>CM038116.1:17029107-17163806 GCA_001642375.2 Mentha longifolia | reverse complement strand
TTGCGAAGAATTGTTACTTATGGATTTAAATGATTCAAGATGTTTTGGAACGGTAAGATAACATAGAACAACTTTCATTCAATGTCTATTCCGAAATTAACAAGGGAAAAGGTTAAAAAATGCACATCAAAACAAGTGCAGAAGCTGTTTCTATAGATTTTCAATTCTGGACACAAACTTTGAAAAATCATGATAAATTCATACGAACTTCGATTTGAGTGAACTAGATGTGCATAGAAAGCTAGGAGAACATGCTTTCACATGGAAAGAGTTTTACATTTAGATTCGAAATGATTTGTTCCAACTTAGCCCGCAAGTAAGCTGAATTTCAGAAAATTAAAGAGGGTGACTTTCTTTGAAACCTTTGATCGAACACATCATCCTAGTGAATCTAGGCTATCATACCAAGCACGATTTGGCCATGAACATCCAAGGAAACACATATAAAGAGATGGGGAAGGCTCGGTTCTAAAGGGGTTCGAAAAACCACAAGGAATTCATACACAATTTCACATATATGAAGTCTAGAGATCGAGTGGATTACAAATTTGAATGAGTTATCATCATACATACACTTTTGGCATGAGGGCTGAATCTGTAACATCATATATACGGTTCTAATCCTCACCTACAGCCTTAAATCGAGCTCATATCATCAAAGAAGGAGGAGGATTACCTTAAACTCGAACAAGAACCAAACACCTCTTGGTCACTGATTTTCAGAGCCTTGCATTGGGCAATTTGGCAAGCTGCTTCAAGAAAATAACCCTCTTTCCCTTAAATCTCCCTGCCAATATTATCAAAACAATCCCGAGAATAATGTTGGCTCTGTGTACAATAATCAACGAAATCAAAAATTAAATTCAACCAAAAAACAACGAAAAAAGAAAGGTAACTTACAGAAAATCTCAAACTCGGAATCGAAGCCTCAATTCAAACTTTGATAACCTCAAAGCAGTGAATCCACTACCAATTCACACCCCAATCCAGCAAAAAGTTCTTCTCACAACATCGTCGGTGGCCATTGCGATCCCGCCATTGATTGTGGTAGCCCTAATTTTTGGGGGAGAGAACGAGAGAATGTCTAAGCGTGGGAGAGAGAGAAATGCCAAGGGTATTGGCTGGAAAAAGCAAAATATGCGAGGGGTAATTTCGTCATTTTACGCTACTTGTGAAAATAAGCAAAAATAAGATGGGGTAGGAGTGCTTATTTTTTCTAGTGCTTATAAGATGTTTTTGCTTATTTTTACAACTTATAAGCTATTACACATCTTATTTTGCCAAACACACTAGAATTGCTTATAAGCAGTTAAACAACTTATAAGCTTAGCCAAACACCCCCTTAGTATAAGATACAAAGACAAATGAACTTATAATGATTAATATGAGAAATCCATTAGTAAAATATCCTGAACATAGTAAAATACCAATCCAATCAACTCTACAAAAATAAAAGAGAGCATACTATTGTCCCATATCATAAATAGCTACATGCAAGTTAAAAGATGATAATATAACTAAATCAATATAAAAAAATCTAATTAACCTTAATAAGTGTAGATCGTTTAAAATTTTACATCGGTTCTTTATAATATTATTGTCCCGATGCACATTAGTAACAAGGAAACCCCACCCCATTAATACCCACATTTGATTGGAAGAAATTGTTAGATTTTAAGTAAAGTACTCCCTCCGTCCACGAAATATGCGAACTTATTACCGCATTCGTCTGTCCACATATGCATAACTATTTTTGGACGTAAACCCCGCATAAAAGTTTATATTTTTACTTTTATATTGCACAATTATTTACAAAAAAAAAAACCACATTAGGCCCACACTTAATCAACCAAAACATCATCTGTCATCCCTCTAGCTCCGTCTCGGCCACAAGACCACCACCGTACATGAAGGAAGAACACTCGTTATCCCCACCCCAGATAGTAGGAAAAATTATGGATTGATATTTAAACCAATCCATAAACATTTTATTTTGATTACAATATGATATATATATATATATATAGAGAGAGAGAGAGAGAGAGTTTGGTTCATATAGATTTAAATCCTAGTGTGAGAAATGCGAATTATGCTTAAAGCTATACAGAATCATGCTTAAAGCTGTACAAAATTATACTTATGGTATATCTTGTGCTTATAAGCACAAAATAAGCCATAAGCACAATTATGTACCATAAGCATAATTTTGTATAGCTGTAAGCATGATTTTGTATAGCTTTAAGCATAATTCGCACTTCTCACACTAGGATTTATTTGCATGTGAACCATTCCCTATATATATATATATATATATATATATATATATATATGGAGAGAGAGAGAGAGATTGGTTCATATAGATTTAAATCATAGTGTGCGAAGTGCGAATTATGCTTAAAGCTATAGAGAATCATGCTTACAGCTATACAAAATTATGCTTATAGGTGCTTATAAGCACAAAATAAGCCATAAGCACAAGTATGTACCATAAGCATAATTTTGTATAGCTTTAAGCATAATTCGCACTTGGCACGCAATGATTTATTTGCATGTGAATTCTTCCCTATATATATATATATATATATATATAGAGTGGAGATCATGTACAAAAGAATATTTCTGTAAGAAATAAGAAGTGATCTCCACCTTACATTTAACAAGATCTAAGGCTGATAATTTAAACAGATTTAAGTTATAAATATAACGGTTGTTTTAAGTGAAGGTTAAAGATGTAATGTTGTATAATCCTATTTAAGGCTAATAATTATACGATCACATTTAATCCTAAAATCATGGGGACTGTTATCCAGTTTGTTCTAAATCCATAATTAATGATACACTTGCCCATTATTTACAATATAAAATGATAATTAATATTAAATTTATTTTGAGTCAAATTATGCATTACGCATAGGATTGTAATGCATATATACATATTCATATCATGCATTGTACATCAACTTTTAATGTTTTATTATTTTTGATGGTTTTGTAATGCACTAGATCAACAAATAAGATGCATTGCTAAAAAATCTAAATCAATTAGAGTTTAATTTTTTTTGACGAGGGTTTATTTTAATTTACTAGGGTTTTATTTTGTTTATTAGGATTTAGTTTTAATCGACCATGGTTTAATTTTTTGTGACTTTGGATGAATTAGAAAAATATGCAATACCATATTATATAAATGCATTAAAAAAATATCAAAACAAAATCATGTTCTTAAAGTTATTATATACGATGCATTATTATTTTTTACAAAATGCATTATCATTTTAAATATATAGCAATAATTTATTTAGTTATTTTATGAAATGCATTAACACCTCCTTTTTTCTTAATATTATACATGACAACATTTTATGTGCGAAATACATCATGATTATAAGTAAAATGCATTGTTGTAGTAAATAAATGCATTTCTTTTTATAAATTAATGCATTCATGATTTTAAAATGCATTGTGACTAAACATTGACTATCAAAATAATGCATGAAAACTAAACCCCTAGTTTGGGAAACTAGACCCTATATGAGAATCTAAACCCTAAGCCCCAGCCAAAACCCGATCCCAAAAACTACAATCACCCAAAAACTACAATCAAAAACCCTGAACCTTAGTCAAGAATCTAAACCAACTAGGGTTTAGTTTCCATAACTACTAGGGTTTAGTTGTAATGCATCATAACACACTTTGTAATGCACTAGAAAAAAATAGTTTGTTTTTTATGTAAAAAAATATTTTGGTTCTTTTGTTTTTTACTTTCTGCAATGCATTACATAATTAACACACATGCATTATAAATATTGAAATTTGCATTATATGTCTCTCGTATTCTCATATGCATTAGACACAACTATAATGCATCTTATGCATAACTATAATGCACCGTTATCCGTTTATAATGCACAACTATAATTATACACAATTATAATGCATTGTTGTCCGTTCATAATGCATAACTATAATTATACACAATTATTTTATGGTTATTGTAATCTTTAATACTCCATTGCTTTACTACGTGTATTACTTAATGTGAGTTTTAATAATTACTATTTATATAAATTATGAAAATATTATGTAATTCGTAATGCAACATCATCTTATCTGTAATGCATATTTAATTTATAAAATATTTCTTCGATAG
Organism: Mentha longifolia; assembly: GCA_001642375.2. NCBI lineage: Eukaryota > Viridiplantae > Streptophyta > Magnoliopsida > Lamiales > Lamiaceae > Mentha > Mentha longifolia. Next base: position 17,159,656 of record CM038116.1, on the reverse strand, counting down.
TTTCTTCGGAATCGCCTTTTCTTTGATTAGCAAAAATATAAAATATAATTCATAAAATATTGATAATGCACAATAAGTTTCTGAAGATCACGTCTTAGGAATTTTAGGGATTTTACAAGCTGTAATCCAACTGTATTCGATGCTTCCCATAAATAACTATTTCAGCTTTGCCTTTTTTACCCTTTTTATTAACTAAAATACGGTTCCATCATTAATTTAATGACATGCAATTTTAATTTCAGGCTGTTAGATTGATTATTATCTATGGCTAAAATTACTTCTTATTTCTTACTCTAAGGGGTCTTTTTACTAGAACCAACCCATATATATATATATATATATATATATATATATATATATATGAATTTTTCGAGTGTTTGCTGGCCATGTTTATTGTTTGGACTTAGATTAATTTGAGTAATACTAGTTGACTAATTTGTATTCTCGCCGTCCGAAAAAATAGTCTTGATTTCTTTTATTTAGACGTCCCAAGAATGTGGTCTCATACCCGAAATTAAAACAATCACAATTCATTATACAAAATAAACACTCTCAATAAATTCTTAAAATTATACTCCGTCCAATATATTTTGTGGTCCACCACCAAAACTAACAATTTTTCATATATATAATTTGACAAACATACCCTTAAAAGCTCACCTTTTCTTTCCCAATTTTATTATACATCGTTTCTTGACATCCGTCCCTACAAAACCATTTTTATGGGATGGAGGAAGTAGTAATTTTGTGCAGATTTTAACATTTTATACGAACTTAATCTCATGTTTCTTCAATACATGTTGCAATCGTGTATACGTACTTGAGCATTGCAACACACACATACACATGTCGTGTATTTATGCATTGCAAACACTTTTTTTTTAATACGCTTCTCGTCTATTCGTGTATTCGTTTGCTTGCGTGAAATATAAAACTAATAAGAAAAAGCACACCAAGGATATTAACGTTATCATGCATACAAAACTACGTATTTGTATTTTCTTTATAATTGAGGTTGTTTTTATACAATATATAACACTAATAAAAATATAAATCCTGATTTTTAGATAATCAACCATAACACTAAATATTAACTTAGAATTAAAATTACAACACAAAAAAATTACGTACCTTAATTGTTAATCAACCCTACTTATCATTTATCTCATATGTTCAAATATTTCATTCGTGGATCCCTTAAATTTGTGTGTCCTCTAAATTTGTGCATATTTCATATTTCACAGTCCACCATTTAATACCCTAATTACTACATTAAAAATAAATAAATAAATAACACACACACACACACAAATTTTAGGGATAAAGAGAGTACATGTTTTGAATCATGTATCAAAATATTTTCAAAATAGATTGGATATACTCTAAAAATTATATTCTCTCTCTCTCTAAATCTTATGGTCATAGTAATCGCTACTTAAGTGTTTCCCACATGGAATGTAGGCAAAGTAGGAGTAGAGTGTTTAAGAATCACAATGAGGCTACTATTTTTAGTATAGATTTTTAAGTGAGTGACCACTTCCATTAATAAATCAGTTTTCTACATATAGACAAAAGTTGGACTTCGAGATTATGGGCTTTAATTAGTCTTCAATTGTTAACCGCATCCGCAACCCCATTTTGTGGCCGCAAATTGGATAGAGTAGGGCCTCAGACTTTAGTACTGGCCACAATTATATTTAAATCGTTATAAATATTTATCCATTTCATCTCCTACTTCACAAAATGAGAAAAAAAATGAGAAAAAATGGGCTAATTTGTTATCAATATACAAACTATATATTATATGAATTTCGGTTTTTTTTTATTTTTATAATAAATAAAAGTTTGGTAGAAATACACAAATTTTTGATTATTCCAAAATTTCCTCAAATTACAATTCTGTCCAAAATTGAAAGGATCGATAAACTCCTGATCGACAGCGAATCCACTCTTGTCCTCCTCCGGCGCGTCAGGTGACTGGCCGCTCTCAATGTCATGATGTGTCTTGGTTTGCTTGTCGGTGGTCATGGCCGTCTATAGTGGTCGTTGCAGGGATGACACCGTCACCTCAACAAAATTACCACCAATTTAAGAAAGAAAAAATAGACGGGAAAGAGAAACGGAACTTCGAATCGAAAATGGGTGTAATCGAAAAAGACTCAAAATAAAAATTAGTCATACTCCGTATTAGCAGTATCTGTCAAATCAAACCCCCAAAAAATATTCTCAATGTATAGTATTTGTTTTATACCACTTTATATCTTTACATACATTAATATTTACATATATATTTTTCAATATTACATTTTAGACCCACCACAATTTTTCATGTAATAATACTATATGAAATAAATGGTTATGAGATAATATAATCATTAATATATAAATAAAAAAGATAATTAAATTTATCATTTATTAAATAAGGAAAAATTTAAACAATTTGAAAATAAAAATACATTGGTATAACACAAAAACTCATGCGTACACATACAACTTAATACAAAATTCACGCTATCGTGCATTTGTTCAAGCTGAACAAGCACATATTTTACAAAAAAGAGCTCAACAATCTAGCTAACCAGATCCTTTTGCAACTGGACCATATTCTTCATATTTTAATAATCTCGATGAATCTAGTTTCAATTCTCCAAAATATTAAGTTATTAGATCGATCGTTGTTGTGGTGATTTCTTCGCTTCTCGTGTTTTTCTAAATGTAGTACTATTTTTATTATATTTTCATGCATGCTATGTAGTTTCTAGTATTTCTTGATGCATTTTATTTTTTATGTCTATTTGTATTTTCATTTACTTTATTAAGGTATCAATGTCTCTTATTCTATCTTTGTATCACTTTGTGCGAATTTATCATATTTTAAGTTCGGAAACTGTAATGATTTTTATAAAAAAAAGTAATCCTTTTGTAAACCAATAAACATCTAATAAAAATAGCCGATTAGATTAATAAACAATCTTTTTATAAACCATTATTTTATAATGAATGAGTACTCCGTAGTCTTATACACATTATAAATAAATAGCCCAATATTAGGCCCACATTTAACAAAAAGGCCCAAAGTTTGTGCTCTATAAGTATTTTAATAAATACTCCTTCCATTTTCGTTCAATAGACTATATTTATTTTTAGCAATTTTGACACGCTTTTTTATGTTTGATTATAATGAATTTTAAAATAGATTTTTTAATTTTTTTTTCTTTTACGGGATACTTTAACAGTCTTATATCCCATAAAAAAAAAATCTTTAAAAATTTATTTTAAAACTCATCATCCAGAATTGCTAAAAACAAATGTAGGTTATTCAACGAAATGGAGGGAGTAATTAATAGAGAGGTGCGGTCTTCATCTTCTCCGGCAGTCTTCTTCTCCTTTGCCGTTTCTGCTATAGTGTAAACGCATAAATGCGTTCGGAGGAGAGAGAGGACTGCAAAACTCATTTTGCAGTAACTATATTCCTCTTCGCGTATTTATATTGTATCTCCCTCCACATTTAACTGATTTTTGTTTCGGAGATTCTTCTCTCATCTTCTTCAATTCATTGGAAACTGGTGAGAGCGCGAGTTTGAGCTATGGAGTTAATGACTCATTCGTCGACCTTCCTCCTCTCCAATCCTTCGCCCGCCGACAGCGGTGCGGAGGCAGCGTACGTTCTCGTCATCCTCAACCGAAACCTGCCGCGATTCACTCCGCTTGTATGGAAGAACGGTGATTTTTGAGCTCGTACTCGTTGCTTTTTGATTTGTTTGTTCGCTTTTCACGACTGTTTTATTTAAGTTTTTTGGTGTATTTTGTAGAGCAGCACAAATTCGTATCTGCGCCGATGGCGGTGCGAACAGATTGTATGATGAATTGCCGCTGTGGTTCCCTGAAGTAACCGCTTTAGCTGTTCGTGAAAGGTTCGATAAATATTTAAGCATTCGCTAGAATATCTCAAATTTTGTTACTTCTTATAGTTGTTTGGAGCAGATTCGAGTTTTAGAAATTTCTTTTAGACAAAAACTTGTGTCAGCCGGAGGCACCGTGCGGCCGGGCCCAAAGTGTCAATCTTTATACAGAAAAGTGCCAATTTATATGAATAAAAGTGTCAATCTTTAACATAATTATTTTACGAATAAAATGACAATTTTTAAAAGTGTCAATCTTTATACAGAAAAGTATCAATCTATATGAATAAAAGTGCCATTGTTTTAGCCCGGCCGCACGGTGCCTCCGGCTGACCCAAGTGTGTCCCTTTCTTTTAAGTAGTGGTTTAGCTAATACTAGTATCTTTTGATTATGAGGATGAAGAACTAAGGAGCGTGCTATCTAAGAAAACAGATGAGTTATGATTTGGATGCTCTCTGTTTTATTGATGAGCAACATCCTGAGACTGTACTGTTTTTCGACTTTCAACTCGTTTGCAGACTGAAGTGATAATTTTAGTCCTGGAATGGTTTTTTTCTGTTTGAAATGTAGCTATATTCTTTTGTCAGTGTTGAGACTTGAATTTTTCTATTTCCTTGTGTTGAATATAATGTGATTTGGGAAAATGGTTAGAATGAATTAATTGGATACATGATTGAGTTTCAAGCACAAGCAGGTTAGAGGTGGGCTTCGAGAAATAAAAATATAGAAAAGAAACGAAACTCTGAGATTGCTGTTTTTTCTTATTTTAGTGCTCACATGTTATTTGTCTGATCCAGGTATAAACCAGACTTAATAAAGGGAGACATGGATTCCGTTAGAGAAGATGTATTAGGATTCTACAAAGATTTGGTACGTTTATTGATTCTTCGTATCAATGTGTAGATCATATAACCATTTGTTTCCTTGAAGATATAGATTATACATCTAGATTCTGGTGTTGTTTCTTTGATGGCTGAGGTGCATGAAGCATACCTGGGTACTTAAAGATGTGTTAATATAGATTGTTTGAATGCCCAAGTTAAGCTACCCAGAAAACTGAGTTGGATCGTGAATTTCTTCCTTTCCATATTTCCTGAATATGAGTGTGTGACATGTTATAATTGATTATTTTGGATTCTATTGATAGTATCGAGGCTAGAACTTTCACCTTGATCTGGAATGTGAACTATATGGACTAGATTAAGAAAAACTAGGACTCATACTAAATATTTGACCTAGTATCAGTGTTGCCAATATCTTGCGATTGGTTGTTTATTAAATGGTTCATTTAAGCCGATCAATTTAGCTTTAACCGTGGCTGCTGAAAAGGATTCGAGTTTATTTGGAAGTTCTGGTGATATATACACTGTCAATGGACGCAAACCAATTTTGAACCTGATGAAACGGTTCTAAATTAGATTTCGGTTTGCAGTGAATGTATATTTGGGATTTTCTGTGTTTCATGAGAGTTGTATCATCTGTAATATCTTGCCATTTAATGCAGGGAACCAACGTCATTGATGCTTCAGATGACCAGGACACAACAGATTTGCATAAATGCGTTGCATACATTCAAGATTTACCTAATTTGAAGAATCAAAATGTATGTGTAACACTCCGGTACTTAATTATCTATGTCGATATTTAATTATCTATGTCGATAATCTGTATGGCTCTATATAAACGAAAAGGTTATAGTATAGAACACCAAATCCAACAGCCTGGTGTATTTGTTTGTTAGTTAGTGTTTATAATTGTCTTATCTTTGGTACCCATTACTAATATCCTCTTCTTTTTACTACTGTATTAGGAATCTTGGCTGTAATATGATTTTAACTTTCTTCCTTCTCTTTCCTCCTCCCTTTTTATTTTCTTACACCACTTACACATATTCCCACCAGATTTGCATCCTTGTTGCTGGAGCACTAGGTGGAAGATTTGATCACGAAATTGGCAACATCAACGTCCTCTGCCGTTTCTCACGCACACAGATAGTTCTTCTATCCGAAGACTGCCTAATCCAACTTCTTCCGAGCTGTCATCATCACGAGCTCCGTATCCTGCCTACAGTCAAGGGCCCACACTGTGGTCTCGTACCCATCACCGGGCCATCAAAATGCACCACCACCACAGGACTTCAATGGAATCTATGTAAGTAAATGTATCCACTCTTTTCACATCATAGGCTCTTTATTAGAGCATATTATGATTCTCATTTAGTCTAGTTATTGAATGCAAATGCAGAGTTCTTGACTTTACATACGTACATACATATATAGTACATATACACACATCCTTTGCTTCGCCTCGATCTGCTTGTGAGCAAAGATAGAAACGAGTGCAAATTTTTGTGCCTGATTCTCTCTATCGCTTGTGTTTCAGCTGATACAGAAATGAGATTTGGTGGCCTCGTCAGCACATCAAACATAGTGAAAGAGGAAATCGTGACCGTACGATCGGATTCTGATCTCCTTTGGACTATATCCCTCAGAAAGATATGACGACTGGTGAATGCCGTTTGATCTCGGATCTATGTGATATCTCTGTTTACTTGGATAATACAGTACGTCAGTACATATTAGGCGACTCTCTTATTATGAATTGTATTATATACTCATCCATTTTTCTCCATGATCATTTCGTATGTTCATTCTTTGTAAAGTGACTTTCCACCACACCCACACTTTTGAAAGAATAGACATGTTGACAGCAACGATAGGGGCAATTAGCAAAGAGTCGTACATCGATCGTATTGAGAAAAAGCCCATCTGGAGATTTTTTTCCACGAAAAAGTCATTTTTTAAGTCGAGACTTTGAATCTGCAGACACAATTCCAAAAATCTGAACTCTTAAGATTCATTAGTAGAAAAGATTCGCCCCCACTTGAAAGGCCACGCCCAAAACTCTCCATTGACAACCTCCATATCTACGGGTGGTACCGGTCACCGGTAAAGCTCGTAGTTGTTGAGAAAATGCATTCCAAGATTCACCGTCTCCAAGTTCTGCAAAAAATCATGCCTTCGAAGATTACTATCCAAAATTTACTTATTTCCAACGAAAACACTTTGATTGTCAAAGATTACCTAATTGTCTCTCCAGAGTCTTTTTAAGTTGAGTCATTTCTTTTTGACAATTATAGTATATTTTTCCACACTTATTGATGATGGGTTTTAAAATTGATTTATGAAGAATTTTTTATTTTATGGATAATATGTCGTAGTATCCCGTAAAAGAAATTTTTTTCAAAAAACTCATCATCAAGAAGCGTGGAAAAACGTATCGAATTGCCAAAAAAAAATAACTCAACTTGAAAAGACCAGATGGAGTAACAACTTTGCTAACCGTTTAACAAGGACATTAGAGAGGATCTTATACACACCAATTAAAGAGATTGTTTAAAATCGTTGGAGTTGCGTAATTAGTTCATTAAGCTTTGATATTTTTGTAAAAAAAAAAAGGGAACACTTGGGTCAGCCCGGCCTCACGGTGACTGACTTCAAAAGATTGACATTTTTATTCGTGTAGATTAATATTTTTCTGCATAAAGATTGACATTTTTATTCGTTAAATAATTATGTTAAAAATTGACACTTTTATTCGTGTAGATTAATACTTTTCTGCATTAAAATTGACACCGTGAGAGGCCTCACCCAAGTTTTTGCCAAAAAAAAAAAAACTTTAAAATGTATTTTCTTTTTTCAAAAAGAATTCGTATCTAAAATTTGTCTACCCTTTTCTCTTCTGCATTTCTTCTCTTATCGACGGTAGATTCACTATCACCTCCGTCATCGGCGCCGCCGCTCCGGTAATGGCTGCTCCGACATGCCTCCGCTCCATCGCCCTCACTCAGATACCCCTCCGCTGCCTCCTCCGTCAGAATCCTCCTCTCCGCCCCATATTCCACCGTGCCCTCACTCCAGTCCGTTCGTCGACTTCATTTTTCCTCCGCCACAAACTTCTGGTCCAGCCGATATTTGCGCAGGCGCGGCGGAGCTCTTTTTCCCTAGCTAAAGAGGAATCAGTTGCCTCACGTAAGTACTGATTCTAGGAAACTTAAAATTTCTACTCTTCATCGCTGAGAAATATTAGGATTCGAAAAATTAATCAAGTTTTCTTATTTTGGAACAGCGTCGGATTTGCAATATGAGGGTCCTCTTGAAATAGTTAAGTATCCTGACCCGATACTGAGAGCGAAGAACAAACGAGTTAACTCGTTTGATGAGAGCTTGAAGAAGCTCGTCGACGAGATGTTCGACGTAATGTACAGGTTAACAACTTGCTTCAACCTAATTATTTAATTTATATTATTATTTTTTTTATTTCTGCTTGCACAGAACAGAGCAATAGCGAATGATAATTGAAACTCTGATCCCTAAACCTAAGTTAGGGACTTAGAAGAATATACATATGTTAGAAATCAAAATTTGGAATCGAAGTTATGACTTGAGCTCAAACACATCAATTTGTAACAGTTTTAGAGTTTCATGGTCTTGCAAGATTATCAAAACATTGACTTCAATTACCATTATTACCTTCTGCACCTTGGCAATAGTGTTGGATGTTGAGGAGCTGTTTTACTGGTGTGGTTTTCATAAGTATTATGATCTTGAATCTAATATTTTAGGTAACTTTTACTTATATAGTTAAGAAACCTAAGTGGTTGGCATCTCAAGTGTTACACGGGAGAGTTCTCGATTCAATCTCCCTGCTCTCTCCTCCACTGCCTAAAATTGAAAAACGTTGTTCCAGTAATATTGGAAGTTTTCAATCAAAATTAGAAGATTCAATTAGATGGTTGTGATTATTAAGTGAGTAGAATTCATTTTTGGCCATCTGAGAGTAGCATTGTAGTCTGGTAACTAAGGGATGTTTCTAATTTTAATGAAAACTAAGTAAAATGGTAAGAATCTTGACAGTTTGTTCAAAATTCACAAATTTTGAATGATTCCGTAGAAACTAGTCAAGATAGGACAAGGGTAAAAGTTGCATGGTTCTTAAAACTCTTTGGACTTGTATTCACCCTCTGATCATAGACTAAGGTTCTACCCCCAGTAGTTGCAGTTCTAAAATTGCATTTTCCACAAGATACTCTGGTTTCGTCGCATTTTTATGTTGGTAGAAGCTGAAAGCGAATCTATTCTTACTTTTCAAGAAAGAGTATATATGTGAAATTGTTACCAAGGTTCCTAAGTCATCAATAGTCCTGCTATATAGATGTAGCGGACTTTCTACTTTTCTTATTGGAGATTGTTGGCAATGACAGGAATGTGAACAATAGTTATTGGCTTGCTTTTCCACAGAACTGACGGCATGGGGCTCGCGGCTCCTCAAGTTGGGATCAATGTTCAGCTCATGGTGTTTAATCCAGCTGGTGAACGAGGCAAAGGAGAGGAGATTGTTCTTGTCAATCCACAGGTCAAAAGATATTCAAGAAAGATAGTTCCTTTTGAAGAGGGTTGTCTTTCATTCCCTGAGATTTATGGCGATGTTATGGTAACCTTACCATTCTACTACTCCCTCAATTTGTACATGGAGAACAACTTTTTATGTTTCTTTATTTTGTCACCAATTTGTCTTTGTTGTTACAACTACTTCCTCCACTATAAGATGTGCTCTTTCTTGACGTAGTTTAAGATTCCTACTACTCATTGCTTTACAGAGACCAGATTCGTTGAGGGTTGATGCAATGGATATTAAAGGCGCAAAGTTTGAAATTAATTTGAATGGACTTCTTGCCCGGGTGTTTCAGCATGAATATGATCATCTGCAGGTTTATACACTCAGAATTTTCGTACTCTTAGGAGCCGTTCACTTTGGATGAAATTTTTATCTTTAACATATACGGTTGAGTATTTAAAGGATCACGAGTTTGAAATTGTTCAATCTATTAAAGTGTGTGGTAAACTAGTCTTTATTATATTATCTACCCACGCTATCACCCAGATAATCGAGACCTTGCTGCTTCTATGTAGAAACCAAGCCTAAACTACATTGGATTCTTAATCCTCAGTCCGGCGTTCTGACTAACCTTGTTAATTGCAGGGAATCCTTTTCACTGATAAGATGAGCGATGAAGTTCTTGACACTATACGTGCAGACTTACAGGTAAGTTGCTTTGATTATATAATCCAATATAACTAGAGAGTGATGGTTCTTCCAATAGATATGATATGATGTTCAGATAATACGAATCATTGTTTATTGCAGTCGTTAGAAAAGGAATACGAGGAAAGAACTGGATTGGCGAGCCCAGAAAAGATCGAAGAAAGAGGAATAAGGAAGAAAGCTGTTGGGTTTGGGAAATCATGATCTTACACTTTTCTACATTTATTTGGGAAATAGCTGTATATTGTGAGTTTTGCAGTCTTGCTGTTGATGGGATGATTTAGTGTATTTTTTTTTTTAATTATATTTGGTTACTTGTAAAATTATATTCAATGGCCCTTTTATTTGGTGGGAACTACGAACTAATCTCCACCATTAATTTTAATAGATTAATGGTTAAGATTGAAGTATATAGGGCTATTAAAGTAATTCTAGTTAGATGTTCCATAAATCATGGGATTAGTTGTTCATTTGTACGTATCCATTTAATTGGTCTCTCTCTATCTATAACTCTCTCTTTCCCCTCTTCCTCTATTTCTCTTCTATTTAGTAACCGGTTTGTAGAAACCAATTCTCCATTTCATAGTTAAAAAGTAGTACGTGTTTTACGTTTATGAGCAAGTTATCAATATGTTTGGTGGAGGCAGGCAGGGGTGAGGGAGTTTGGGTGGCCGAAGAAGGGGCAGCAACGGTGGGTATGGACCTCGGTCTTTCTGAAGTGGTTGAGATACCGGAGGAATATGAGGACGTTGGCACTTCTGTGGTGAGAGAGGGAGAGCGGCGGCCGGTAGTTGTTTTTGACAGTATGAAAGCAATGTATTAACATTATTTAAGTATTTTAACATTCGTAAAAATCATAATTTCATATCTAAATAAGCATGATTGCAAAAAATCATAATTTTATACATAAAAAAGCATGAAAAATATTTGTAAAAGGCATACTTATATATATATATGGAATGGTTCGTGTATTAATAAATCCTAACGTGTTAAAATGTTAAAAATATTTAAAGGTATACAAAATTATGCTTAAATGTGCATAAACTTATGCTTATTATATAATCGTGCTTTTAAATGTACCAATTCATGCTTAAATGAAAGCATGCTTGTTGTACTTTGAAATCATGTTTAAATCAATGACAGCCATAGATTTGATTAAGATCAACAGTCCAGATTCATTCATATTTAACACACCAGAATTTATTAACATATGAACCAACCTCTATATATATATATATGAGGGTTCTTGTGGAGACTACTCTCTTAATGAGAATTAGGAACTAATCATAGCCTTCTATTTTCTTAAATTGTGCGGTATAGATCTATTCTCAAATTATACTAAACTAATTACTTCTATTATTAATTACGATTTGGGCATTTTAGTAATTGTGTAATGGGGGTGTATCTAATCTATGCATGTTTTTCGGGTCCCATATCTCTCCCCGATTCCATCCAAAAATAAAACTTCCCATAAATCTTGCTATATCATTAAATTGCGTCAAATTCTTCATAACCGCATGCAAACATTTAATCAAACACTAAAAAATTCTTCATAGTCGCAGTGGAGAACATTTAAGATTAGGAGTGGGTAAAAATAATGTTGATTTCATGTTTTTTTTAATGTTGTTTTCATGTTTTTTTTTTAGTGTTGATGTAATGCTTTCTAAATATTGATTTTATGCTTTTTTAGTTTTTTTATTTTTATTTTTATTTTTATTTTTTTAGTGAGATTTCATGCTTCTTTAATATTGATTTCATGTTATTTTAGTGTTAATTTCATGCTTTTATTTTTAAAAAATCATGCTTCTTTAGTATTGATTTAATGCTTTTTAGTTTTGGTTTCATGCTTTCTTTAATTTTTGTTGATGTGGATTTCATGTTTTTTTAGTTTTGATTACATGCTTCTTTAATATTAATTTCATGCTTCTTTTGAAAAAAATTCATGCTTATTTTAATTTTTTTCATACTTTCTTAATGTTGATTTCACGCTTTTTTGAAGTTATTTCTTGCTTCTTTAGACATTTTATTGAACAAATTATGAGCGGTTTATTCTTATCATCGTATGAGATTGGTTCAAGAATTTATATCTCTATTCCGTCAAGAATTTTAGCATTCCATCGACGGAAATTTAGAGAATCATATGCCGATACCATGTAATTAAAAAAACAAATATAAATATAATTCCATGAGGATAAAAAAAACGAAAGCAATTCATCAAAAATTGAAATCAACTTCTTGGAGAATGCGTCTTCTTGAATATGCAAATGGAGACTACCAGTGAATATCGCATTTAGGAGGAAGAAGATGACGGCCAGCAAATCAAAGGAATCTAGTTTCGGAAGAAAAAGACGTGTACGGTTACTACGAGAGAGATATATAATAATTAAATATTCCATGATTTGAGGAATGTGTATTTAAGATTACTCTAATATCCTCATGTGCTGTATATAACTTCAAAATAAATAGTGAAATCATGAAATCTAAACCGTTGATCTACTAATATTAATGGATGAGATTAGTTCCTAGCTCTCATGGATTGAGTGGTTCCCATATGAACCACACTCTATATATATATATATATATATATATATATATATATAACATTATTTATGTAAGCATAATTGTAAAAAAAAAATCATATTTTTTATATAAAAAAGCATGAAAATATTTGTATTATTCAAATTATACTTAATATCAAAAAATTAATGCTTATGTTTGGTACTCACAAGGCTTATTAAATAGCTTTTTTTCAATTTAAAATGTATGTCAATACTCAAAGCAAATTAATAGTATAAAGTGTACTATCAATATTAAAAGCATAAGATTGACTTTAAAAGGCATGAAACGATGTATTCACAAAATAAAGTAGAAAACACTATAAAAGACTGTATGCGGTAATAATAAGATAGGCATTAGATTGGAGTTTAAAGCATCAAAGAAGGTGCCGATATATCTTTAGCAGATTGAAGTTGATTCACGTTGATAGAGATGGTGGAGATTAATTTTCAGATTATAAGTTATACTAATAATAATTTAATACTTTTTACGAAATAAAAAAGGTATTTCCGTCCCATAAAATTCAATTAAGATTCTAATTCCTTAATTATCGCCACTATCTATCAACGTGAATCAACTTCAATCTGCACAAGATATACACAAAACCTATTCTAAAAATACTACGGTAGCATCTGCACAAGATTCTAATTCCTTAAAAGCTGCATTTCAATTATGAGAAAATGGATGAGTCTCATCATTAATATACGGTAGAATCGCTGCTCTTCTATTCTGAAATACACTAGAACCATCGTTATTTTTATTATTATTATTATTATTATTATTATTATTATTATTATTATTATTATTATTATTATTATTAATGTTATTTTCTTGCTTACATAGCTACGTACCGATTTCACAATCGATGACGGCTTGTGAATTCTTGAGGAGTATGCAAGTTACAACCATCGTTATTTTTATTGTTGATGTCATGTCCTTTTTCATGCTTTTTTTAGTGTTGATTCCATGCTTATTTGATGTTGCTTTCATGCCTTTTAGTGTTGATGTAGTGCCTTTTTAAGTTTTAAAGTAATGTTTTTTTAGTATTGATATCATTCTTTTTCAATGTTATTTTCATGCTTTTTTTTAAGAGTGTTGATTTCATGTTTTTTTAATATTGATTTCATGCTTCTTTTAATTTTTATTCATGCTTTTTTAGTTTTGATTTCATGCATCTTTAATATTGACTTCAAGTTTTTTTTAGTGTGAATTTCATAAAAACCTTACATGTTCGAACTTTGCTGTATAAAAATGGCTCCACCATGATAATCACCATTCATATTTTATTCTTAATCACCATTCATATTTTTTGATATAGTTGTAAACGGCTTGGTAGGTGATAGAAGAAAGGAGGAGGTGAGGAAGAAGTAATAATTTCATGCTTTTTATTTAAAAGTGTGGATTTCATACTTTTTTGATATTGATTTCATGTTTCTTTTAATTTTCATTCATTTTTTTAGTTTTGATTTCATACATCTTTAATATTAATTTCATGCTTTTTTAATGTGGATGCTTTTTTAGTCCCGATTTCATGCTTCTTTTAAAAAAATCATATTTTTTAGTGTTGATTTCATGTTTTTTAGTTTTGATTTCAAGTTTTTTTTTAAAGTTTTGTAATACTGTTGTTGAGATATTATATCGAATAAATTATGAGCTATAATTATATTACTCATATTATCAGATGATAATTTGTATATTGATCCATTGTTCTGATTCTTAATCACATTCTATAATTGTAAACTGTATTCATTAATAATTAATTTTTTTTTTTTATTTTAACTTTGCATGTGTACAGATCAAGTTAATATTTGAGCAAAGAAAATATGTCAAAACGGAAACGTGGTGGGCAAGATTCTGATGATGATTTTGCCAATATTCCTCCGATTAAATTTACAAACAAATGTCAAAGTGGAAAAGGAGAGCAACAAACAGTACAACCGTCAAAGAATAAGGACCAAAAACTACAGCTCGACAATGAGTTTCCAAAACTCACTTGCAGGATTTGTCCACAAATTCTTGTGGAAACGATTGAGAAGTTAACCAAAACCCAAAAGGATCAAGTCCATGAGATGGGATTCGGAAATATCCTTAAACTTAAGGTTAAGGATATACCTTTGAGACTTGGATATTGGTTGTTAGATAACTTCGATGCTATAAGCTGTGAGATTATATTGCAATCTAATCGGAGGCTCCACGTTGAACCTGATGATGTCATTCGCATTTTCGGTATGCCAAATGGGAAAAGAGAAATAAAGAGAAAGACAAGATCAGAGCATATCGTGCTTACAGATGAATGGAGAGCTAAATTCGATGCAAATAAAAAGGGTGTAACAGCACGTGACATATTCCATATGATTGTTGGTGCTGAGATTGAAGACATATGGTTTAAGAGGCATTTTATGGTGTTGATGACAACATCTCTGATAGAGTGTGATACTACGGGATATGTCCGACCACTTATAATGAGTTGTTTCGAAGATGTGACAAAACTGCGTGAATGGGATTGAGGCCAATACATCTTAAATCATCTCGTCCAGTCGAAGAGAAAATGGGAAAAAAGAAAGGGTAGTTCATTCTGTGGTCCGATACTGTTTCTAATGGTACGTATTTTTATTTTATTTTTTGTTACTTTTTATGCAATACATATAATCATGTACTTATACTATCTTAAGCATGCATATAAACTTAAATAAGCAATAATTATTTATGTTAGCTTGTTTAAATACGAGTAATAGTTTGCTTTCTTTAATAATGATTTCATGATTTTTTTTAGTGTATTTTCATGCTTCTATAGTGTTGATTTCATGCTTGTTTAGTGTATATTTCATGCTTCTTTAAGACATTTTATCTAACAAATTATGAGCGATAATCATATATCCATATTATAGTATGTGTTAAATTTTGTGTTTTTATATGTAATAGGCATTATATGTCGATAGAACTAGACTATATGACATTAGTTTCCCGCGAGCTTTTCCTACTATTTCAAATTGGACGAGCAACGATTTAAAAAAAAGGCAAACGGACGAAATTGAAACGGAGGATTTTGGTAGAGGATACCCTCTGAAGGCAATCGACCTACCTTTGAACTGTTCGATCGTCTGTAAGGCACCAACAATTCTGGAAGGTGACAACACGAAGAAGGATAGTAGCCAAAAAGATGATGATGTTCAAAGATTTGTTGAAAAATTTATTACGAAGTCAAGGGAATTTGCAAGGATGATAATGGAACTTATGAAAATAGGTGAAGAAGCTCCTAAAAATATAGTTGATAGTGATGTCTTCAAGATAATGCAGGGTGCCACACATAGGCTTTTCGCACCAGATACTAATCCATCAGGACCATCACAATCTCCATGTTCACCTAGATCAACTCAATTCATTCCATGTACTCTTGATTTTTTGAACCATCCCGATGTGAAAGTAGCATGTGCAGAAATCGACAAAGCAATTGCTGATAGGAATGCATTACTTAACAAAGCTCAAGATTTTTCAATCAGTCTAGGGTTAAGTTAAGTAATTAAGTGATGGTTTGAAACATTTAGATATTGTTGTCTGTAATAAGTCGAAGAGTGTCTTCCGAGATAATCACGTACTAATCTTCATATGCTTTGTTAGTTGTTATATTTTGCTTATTTACAAGATTTTAGATGCTTTTTTTCTTCATTTATTCAAAAGGTGTGAGTTGTGCTTTATGAATGTTTTTGTGAATTTTTATCAAACATGTTGAGTGGTATAAGTAATTTTACTCTTATAACTTATTCAATGTTATGACGAATTTAACTTCGAAGGCTGATCGGAATGTAGAAGACGAAATCGTGGGCAATGAAAAAACTATAGGAAATGAAACTCATTCATCAAAGGCCGATGGGAATGTAGGAGACGAAATCGTAGACAATGAAAAAGCTGCTAGAAATGTAGCTCACTCTTCGAAGGCAGATGGGAACTTAAAAGACGAAATCGTGGGCAATGAAAAAGCTACAGGAAATGTAACTCTCTCATCGAAGGCCGATGAGAACGTATAAGACAAAAACGTGGGCAATGAAAAAGATACAGAAAATGTATCTCACTCTTCAAAGGGCGATGGGAACGTATAAATTGAAATAGCGGGCAATGAAAAAGATACGGGAAAGGTAACTCACTCTTCGAAGGCCGATGGGAACGTAGAAGACAAACTTGTAGGCAATGAAAAAGCTGTAAGAAAGGTAACTCACTCTTTTATCACGAAATAATTAGATATAAGAACGGTGCTTTATTAGTTTTTGTTATTTTCTTATTTATAAGTGTCTTGATGCATTTTTTTTGTTGCAAGCATATAAATCTTCAATATAATGCAGAGTGCCATACATAAGCTTCTCGCACCCAACAGTAATCCATAAGGACCACACAATCTCCATGTTCACCTAGACCAACTCAGTTCATTCCATGTACTACTCTTGATTTTTTGAACCATCCCAATGTGGAAGCAGCATGTGCAGAAATTGACAAAACAATTGCGTATAGGAATGCATTATTTGACGAAGCTCATTTGCCAAGTTTTAGTCTAGGGTTAACTAAGGAATTCGGTGATAGTTTGAAACATTTAGATATTGTTGTCTGTAATGTGTCAAAGAGTGTCTTCCAAGATAATTAGGTACTAATCTCCATACGCTTTGTTAGCTATTATATTTTACTTATTTACAAGAGTTTTGATGCTTTTTTTTTCTTCATTTATTCATCGCGCGTGAGTTATGTTTTATGAATTTTTTTTGTGATGAATTTTATCGAACATCCCATAAGTAATTTTACTCTTACAACATATTCAATGTCGTAAATTCAAATTCAAAGAAGGCCAATGGGAATGTAGAAGACAAATTCGTGGCCAATGAAATATTTAAGCAATGGAATATTAGTAGATTAATGGTTCAGATTTGATTGCTTAAATATTTCATTGGCCACGAGTCAGTCTTCTACTTCCTATCGGCCTTCGAATTTGAATTTACGACATGAAATAAGCTATAAGAGTAAAATTACTTATAACACACGAGATGTTCAATAAAATTTGTCACAAAAACATTCATAAAGCACAATTCACACGTGATGAATAAATGAAGGAAAAAAAAGGCATCAAAATTCTTGTAAATAAGCAAAATATAACAACTAACAAAGCATATGAAGATTAGTACGTGATTATCTTGGAAGACACTCTTCGACTTATTACAGACAACAATATCTAAATGATTCAAACCATCATCGAATTCCTTAGTTAACCCTAGACTAAAACTTGGCAAATCTTGAGTTTTGTAATGCATTCCTATTGGCAATTGCTTTGTCTATTTCTGCACGTACAGCTTCCATATCGGGATGGTTCAAAAAATCAAGAGTAGTACATGGAATGAACTGAGTTGGTCTAGGTGAACATAGAGATTGTGATGGCCCTTATGGATTAGTGTTGGGTGCGAGAAGCTTATGTGTGGCACCATGCATTATATTGAAGATTTTATATGCTTGCAACAAAAAAAATGCATCAAGACACTTATAAATAAGAAAATAACAAAAACTAATAAAGCACCGTTCTTATATCTAATTATGTCGTGATAAAAGAGTGAGTTACCTTTCCTGCAGCTTTTCATTGCCTACAAGTTTGTCTTCTACGTTCTCATCGGCCTTCGAAGAGTGAGTTACATTTCCTGTATCTTTTTCATTGCCCACTATTTCAACTTCTACGTTCCCCATCGGCCTTTGAAGAGTGAGATACATTTCTGCATCTTTTTCATTGCCCACGATTTCATCTTCTCTACGTTCCCATCGGTCTTTGATGAGAGAGTTCAATTGTAAATAAGTAAAATATAACAACTAGCAAAGTGTATGGAGATTAGTACTTATTATCTTGGAAGACACTTTTCGACACATTACAGAGAGCACTATCTAAATGTTTCAAATCATCGCTGAATTTCCTAGTTAACCCTAGACTGAAACTTGACAAATCTTGAGTTTTGACAAGTAATGCATTCTTATTGGCAATTGCTTTGTTATGATTCTATTGTTGGTACCGATTGTTGGATAGATAGTTCGTGATTTAATTAGTTATATTTCAATTGTTTAGAGTATTTTTCATAAAAAGTAAATAGTTCTGGATTTAATTGATTACTAGTATTGTTGCCCGTGCGATGCACATGATATAATCTACGTTAATTACTATTAATATAAGAAAAAAAATAAGCAAATATAAAGATGATTGAATTTAACTAATGATAGTAATTTTTTTCACATAGAGAATTTTTGATTAAAAATTAAATTATCGATATTAAATGAATGTGTGGATATAGTTGTTACTCATTTAATCGTAATTGAATCATTCAAAAATATTTATAAATTAAATTCATTTTTGATAACGAAGCGCAACTCAATTGGTAAGACGTTTTCCCTCCAACCAAGAGGTCAGGGGTCCGAGTCATCTCGGATGTGTGTGTGTGTGAGTGTGTTGTGTTTGCTTGTTAGAAAAAAAAATATATATATTTTTCATTTAAATTAATATTGAATGGTATCTTCAGACCCAACTTTGGTATCCAAAATAATTTTTATTTAGTTTTAGAATGTTTATCATAAAAATGCTACTATAATGATTTATAATTATCATTTATAACTAAAAATGAGGATTTTTAAAAATTACTATATACCTTAATTTTAAATTTATTAACTTTATTTTAATAAATAAAAATAAATATTAAAAAATAATTAAAAAAAATTATAATTGGATTGGTGAACCCAAGTGATAATTGCAAACCTAAACTAATATCCATATTAGCATTTCGAAGGCCAAATTTTTATTGGAAAACTATAATTATAAAAAATAAAAGTTGATGAATTAATTTGCTAAAAATAAAAATATGATTCAATATCCTTAGAGCATCCACAGCGCGTCGGAGGCGAGGGGCTCGAGCCCGCTCGCGAGCCCGTGGCGCGAGCCCGAGCCGCGCTGGCGAGCCCCTCGGCCGGCTAGCCCGACGCCTAGAAGAGAGCCAGGCTCGCGCCTTCCCCTCCCCCCTGTGCTGACGTCATTATGACGTCAGCCAGGTTATTTATTTATTTATTTTTTTAATTGAATTTCAGCCGGAAAAAATAAAATAAAAAATAAAAAATTTCAGCTGTTGGAGAGCAACGGCTACTCCCAAACGGCTCTTTCCCCTCCCTCTATATATACACACTATCACAAATCAATTCCCACACCTCAAAAATCATCTACACTTCTCATATTTCTCTACAAAATCAAAAAAAAATCTTTACATTTCTCTATCAAATTTTCAAAAATGTCGATGGATGACGAGACGTTTCTCGAAATGTTGCGCTCTCAAGGCCAAGGTGCCCCAATCAGCCCAACGATGATACCCCAAACGACGATGATTCTCCCCCATCACCGCCGCGGCCTACCAACCTCGGATTCGCAGCCTACGCGAGTCCTCCTGCCAAGGGAGTGATGAGTTTTTCTCCTGCCGGATATCAAGATGATTCCCCACCCGTCTTCGATCAATTCAGAACTCCGCCGTTTCATGCCAGTCAAGGTGCGGCCTCGGATTTTCAAGGTCTAAATCTTTCGAGCTCTTTCGAATCAGTTTCGAACGTTCATCCGGCGGCCTGGAAGAAAGCAAGCGCATCAACGGCTGCGCCCTCAAATACGGAGCCAACCGAGCGGACGAAGGCCGTACCTAATGCGATCACAATACGCGGAAGCTGAGAATCGAACAACGTCAGACACGAAAGATTCAATCCAAATATAACTATGAAAAAATCGAATGACAAGTTCCCTGAATTTCTACCCACAATTACACTGAATAGGCGTCGACAGAAACCTAAGCAATTCAATTCCGATTAAGCTCAAAATTTAACACGAGTTACAACTTAGGGTTATGAAGAACATATCCAAAATTCATCGAAAACGCACGAGTAGTTTTCGATTTGGCTCGGTGGTCAGTTTTGGGTCGAACTAAGGTTTCAAAAACGGATCTGAAATTAAACAAAAGGTTTTCTGAGATGGGATGGTTATGGGAACGAAGGGGATGGTTATTGATGATATAGGAACGATGAAGAATGGCTGGGAAAACGAAAAGAACACGAATTGAAGAATTAAAACGGAAACAAATTGTGAATCTTACCCGAAACGAACCCCGGATCTACGTGAATCCGAAACGCGTTTATGGAGCAATCTTCGTGGCTCGACTAACCCGGATACTACGAGATATCACGAACGAGTCGATGAATTCAAGTTTGAAATCGCCAATATCAAACTCTACCAAGAACCTTCAGTTTTTGTGAGACAAGAGAATAGCGTAAAAAGTTGTTTTCATTCAATCAAGTCTGTCTCAAAGTATGAACGAAAATTAACATAAATACTAATCTAATTCCTAAGCTAGGTAGGTTTTCGAAATTAACAAGGCTTGGGCTTGATAATTTCAGATTCCTTAATTAAATATAATTGGGCCAATTAATCACCTAAACATGTTGTGATAATTGGACTAAACTAAATTAAAAATAAATACAAAGTTTTTAAGCCCAAATAAAATATAAAACATGAGCAACTAAATAAATTCATCAGTGCTGGACCCGGGCTCATCATTCCCCCCCTGTTGAAAAGAATTCGTCCTCGAATTCGGCTCCTCCTCCGCAACGAAATCATCGTGATCTTATTGATAGCTCGGCAGTCCATGCACATGCGCCATTCGTTGTTCTTCTTTGGTACGAGGATGACAGGCACTGCGCACGGTGACAAGCTCTCTCTAATTTGCTTCGTCTCATTAGGGCTGGTCCGGTAAGCTGGCCGGTTATGAAAGACTGCACCTGGCTGAAAGTCAATTTGGTGCTCAATTCCTCGAATCGGCGGCAGACCACTAGGAATTTCGTCCGGGAAAACATCCTTGAACTCCTCCATCAACGGCTGCAAAACAGAAGGAATAACAACATCAGGAGTATCATTAGCCTTAAAATTAACTAGAACGATAGCATTACCTGATTTAATGGCGGTCTGAACTCCTCTTACACCGATGAACAAATTCCGGTGCGCCGTATCTAAACTGGAAGGGATGGTAACGTGGGCAGCCTTAGCCTTCGGAAGGCCCTTGGTTCCCTTAGTACACTGAGACTCTACTGTGGACTGTCCAGATTGGATTGGCTGCTTGCTCTCAACACGTTTCTCCTTCTCTTCTTTGTACTTCTCTTGCATGCGTCGCTGATCTTCAATCACATCTTTCGGCGCTAGTGGCCACAATCGCGTGGTGCGTCCTTCTCGAGTCACGGCATAAGTGTTGGCGAATCCATCATGTATCGCCTTCCTATCGAACTGCCAAGGACGACCAAGCAAGATATGTGCCGCCTCCATAGGGATGACGTCACACAAAACAGTGTCAGTAAAACGACCAATAGAAAAGGTGACAGGTACCTGGTATCCAACACGAATCTCGCCTCTGTCTGTCAACCATTGCAATCGGTACGGTTTTGGATGCTTTTGTGGGATCAAATTCAGCTTCCCCACTGCATACTGACTAATGGCGTTTACAACGCTTCCACTATCAATGATGAGCGAGCACACCTTATCCTGAATGGAACAGCGAGAATAAAAGATGTTCTCCCGCTGATCATTCTGTTCTTCCTCTCGAATAAGACTCAATGCTCGGATCGAAACAAGGCTGACGTGCGTTTGCTTCGGCTGCTCATCCACAATATCAATGTCGCCCAGGAGTGAGCTGACTAGGGGCTGCTCAGTATCCCCTTTTACTGCTCCTTCTTCTTCAAATTCCTCTTCACTCGCTGATTCTAACTCATTCTGCTCGGTGAGGAATAAAACTCTGCGATTCGGACACTGGGCTTGAAAATGTCCCCATCCTCTGCACTTGTGACACTGAACGTCACGTGCTCTCCCTGAATTACTATTCTCAGGCTGACTAGGCTGCATGGGGCGATTCTGAGAATCAACAAACACGAAAAATAGAAAAACAACTAAGGGCTCTAGACGAAAGAAACTCAAAAGAACAAATAAAAAAAATGAAAACCAAATGACACAAAGACGATTTTGGAATTTTTGTACCTTTTTTTTTTTTTTTTTTTTTCGTTCAATATGCGACACCTACAGCACGAAACAAGCTGAATACTACCACTCTGATATGTAACAATCAACCAAACATAATTGTAACTATGGTAGATGGATGCGTGGAATACTCCTAGCTTTTATTATGAAGATGGCCAACGTGAATTTTGAATTGGAATCAAAAAGTTCACCACTATGCAGAATATCAATTATGGCAATATTACTTCTCTAAATGCGATATTGCTCTAACGAAATTCGACGCCAGCCTCCGATCGACGCCCTATCTCCACCACTGAACCCGCCGTCATAGACTTCAGAATCCGCCGTTCTTTGCGTAGGCTCTACCTCTACGTAGCCTATTCTTCCATGGCTTTAGAAGAACCATTTGCCTCTCGTAAGTGCAGCAGCGTCAATTTTATGCTGAATAAATCGGTAATTATCTTCAAAATTATAGAAATTGAGGTTCATTTCCGTCCCTTCCATGGTTTCCGTGCTCTCATCGGAGCTCGATTTGCGATTTGAGGAGCCGCTTGAAATATTGAAGTATCCGGATCCCAGACTGAGAGCGAAGAACAAGCGAGTCAACACTTTCGATGAGAGCTTGAAAAATCTTGTCCGCGAGATGTTCGACGTAATGTATAGGTGAGTTTTTTCTACACTTTACGAAATACGTTTCAGATTGTTTGTGTGTGGATTGCTTGAAATCGTGTTTATTTCGATCATTTAGCATTTGGAGCTCAAACATTTGTGTATACATAGAACTAGAAGCTTCAAATGTGTCACAGTTTTGGTGGTGAAGGTTGGGAATCTGTATGATCTTAGACATTGATGTATTTGTTTTAACATTAAGTTTGGTTATGATCAAAGCTATTCTCTTAGAAATAATACTTATGTATCTGGAATTTGTCTGAGAAGCATCGGTCGAACACTTCTAGTAGTAATGGTAGCGAAAATCTTGGAGTGTTGTTTTGTCGAATGCATTTTAAGTTTCGACTGAAAGAAAATTTTCGTGTTCATGGCTTCCTTTTCCACAGAACTAATGGAGTTGGTTTAGCGGCCCCCCAAGTTGGGATTAATGTTCAGCTCTTGGTATTTAATCCAGCTGGTAAGCATGGTAGGGGTGAAGAGACCGTTCTCGTTAATCCACATATCAAGGGAGATTCTGGAAAGACAGTACCTTTTAAGGAGGCTTGTTTGTCCTTGCCTGGATTACATGGAGTTGTAGAGGTTCATTTTGCCATAGTAGTATTTTGTTCAAATAGAACTGGCCTATTTCTTGATCTGCCAATGACTATGGAGAATCTGTTTATCATTTAGGCTTCATACTTTTACTCGTTTCCATGCAGAGACCAGATTCCGTGCAGGTTGATGCACAAGATATTGATGGTGAAAGGTTTGAATGTAGCCTGACTGGATTATCTGCACGGGTGTTTCAGCATGAGTATGATCATCTGCAGGTTTTTATTTAGGATTATCCGTTGTTGTTTTCTTCAAGCTAGTAATCTTCAATGCAACTTATTATTACCTTAGGAGGCACTTACTAAGCAAGATAGCCTAATTTGGTTTTGTCAGAACTCAGAAGAATGTTATTGGAATTTAATCTCTGATCTAAAATATCTTTCATGAGACTACTTAGGCTGTAATACTCAACTTAACACACTTTCTATTGCACTCTCTTTCTCTTACACTACATTCTAATCTATAGTAGTTAATTTCAGGGAATCCTATACATTGACCGGGTGAGTGATGAAGTTCTTGAGTCCATTCGTATAAAGTTACATGTAAGTGATCCTTTTCAATTGCCATGTATTTCTCATTTTGTTCTGAATGAAGTATGTTGTGATCTTAACTTTCTCACAATCTTAACTTTCTTTGCTCTGAATGAATTACTATATACTGTTACTCGGCAGGATTTGGAGAAGAAATACGAGGCGAGGACTGGATTACCAAGTCCTGAAAAGATTGACGAGAGAAGAAGCATGAAGAAAGCTGTTGGCTAGTGAGTATCGTGATTCTAGAACGTTCTATATTGCTTGCGCCTCGTCTTAGTTCAGCTGAATTTTCTCCTTAGTCCTTACAATCTGTGGTTGGTGCTCTGTTTGTTTGCCTGAAATAAAATAGTTGTCAAGTTTAGGTGACTGATTATGCATTGAATTTCACAAATTGGTGATTTTTCATTTCATTTTCTATGCTCTTGTGCTTTATTGCATGTTTATGTTCATAAATGATAGTAAGTGAGAATATCTCGAATTATTTCTAATAGTGCATCCTGTTTTGGAGTTCTAATATATCTTGAAAGATGAAAATGTTCCTTTCCAAAAGAAGAAAAGAAAATGAAAAAATGTTGCTCTCGCTTAATTTTTCAACTGCGGGGTATTTTTAAGGCCATGTATTAGTTTAGTTTTTATTCACAACCTTGAATTATGAAAATATTATATAGATGATCTAGTTTCTTGCTCTGTAGTAGTGAAAAGTTAAATGACAATGTGATGCAACTTTCTTAATACAATAATACCTTGAAATTCTATTAAAGACCATTTTCTATTTCGGGATGTTCATTTATAATGAACCATTTCTCAAAATAGAAACATTTATGGCCCAATTAGTGGATTAATTAGGCCCTAATTAAAATATCTAAACCGAACCTAATAAATAGAAAAACTCTAAGGGTAATTCTATCCACAACCCCCGATTTACTCCTCACAGCCCCTGATTTTAAAAATAAATAAAAAAATATTATAAAGTTTACTAATTTGCCCCTGCCCCCAATTTGAGTTAATGAACATAAAACCCTCGTCGAATAGACCAGAATCCGTACAGCCCCCAAACTATGACAATGAAAATAATGGCCATTATCTTAGAAGGCGTTGCGTGCCTAGGACATCGACGATGCCGAGGAATTTGCTTGAAGCCGATAAATATGATATTCAACATTTTGTAATACATAAGTTCATTGCTACATGGAGACTCAAGGTTGAGATAGTGATTGCATTTTTCAAATAGGTTGAAGACAAGGTTTATATATGTTGCCTTTATGAAATGAATATCTGGTGATTTGTTTGTTATTCTTTGGTCAATTGGATTTGGAGAACGAATTGAAATAATATATTGATTAACTTTGGGAATTCATGGTGGTGAGTCCATAGCTAATAAAGCTTTGCGTTTGTATAATGTACTATACTCATCATCACATCCAAAATTCGCAGATTGTTGCTTTTCTCCAAATCCTTGATTTGGGTAAACGATTTTGTCCTCTCCGGGTTGTGTAATACAATTTGAGGGCTGTATGATTCTTGACATTTTTTTGTCCTCTCCGGGTTGTGTAAACTTTATTTATTTATTTATTTTTAAAGTATTTATATATATATATATATATATATATATATTTTTTAAGTTAGTAATCCAAGCTTGTAGAGGCGTGAGACTTCAGTTAATGTACAGTACACAAGATGAAGAGTTGAATGTACATGTATGATAGAAAGAGGAAGCTAACTATGTGAGAAGTATTCTGTTGAGGGTTAGCAAAGATAGGATTAGCGGATGAGCGGTGGTTAGAGGTACAATACGCCATTAGTCACGAGGAGATAGAGATTAATAGGGATCTGACCTATGAAGAAGAACCCATTACCATACTTGATAGGAAAACACATCAGTTGATAAATCGACTAGTAACAATACTCAAGGTGAGATGGAGTTGACATGGGGATGATGAAGCAACATGGGAGAATGAAGAAGAAGCAATAACGAAAAATCCTTCGTGAATCCTTGTAATACAAATTTCGAGGACGAAATTTATTTTAAGTGGGTAGGGTTGTAACAGCCCAACTTTTGCTTATGGTTATTTAGAAATTTTCTAACTTTTAGATAATAATTTATGGTCACTAAGTTTTAGAGCTTGAGATTTAACAATAGATAAGGTTTGACTTTTTATTTAAAACTTATACTCGATTAAGTATTTCTTAAGTAGAAGGAATAGTGTATTTTTAAATATATATATTTGTGTGTATATATTTTGATTAGTTTTTCCTTTTAATAATATTAATTAATAATTAGAATTAAGTAGAGAATTGGGAGGAGTCGGTTTTATTTTTCCCCTTTCAGTTTTACGCAAGAGAGAAGTACCAAAAACCTCCAATCTCCTATACGGCTTTACCGAGAGAGAATAAGAAAATTTCCTATTCTTCCCCCTTCAATTTCAAGAAACCTGTTCTTTGGTCGCTGTAGAATGGGAATGTAGGATTTCGGGTTGTGAGTTCTTTTAAATTCTGGAGAAGGATTAGAAGAGGATTACGTTTGAAGTAAGTTCTGAAGAGAGAGTCTTAGTAGCGGACTGGAGGTGAGTTTTCTGGTAGAATGCAATTATCTAGTCTATATAGCTTTCTTGGATTTTCTGTAGAAGATGACTCTGTTTTTAATGGGCAAAAATTCTTCAAAACCGTGTTACCAATAAAGTTCTAAAGGAGTCGAATTTCATCAGTTCTTCTGCAAATTACATTTTTTTTCCATCCTATTTTCGAACCTTGTGACTTAATCAAGTTAAAATCTTTTAAAGATTAGCATATAATTTCGCAGGTATAAACTATAAAGAAAGTCTATTTCAATTTGTTTTCTTCTTATTTTATTAAATATTTTGGAGATTACAGCAAGTTGTTTCTAAAATTATTTTATTAATTTTTCAACCTTGTTGTTAGTAATCTGTACTGTAGTCAGGGGACGTGATTAAGAGTTGGAGAATTACTTTTGATAACTTATTTTTATATACGTTGGAGTTTGCAGAGAACATGGGAATTAGGATAGTAAGTAATAGCAAGAATAGTTTATTGTTTCTTCTTTTACAGATTATATGTATATTAGTTAAGGGAATTGTAATAAGGCGTACTTATTAGTTCTGTAATAAGGGATTTTAGCAGATTATTTAGGAATTTAGAAGCTTCGAAATTTTAGACCAGTAGTTAAGCTTTTAATTAATTAGCTTATAAGTAATAGTAGTTTTGAGTGCTTGCTGTTATGCTTTTGATAAACTAGGTGCGGAGCAATTAGAACCTTGTTCTCTCCATTAAGAGCTTTGTTACGTTTTACAGCTTCAAGGATTTGAGGTGGGGTAAAGTAAATTATTTTCAAAGTTATTTCAAGTGAAGTTATTTTTTTTGAGAAAATGAGTTTATGTCCAACGTGTTTATGTGTGCTTGAAATTTATGGTTGAAGTTATGATATGAGTATACGTGAGTATGCAAGTTATGGTCTTGTGCACAGTTGAAGTTCTATGTCCCATTTATTCTTACTTTGTTGTGTACATTGTAATGAATAATGGTTGAAGTTATATGTTCTCATAATTCTAATGAATTATGGTTGAAGTTATATGTTCTCATAGTTCTAATGAATTATGGTTGAAGTTATATATTCCCACAGTTTTGTCGAATTGTGGTTGAAGTTTCTCGTATTTTCTATGCCATGTTTACACGTTCGGACAAAGAAAAGAGATATCACAAAGTACCCCCACCCCACTGAGTATATTTTGAATACTCACCCCGTTTTTCTTAAAATGTTTTCAGGTGGAGAGCATGGAGAGTCGTGACGGAAATGTGTTGCGTTGTTTTTATGTATTTAAATGGAGAAGTTATTTAGGAATGCATGACTGTTATGGTTTGCGAAACTAGTAGGATTTGTTACTTTAAGTTCTTAGGAAAATACTTGTTTGTTTTGGGATCAGATTTACTTTGTGTTATTTGACTTATAGTAGTTAGATGTTTTGTTGGTTTGGCGTTGGTGATGTAAGATTTACACGTATTTGAATTTCGTGATTTGATGATAAAGTGTTGTTAGTTTGATTGTTGGTTTCGTTGTTAAGATGACAGATTTTCACCGAATATTTCTTTGTAGTTAAATAGGGTTATTTCTCTTGAAAATTTTAGTTAATGTTTGGCTTTTACATTTTTTTTTAAGATATCAGATTTTATTTCTAAATATTGGTCTTTTATCTTTTGAAAAATAAAGTTTATTTTATTTTCTTCCGCAACAAGTTTTAGTTTTATTTTAATAAAATTAGGGTGTTACATTTAGTGATCAATAAAATATATATTATTTTTTTATTATTTTTAAAGGAAGGGGCTCTGAGGAGTAAATGGGGGGTTGTGGATAGAATTACCCAAATTCTAAGGGCATCCACAGTGTTGCTATTCAACATTGGGGATCTCTTCTCTTTTTCGGTGGGCTTCATGGGGAGAGGTCCCAGTGGTGGGGAGATCTCCCGGGAGCTCTCCGATTATATTTCGATTTCATTTTAGTTTTATTATATTATTTTATTATTATTATTTTTTGTTTGCTTACAAAAAAAATAAATCAAATTATTTAAATAATTTTTTATTTATTGAACATAAACTGAAAAAAAAAACACGACATAGACTAAAAATTAATATTTTTAAAATGCTACAAACTATTTGCGGGCCCTTTTCCGCTTGATATCCTCCACGAACTCAAGTTGCGGAACTAATTGCTTCGGAATCATTTTGCTAGTATCATTCATGAGATCTTGTAATCGTACTTGTCGATCTACACTGCAGCATAATCATTCACTTTTGTGAGAGCATTGAGCGCTTTGCCGATAAGTTCCATGTCTTGATCGTCGTCTTCTATAGGCGGTCCAGACACAGATGAACTCTTCTCCTTGCCCTTCTTCTTCGCCACTTTTGCCATTTTTGTCCTCATTGGCCAGCTTCATTCGGAAAACTCATCGTACTCTTCTTCGAGTACGGACTGGCTCGAGAATATGTCATTGCGTTCGTAGAACTTTTCGTAATCTTCCCCTTCCCCTTTGTTTCGGAGCTACCTCTGCCTCTGCTACACTCTCAAACGATGCAGAGAGATTGAGAGACTCAACCCTCGTTGGAGAACCCATTCGGCCTTGACTCACTGGGGAATTTGAATCCAAACTGAAGTTCACTGGCGGAGAAAATATATAGAACCCAGAGGGAGAATCTGCAAAACTCTCGAAACCCGTCGGAGAATTCGATTCCGGTGGAGGTGGTGGCGGAGTTTATGAATTAAAATTCGCCGGATTTCCAAATCAATTTTGAAATTCCTTTTCCATTGAATTTTTTTTTTTTTTTTAAGAAACTAGAGAGAATTGAGGAGAAAAGAGTGTAGGATGAGAAATTGATGTGTGAAAATTTGGGTAATGGGAGGCCTAATTTATAGGAAAGCATATATAATTAACCGTTGCACGCACAACTGCTATATGCTGATTCATTTTTTTTACCATTACAGTAGCTGAAATAAAAAAAGGAAAATCTAGAAATTGGGATTCGCACCCGGGTGCGCAAGTGTGATACCGGGTGCGCTACACACGCCTCTCTAGGGGTGAAAACAGATCGGATATTTCCCGACCGATCCGGAATCGTATCCGGTCGGTATCGAATTCGGAACAAAAAATTAGTATCCGGCCGGATACGGATTCGGATACGGATAGTTGAATTCGGATCCGGAATCGAATTCGGATTACATAATATCCGACCGTATCCGAGTTTTACCATATTTTATCGGATATTATCCGGATAGCAAATCCGGATATCCGAATTTTTTAAATATATTTATTTTTTCACTCTTTATAATATATATATATATATATATATATATATATATAATATTTATATATAATATTATTAGCAATCTAGTCTCTAATTTAAAAGAAAACGTCATTAAGCAGCCACCGAACCGCGAATTCTTCTTCTTCAGTTTCTTCTTCTTCGCGTTTTCTTCTTCAATTCTTCTTCACCGTTGCCGGCCACCACAAATGGAAGAAGACCCACCGTCGGCGAGGTGCCCGACGCCGCCTACAATTAACAACCTCTGAATCTCCTTTCCAAACCCAACACAAACATTCAAGAAATTAGGTTAGCAATAAATTTGGGTATTTTAAATTAGTTGGAATATGTGCAATTTTTCTTCGATCTGTTGATTTGGGGGAATTTGTTTGAGTTAAACTTTTAGTATGAAAGCAATGGAGCTGATCGTAATTGCTAGTTTCCAGTTTATTGTGGAGGCAAGAGATGTTACAAGAAACCTCTGTAGACGACTTCTTCCAGAACTTGAGCCACTGGATAGAATTTCCTTAAGAAATGGATTATCTTAAGGAATATTAGTATTATCTTATGAATCAAAGTATTCTAGATGATAATGGGAGATAAATGAAAGTAAAGAACAAATCAATATCAGACTTGGAAATAAACAGCAAACTTAAACAGAGACAAGACCAACTAATATAACCACAGAGCTTCGATACAGCGTATGTTGATATACTTTTTATAATTTGCTTCGATATAGCTTTTAGTTTCATATTATTATATTATTAGCAGTAGATATAATTTTTATAATTTGCATTAGAACTTTTATGAAATATTGAGTAATTTTTATAATTTGCATTAGAACTTCTATGAAATATTGCGTAAGGTAGTCTTTTTTTTTATGTTTCAATCGCATCTTGATGATTTTCATATGAAATATATTATCCGATTATATTTATTCGAATCCGGCCCGGATTCGTCCCGTATCCGTCCTGTGTCCGTATACCGAATATTCCGAATTCGTATCCGAATCCGGCTTTTCCGTATTCGGCTCTGAATTCGAAAAAAAAAAAAATGGTTTAGGATACGGTATAAGCACTATCCGTCCGTATCCGATCCGTTTTCACCCCTACGCCTCTCCCAACGCCGAGTATCGGTAGCTCTGCCCCCTAGCAGCGTCGGCACTACTCATTCCTCTTATACATTTTAGATACATCTCGAATCTTGCACTGTTAGACTATGTTTGTCAACAACTTCCTTTTCTATCCAACTTTCTAAGTCCGTAGTATTAAATTAGATTATTTCTTTTCTTATAAATTTATTATTCCTCCCAACCACAAACAAATTTGTTCTACAATATCCATATGATGAAAAATTAACAGTAATTAATAAGTTTTGTGCTATTATTAAGTACATTTGCAGGGGGGTTATCTTAGTCATTTTCTTCCAAATTAGACCTAATAATGTATGAAGACGAAAAATATATTCTTAGATTAATCTGAATGAATTGATCTGTTTAATTCAAATTACATTCAACTTTTTTCTTGAAAAAAAAAAAAAGTTCAAAATAGAACCTTTTAATGTTGCGAAGGCCCATAATCATATTCAAAATCAAAATCCGGACCCACCATATTCCAATCCGGTCAACGAAGTCCGTTACGGTCATCGGACACGTGGCATCTATTCCAGGTTTCCGGACTCCTGAACTCATTATCAACTGAAGTTGATGAGATCCGTTGGGGTCCGTCAGCCACTGTTACTTCACATGACATACACAAGCATCATACGTCGGACAAGGACAACCAGAGAGAATCTAGAGAGAGTTTGTTTCCTCGACCAGTCAAAGCTTTTGTGGAAAACGAAAGCTCCCCTGCGACCTCGCCTCCCCCTATTCCTCACACTTCCGCTTTCATTCCCTACTACTTCTCTTAATCTCTGCGGCGCGGCTGTTTGATTGCTTGATTGCGGACTGGATGCTGATCTCGAGCTTCGTGATTTGGATGAAATGAATGATCCGTAGCTGTAGGTATGGTTTCCTTTTAGTTGCTTCAGAAGAATGCAGCTATTTGGCTGCTTTTGATGGCGAGTTTTTAGGAGAAGTGTTCATTTTAGGGATGCAGTCTCTGATTTTTCTTTTTTGGGTATTATCATGTAGTTTTTGCTAGGGTTTGAAGCTGCGGAAAGCTCAATTTGTAAGTTTATATCGGCGTTTTGCGTTTCAAGGTATGGCTTCGGGTGGTGTAGCGGTTGATAAGCTGAAATGCGACGCTATGCTTGTGGATAAGCTTCCGGAGGAAATAAATGAGATGAAGATCAAGGATGAGAAGGTTGAAAAGGTTCGTCGAAGATTCGGGTTACTAGTCTGGGTGCTAGTGTTTATTCCGACTTACCTTTTTGGTTTTGATTGCAGGAAATGGAAGCCGCTGTAGTAGATGGAAATGGGACGGAGACAGGGCACATAATTGTGACGACGATTGGTGGTAAAAATGGTCAGCCTAAACAGGTATATGCTGGAGTTGTAATGGTTGTAAATTAGTGTTTAGATTTAGGTTTAGGAAGTGCAAGTTGCCTTTTATGCTACTTACTTTAGAGACTGAAAATTTGAGATTAATAGACATAACTGTAATCTTTATAGGATTGTTGGTTCTGTGGAGTTTATTACAGTTATAGCTGTCTTCTTGGAAACTTTTCGAAGGACTATCATGAGCTCAAGGTTTTCAGGTGCTCCATTTGGAGCAATGGAAAATGAAAAGATAAAAAGTTTTGCACTTAATTGCGATGTTTATTTTTATTTTTAGCCCTGCATGGTTTTAATTATTGTGAATCTTTCTATTCTTATTTTTCCATTTATTGTCTTGTGATACATTTCAAATACGAGGCATAAAAGTCATTCTACAGTCAAGTGCTTTTGCTTCTAGATTTCTGGTTTACTAAGCAATCTATTAGTGTGATGCTTGTGTTTCTGCTTATGAAAAAAGAAAATGACTTTGGAAATATGTTGTCTTCCTCTCTTCTCAAATCTAGAATATCAGCAACATCACATTAACAATTAATGAGCTTCTCTTGTTAAATGATGGATGAATAGTTGGGTTGATTATTGGCCTTTTGTTAGATGTTTTCTTATTTCCTGGTGGAGTGTGTTCTTTTGCATGGTGATGTGTATGTTTGGGTGTTATGTAAGTGATTAATGTTACCTGACCTGTTTTTTTTTTTGTTTTCCTCTCTTTTATCAGACTATTAGTTATATGGCTGAGCGCATCGTCGGACAAGGTTCTTTTGGAATTGTCTTCCAGGTTAGATGCTATTCTTTTATATGTTACTGTGACATAGTTTATGATGATCAAGAATATTCAGTTACTGATATCGAGTGGATTTTATTTTGATACTTCTGGAATTAAAAAAGGTTGTAGATTGATAATTATGTGTTCAAACTATTCATGCCGCTGGTGTTGGGTTTGATTCGAAACAGAAGATGGTAAGAATTTCTTGTTATTTTGCAGGCTAAATGTCTTGAAACAGGCGAAACAGTTGCTATCAAGAAAGTTCTGCAGGATAAGAGATACAAAAACCGTGAATTGCAAACAATGCGCCTTCTGGATCACCCAAATGTTGTTTCTCTAAAGCATTGCTTCTTCTCGACAACAGAAAAAGATGAACTATACTTAAATTTAGTTCTTGAATACGTGCCGGAGACAGTATATCGTGTAACTAGACACTACAGCAAAGCAAACCAGCGGATGCCTATGATATACGTCAAGCTCTATACATATCAGGTCAGAAAATGTTTTCCTATGTGCTCCTGCCTTTATAGAAATGTCATGTTTAAGGCATGGCTATTTATAAGGGTTTCTTTTAGTAGTTTGATTGTTTATTTGAAACTATTCAATATAGTGAAATGTTAGCTGCTGCCTCACATTGTGTTATAAATCCTGGCAACTCAGATTTTTAGAGCTTTGGCATATATTCATGGCATAGGAGTCTGCCACAGAGACATCAAGCCTCAAAACCTTTTGGTATGCTCGTATGGAATAATAGTTAAGCAAATTCAGATACTGTCATATGTCTAATTCAATCTTTTGTTGCAGGTCAATCCCCACACACATCAGCTCAAACTCTGTGATTTTGGAAGTGCAAAAGTTTTGGTATTGACTTTACTTAATCCTTGTAGCTTTAATATTTTGTCTGCTGTTTCAATCGATCTCCATCAGCTCTGAGTTTACGAAATTACATCAGGCTACAAGTTATTCTTATTTTTTATCTAATTGCTAAGGACACCAATTAAAAACTATACGTGATAAGCTGAGTGAAGAAGTTCGTGAAAAATGGCCAAAGCCCGATAAAGAAATTTTTAATATGCATTGCATTACTCGTGTGGATATATGACGTAAACCGCAACTTCAGTGTTGTTTCTGTCTAATATTCTCGAATTTCGTCAGCATGACACCTAAAATTTCCTATTCATGATGCGTTTCATCTCCTTACATGGGAGTCTTCTTATCTGTTGGAAAGAAGTTTAAAGTATTCTATAAAATGTGGCAGGTGAAAGGTGAGCCAAATATATCTTATATTTGCTCTCGGTACTACCGTGTGCCTGAACTGATATTCGAACTTCAGTGCTGTTTCTGTCTAATATTCTTGAATTTCGTCAGCATGACACCAAAAATTTCCTGTTCATGATGCGTTTCATCTCCTTACATGGGAGTCTTCTTATCTGTTGGAAAGAAGTTTAATGTATTCGATAAAATGTGGCAGGTGAAAGGTGAGCCAAATATATCTTATATTTGCTCTCGGTACTACCGTGCGCCTGAACTGATATTCGGGGCAACTGAATACACCAGTGCAATTGACATCTGGTCTGTTGGTTGTGTCCTTGCTGAACTTCTTCTTGGACAGGTTTTAAATAAACTAAACCATTTCCATTTCTTAAGCATAAAGCACGTATTTCAGTATCAATGTTTTGGAATCTTCTGTTTGTGACATTTTTATTGGGTTCGCAGCCTCTCTTTCCCGGTGAGAGTGGAGTCGACCAGCTTGTGGAAATTATCAAGGTAATCACGCCTATTTACTTCAGAAGAATTGCTTCTCTCTGGTTTCCAAGTGACTATGTTTGAACTGATTTGGTACTTGCGTTGGTGCATTTAGGTTCTTGGAACACCAACTCGTGAGGAAATAAAATGCAT
Organism: Mentha longifolia; assembly: GCA_001642375.2. Taxonomy (NCBI): domain Eukaryota; kingdom Viridiplantae; phylum Streptophyta; class Magnoliopsida; order Lamiales; family Lamiaceae; genus Mentha; species Mentha longifolia. Next base: position 17,124,296 of record CM038116.1, on the reverse strand, counting down.
GAACCCGAACTACACAGAATTCAAATTTCCCCAAATTAAGGCCCATCCATGGCACAAGGTTGCAATCTGCTTCTGTTAAGCACCGTGCTTGCAATGTTTTCTCCCGCGATTATGCTGATTATATCTCTCTTTCTTGCAGATTTTTCACAAACGAACACCCCCCGAAGCTGTGGATCTCGTATCTAGGCTTCTTCAATACTCTCCAAACTTAAGATACTCTGCTGTGAGTATTCCATTCTTTTAATGCACCATCTCTAGCTAGAATGAAATTTCGCCACATATCAAGAATTTCTGCATAATTTTTTTACTGATATCTTTGAATTCTTGTAGTTGGAAGCTTGTATACACCCATTCTTCGACGAACTTCGTGACTCCAATACTCGGCTTCCTAATGGGCGTCCACTGCCTCCTCTTTTCAACTTCAAACCTCCAGGTCTTCTTCCTTCTCTCTTGTCTATTCTACCCCTTGTAAACATCCTCTTCGTTGTCACTGACTCGTCTTTTGCATTTCAGAGATGAAGGGAGCTTCGTTGGAGCTACTGTCGAAGTTGATACCAGAGCATGCTAAGAAGCAGTTTCCATCTGTAGTTTCTTAATGTTTCTGAGACCAATTTGTGTAATGTGTTGAATGTTACTCTTGTATTCTGACCCCTATCTAATATCTGACATCGACTCTTTTGACTTCTAGGCCTTCTTTCTTCATACTCTGATCAAATTTGGAGATTAAGTTCCAAGTATTTTTCATCTCAGTCATCCTTATGGGATTATGAATTCCTTTTCAATTTCTAACATATAATTTGCGGATGAGATCCTATGTACCAACTATCGTGTACCAAAAATCGATTTTTCTTGATTTTTATTTAATTTTGTTTTTCTTCAATTTCATATAATATGATTTAGAAAATAAATAGTTCATTAATTCAAATAGGGTATATAATTATTATTTAGCATTTTTCCTTTATTTTTTAACTAATAAAATTGAAATTAAATATTAAAAAATAAATAATAAATAATAAAGTCTAATTGAATGAATAAACTTTAGTCAATTAATGTAAAGTTATATTGAATCATAATATCAAGAAATTGAAAAATAAAATAAATAAAAATCAAGAAAAATCGATTTTGGTATACAGTTGGTATACTGAAATGAGAATAGAAAATCCCAAGTGCATAATTTGTTCCTCTTTGAACCCGAGACCGGTGGGCTATTATTGATCTGTTCTTTTACTCGATCAAACTATCATTGCAAAGGCTTTGCAATTCATCAATTTGATATTATTGCTCCTCTACTTTTTGAACTTTATACTACCAAAATTAGTTAAAGGGATACTAAGTTTGATCAATTTTACTTATGTTAATTAACAATATTAGATTAGATCGCATAACATAATTGGTTATCATATGATTATATAGAGGGGGTGAGATTCTATAGAGGAATAATTTTTTTGTAAAAAAATTGATGCATTTTATGCACAATTATAATACACAAATTACAATATGTAAATTATAATGCACCATGTATCATACTAATATAATGCATCATTCGTCATAATGCATTTTCAGTATAATTATACATTACATTGCACTACGTAATTTGGGCTGGAAGATCACACATTGCTCAATTGTTCAGATTATTTCACTTTTTTTTTTATTATATTTCACAAATATAATTTTTAATTATAAGACTCATCATTTAAAACTATAATTCAAACTTCTTGTTCATAAACTATTTACACAAAAAAACTTAAAGAATAATGACTAATTAAATTTAAAAAATAAATTGAGCAAAAACAAGGCTATTTCAAAAAAAAGAAGTCATTATTGACAATGTCATGGACTCTCCAGCACACACTAGAGCAGCCAATGTCAAAGTCTTGGGCGCAACAAGTTATCAGAACCACCCATCGTCTACAATCACTCAACTTTCTTTGTAACTATAAAAATATGATATGAAAAGGTACATGGGACATAAAAATACTTGCTCTCAACAAAAATCTGAAGTTCGACTTAAAAAAAAAAAAGCATAATCTATGGCAGCTTATGCAGCACCATTGAGCAGGTGATGAGCCATCCCCGCCTTTCGGTTTCTCTCGACAACAATCAGATCAAAACCCTACTGATGAAGGCTGGTTTGTTGCTCAGTTTCATAGATAATTACGATTACGGAATACGGAGTAGTAGTGGTCATCAAAGAAGTCGAAGATCTGGAGAGAAGAATCGCACGTGCAGCTCATGCGGCTGAAGTATGCCATTGAATCTCACGTCGTCGATCAAGCCACACATTCAACACCACCCCTTATGGAGAGTGGAGAAACCGGTATTGGTGGGATTTGAGGATGAGCTGCTTCAACTCATGCATGAGCTCACCAACGAACAATCCGGTCGCCACGTCATCTCTATTGTCGGGATGGGCGGTATGGGTAAGACCACTCTTGCTAATAATCTTTATCATAATTCACTTATCAAGCAACACTTCCATGTTCGTGCTTGGGCTACTGTATCTCAGCAATACAATGTCCTAGGTATTCTCTTACAACTTCTTTCCGACTCTGGTACAAATGTAGAGTTCTTCAAACTAAAATTGTATTAAAGTTTATTTAACAGAAGATATTTGATCGTATTAGATGATACATGGAGTGTCCAATTGCAACTTTAATTTTCTCAATTAGTGGCCCAAAAATTAGTGGTCACAAGTATAACAATTTTCTACAATTTTTTTCAAGGAGAAATTGATGGATCCAAAATTTGTTTAGATGGAGAGGATTAACCGAAAATAAAAAGGAACAGATCGATAAATAGTGAAATATAACAAAAATTATATATATATATATATATATATATATATATATATATATATATATATATATATATATATTTTTTTTTTTTAATTTTTAACATACTAGCAGAGATTACGTTTTTTTATTAAATTTGAAAAATATGTTAAAAATAATATAAATTTTGTTATATTTCACTATTTATATCATACTTATTATTTATTATTGTGGTTTTATGATATGGCACATAGGAAGCAATAAATTCTTGAGGAGATAATGTTCTTGGGAAATTGAGAAAATAAATAAGAGAGGAGAAGTAGAATTGTAGTTGAAGTATGAGAAGTTTATATAAATTTAATTTAATAATAAAATTACGTTCAGAATTACTTCGTTACCCTTAAAATACATTTAGAATAGGGGGTATATTAGACAAAGCAAAAATTGTAAGAATTAGCTCTTTTATAATAATATATAATAGATTTTTCAAAATTAATAAAAAAAAACGTATTTGTTGCACGTAATCTCTGCTAGTAACCTCTAAAATTTAAAAGGGTGGTTCATTTTGGAACCCTCGAACTATGAATTTCCTCTTGCTATCACGACTTAAATTATGCATTCTAATTTGATCATATCTATCTATCTATCTATATCTATATCTATACTTATATAAAAAGAGTCTTGCGTACTTAATGTAGATTGCCAATCATATCCTTGTAGTATTTTAAATTTAAGGACAATTATGTAATATTATATTAACATTTAAATATAGTATATATATGTCTAAATTTAAGTATGGTATTTACCTTATTTATTATTTTAGTTTGATTTAAATTTTTTTAATAGATGATAAGTATATATATAAACATATATGAACTATGGATACTCCCAACTCTCCATAATATTAAATTTACTTTAGTACTAAAAAGGAAAATGTAAAATATAGTTGCCTGCAAGTATATATATTTTTCTTCGGATTGCCTTATTTCAATTTAATTTATTTTTTAGTTTAATTATTTATTATTAAATTATTTTAATTAACTACTTAAGTATATACTCCGTATATTTTGTGGGCTAGATGTTGGAATTCTGATTTTAACTGACCAATATTATCAATTGGCTTTTTGTTTATATAATGATTGAATAACTGAAGCTAAAATTATGTAAAGAATAGTATTATGATTAGCTAATTTGACACATTGGTGAGATACTTATTATCAAAATCCCTGTCTCATCGGCAAATCAAGATATTAAAGTTTATTTTAAAAAATTTAAATGCATCTTATAAGAAAGTGGTTAGATATTATTATTAAAATTATTGAAATTAGATTGTATTTAGATATTTTGTGAGAAAAAAAAAATTAGATTGTGTAATTTGAGATATGATATAAATTAAGGAAACATGGCCACCAAAAGTGAAACAAAAATTTAGCTTTGTCATGTTTTATATAAAAGTTGAGAAAATAAATAATCTATCTAATTATAACATATATTTTGTGACTTGACTATCATTCGAAGAGTTGTATGTTTTAACGTCTCAATTTATACTTTTGCTAGAATATATAGTTATTTTGGTTTATAAGGAATGAAGTAATTTGCACAAGTTTTTCTTATATGAATCAAAGTACCAACAACAAAAGAGTAGTTTTGATTTTTCACATTTTTCAAAATTAGTGAAAAAATTACAAAAAATAATCAAAAATATAATTTACACAATTCAAAATACAAGTTGCACGTGCAACGCACGTTATATTTGCTAGTTTGTTTTAAAGGTATTCATATTCAATTACTCCATTATTTAATTAAGTTGAAGGATTAATTTCAGTCGATGCAAAATATCATCTAAATCGATTTATTTATTTTATTTTATTATTATTATTATTATTTTTTTGATACCTTTTTTTTTTTTTTTTTTTTTTTTTGAGTTGAAGGACTGATAGATGTACAGGTTGATACATATTGCATCTATGGCATAGTAAAGATTAAATCATTTATTGAACTTGAACACGAAGGCTCGTTTCTTCCTGATAAATACTCTTGTTCCTGTAATATTCTTTTAGTAGAAATCACTGCAGAATCGCGGCATCCTTGCATTGCACGTAAATTACTCTAAGTGTCGATATATATCAGAGCTGAAAGTAAAGATAGAATCAATCCAAACGCAATGTAGAGTGAATTATATTTGCACCTTACTCTGTTGAGTATCTAAAACGAAAGTTAGGACTTGCCAAGTTGTCGTGTTCTTTATACTTCTTATAGTCCAAAACTTGAACTTGAAGGGATGTTTCTTCGTCTCCGTATAATTCCTCTTGTTCCTCCAATATCCTTTTGGTAGAGCGGAGAACAGATGGTTTGCAATAAGTCAATTCATTTAGCCTAAGTGTGATTATTTCTGCAAAATCTAAAGGGATCTCTATCATCTTCTCGTGTAGATGTTCAAGATGAAGGTGCTCAAGGCATGGAAAGTGAGAGCTTTCTGTTGTCCACACTTTAAGACCCCTGCATGTATGAAGATGCAAGTATTTTAAACTGGGAAATCGGCCTTGAGTCGTTATCCACTCACTCTCTTTGAAGGCCGCCCTTAAGAGCCGGAGCTTCTCAAGACGGGGCAACAAACCTATCTTTTCCAATATCTCCTCCGAACATGGGGAATTGTTGATACTTAGAGTCAACTTCTTGAGGGAATGTGGGAGGTTAATTAGGCTCGGTAGGGAATTCCCATGTCCACTTGCATACATCATCCGTAGGTAAAAGGTGCAGGACAAGGACTCGAGTTTGTCAAGACAGTCGAGATTGGTGAGACAGTACCTATCCCCATCAAGTCTCTCCTCATTAAAAACTATTGCCAATTATCAGCCGGCGCCGTCATATTCCTCAAGCCGCCGTAATCAACACACAACGTTTGCAGATTCCAAAGGGTGTTGTACCTCGATGGTGGAGACCATAAAACAAGCATCCTGGCATTAACTAATTGATTCACGCTTTCTATGAATTCTCCAGAGCGTTCCCTGTCTTCGCCAAAGGGTTTAGATGCGTGCAATACACTTAGCAACCTAGAACTGGAACTGAGTGTAGTATCGGGTCTTCATGATGATACCATATCAATGAACGAGCACGTGGCGTGGATGACACCACCTCCACTGCTTCGTTCTTTGATATGGTATTCGAAATAACAATGCGGCGTTGGGCAGCATTGGCTATGATCCCTTGACGAGTGGGTGGTGTTGTGAGGACAACGTAAAACCTTTCCTTTTCAGCCTCTCTCAAGCAAATGTCTCTCAACAAGTCATGCATTCTGCAGTACTTGATGTTTCCTGTCTTCCCTTTCTTATCAATCAGAACCAAATTCCGATCGATAAGGCTCTCTAGGCACGCTCTTGCTACCTCTTCCAAGCTTTTCCCACTTGCTACTTTTAGAAATCCTTCAGCAACCCATGTTCTAATGAGCTCTGAGATACTAATCGCCTCATCTTCACGGAAAACTCCCATATACAGGAAACATGGTTTCAGATAAACTGGCAATTGCTTATAGCTCATGTATAATATTTTTAAGCAGCGCTCGTCGTCCCCTAAATTCACTATTGAATTTAAGTTTCCCTCTATATATTCCCAAAATTCTCTCGTTTGTTCGGACTTGGCCAAAAATCCCCCAACCGCAACAATCGACAAAGGAAGCCCTTTGCAACTTTTTCCTATATTCTTCCCAATGTCCTCAAGTTCGAGAGGGCAACAATCTTTTTCCCCAAACACAGTTTTAGAGAGCAGAATCCAACTATGAGCTTCATCCAAAAGACTCATCTCTAGGCTATTAGAGTTGGATAATTCATAAGCCAAATTTGATAGCCTAGTAGTTATGACTATTTTGCTACCATTTTCATTATCCGGGAAGAATCTCCTAACTCCATCCCATACATCAATGCTCCAAATATCATCCATTATAATAAGATATCTTCTACCATAGAGATGTTTGTACAACATTTCTCTTAATTTCCCCTCACTCAAGTCTTGATTAAATTCTTTAATTAGCTGGGTAAGAAGTTGTATGAGAATTTGTCGACTGCTGTACTCTTGAGAGATAGTAACCCAAGCACGAGCATCAAAATGTTCTTTAATAAGACGGTCTTCACTAATGTTTATGGCGAGAGTGGTCTTACCTGTTCCGCCCATCCCTACGATGGGAATGATCTGGAGATCGCGGCGATGAGAAGTGAGCTTATCCTTCATTTCGAGCAAGGCGCCATCAGCACCCACCATCATGGTCCTCTTCTTCTGCGCAATCGAATAAGAAGAAGAAGAAGAAAATGATCTCGGAGGCGTTGACTTTCTGACTTGAATTTTCATGACCTTCTTTCCGATAGAAGCCATATCGTTGATCACCTTCTTTAGAGTTCGGTGCAAGGCGTCGGAGCTGATGTTTTCCCCATCGTATGTGATCTGATCCACGATACGAGATTCGATGGCGTCTTCGGCCGCGTAGGCTGCATCTGCTATGCGACTCTCCAACGGATCCGCCTCTGCTTTGTAGCTGAGATGGGGATTGTAGCCTTCGAGGAATTCCTGCAAGAAACTGACTTTTGCAGTGAGAGAAGCAACCTGTTCTTTGTGGAGAGAGATAGGAGTGCGAGGATGAAGCTCGAGGTTTTCTATGATATGCATAAGAGAAACCAGAGCTGCATAAGCGGCCATGGATGTATAATCGGTTATTTTGTTAGAGTTGCAGAGAAAATGAAAGCAGTGTGAAAGAAAATGCGGGTGAATTTTCATTTAACTGTAACATCATTTTTTATTCTTTTTTATCATTAAATTATCATATATACTATTCAACAATTGTAGTATAAAATATCTCAGAAAAGTCATGTAATCAGATATTTGTTTATGTTTGCGCAACTTGCTTCAATTATTATTGTCAATGAAAACAAAAATTGAGGCCTTCTCCCTTTCACATATAGGATAATTTTATCATTTATTCTTTTCCATTACCACAATTGGATTTTGTGTGTTGCATATTTAATGTATGCACATTATAAGATAATAATTAGCTCCAGAGAAATTGTTTCTATTAAAAAAAATGTTTCCCTTAAACAGTAAAAATAAAGGTGGTGTGTTTACAGGCATGGCAAAATGAGTACCAACTGAAATCTGAATATAAGTGATGGAACATTTTGCTGGCGTTTTTATATAAATCACAAATATAATGGAAGTACTTATTAAATAATGCAAAGGTAAATGAGAGTTTGAGGGTGCATTCTTTTTCATGGAAAGGAAAAAGGATAAGAAAAGAATGAAAAAATATTACATTTTTTTTTCATATAGCATGTTCTCTATGATGAAAAATATTATCACAAGTAGAAAATAAAAGAAAATATTACAGTGCTGCAGAGAGAATGAAATGAAAAGTAACATTAGATATAATTCACAATAAGAAAGAAATTAAATTGAATTACATGATCGAGAATGCATATATAGAGAGAGAGAAGTGGAGCAGCTGCAGCTTTCCATGCATGCATGCATACTACCTGCACATAGCTTGTTCAATTAGTCAAATATCAAAACTGAAAGTAAAGATAGAATCAATCTAAACGAAATGTAGAGTGAATTATTTTTGTACCTCAGTTGTGTAAGTATGTAAAACGAAAGTTAGGGCTCGCCAAGCCGGCCACCACGTTCTTTCTCCTTCTGACAGTGCATAACTTGAACTTGAAGGGTGGTTTCTTTTTCTCCGTATAATTCCTCTTGTTCCTCCAATATCCATTTAGCAGAGCTGAGAACAGTCACAATAAATCAATCCAATTAGTCTAAGTGTAGCTATTTCTGCAAACTCTAAAGGGATCTCCATCTCATCTATATAATCAAGACGAAGGTGCTCAAGGCATGGAAAGTGACTGCTTTCTGTTGTCCACAATTCTAGTCCCATGCATTTATCAAGACATAAGTATTTCAAGCTCGGAAATTGGCCTCGACTTGTTATCCAATCACTCTCTTTGAAGGCCCTCGCATAGAGTCGGAGCTTCTCAAGACAAGGCAACAAACCTATTTTATCCAATAACTCCACCAAACATGGGGAGGTGTTGATATTTTAGAGTTAGCTTCTTGAGGGAATGCAGGAATTGATTAGGCTCGGTAGGGAATCAGGTCCACTTGTTTTCATCCATACATAAAAAAAATGCAGAACAAGGACTCGAGTTTATCAAGACAGTTGAGATTGGCAAGACATAAACTATCCCCATCAAGTGCCACCTCACTAAAAACTATTCTCAGTTTCTTAATATTGGGGATTATCTTAACCACTAGTTTGCTGCACCTGGAACTCATGATTCTCGTCAAAGTTTGCAGATTTTCCCAAACAATGTCGTCGTCTTGGTTGTTAGGAGGATCTGGGAGATGGAGGCCACTGTTGAAGCGGAGATGCCTAATATGAGGTGTGTGCCAAATATAAGTTGACGCAATATCATATCCTATTTTCTTAATAACACACAATGATTTGCAGATTCCAAAGGATGTCGTACTTCGATGGTGCAGAATCCAAAAACAAGCATCCGGGTGCTAATTAAGGAATCTACAGACATTCATGTATTTGTCAGAGAATTCAGATGCATGCAATACCCTTAGCAACCTAGAACTGGGACCAAGTGGGGGCAGTATCGGATTTTTATGATAACATATCAAAGAACGAGCATGTGGCGTGGATGAGCAAATTCCTCTCATAATAAAATAGGCTTTAGTAAATAAATAAATGTAGGATGTTACAGAGGTGATTTTTACCAGTGGGGATGAGCAAACACATGGATGAAATTATACTTGATCAAACTTGAACTTCATTTCCAAGTTTATATTGTTCAGAATAAGCTAATAAAGGACAACCTCCATTTTCAGCTTCATTACTTTTCCTGCCTGCTTTCCTATTTGAGCATCTTCGACAAACCTTACCATGAGTATACAGAAGACAGTTGAGATCAAATTTGAGTTCAGATGGAATCCGCTTATTGAGATGGATATACGTAGTTTTGACATCAGCAACACCCGGTACCCAACCCATTCTCTTTGCTATTTGGAAAACCTGTAGCAGCAAATCCAATCTTCAACATTTGCATAGCTACCAAGAAATATATATTTAAAAATAAAAAAATAAAAAAAAGAAAGAAAAAAAAGAAAGAAGAACAGATATGCGTATGAAGTACTGACATGCGTGTCCACTGGGAAATCGTCGTGTTGTAGATTAAACATCAAGACGCAGGACACCTGCCAACAAATTCAGATAATTGCAACACAGTTTATAAGGCGAGATTTCAAGCTGTAGAAGAGAAAGCATTTTATTAAACCATGTCACCATATATTTTTCAGTGCACGTTGTTCCTTACATAATGGATTTTAGCATCATGCTCGTTGAAACTTGAAAAGCCAGTTAATGGTAAGCCGAGTGACAGTGCATATCCATGAGCGAAACGATACTCTAACTATATAATTGCAGGTTAGAATGAGACCTTCTTCCCTTTGATGAAGTTACCGAAGGCACATGTACTACTTGGCAAACAAGTCAAGCAATTTTCTTAACAAGTGTATAACTCGAGAAGACTTATTCTTGTATTTAAATTAAGCAGGTTCAATGAGGATGATCCTGGGGCCTAGGCGACCAGCACTAACAAAATCATAAATTTCACTCTCATTCAAAACATATTGAATGCGATCATGAACCGCAACTAAATCCTTTAGCTTAGCAGGATATACTTTCGAGCAGGAACTTTACCGTTTTGGGCCCGATTCCTTTCAAAAGAGAAAGCTCAGCCTTGACCTCCTCAACTGACAACTCTCTCAAATACTCCATGCATAACTTCCCTCTTTTCTCAAGCAAAACTCTCAACAAGTTCTTTATACATGAAGATTTGGTTGGAGCAAGACCTCCACATCTTATAGCATCCTCCACATATTTTGACTCTGCTTCAAGAACCTAAAACACATGAAAGCAAATTGCACTGAGCAAAAAAGTATCACAAGATATTCAAGAAAAGAGAGAGCCAGCCAATAAACACAGACAAAGATGCTCCCTCCGCCCCATTCGAAATGTTACTATTTTCTGTAGAAAGGCAGCACAGATATATACACTAATTTTGAAATTAGTCCTAGGTTTCTTTTGTTGAAGAGGCCAGCATTGCCAAAGCATAAATCATCGATCGATTCCATGAATTAAAGTTCAAAACTTCAAAGAGAAAATGAAATAAATCGCCCAGAATCATAATACAGCACAAGCCCATTTTTTCAACTTCAAGAACAACAATAAATATGCTTTTATTTCCAAATAAGAAATATTACTTCAAGAACATCATACTCGAAAGCTTACATACATGTTGCCAAGTGGGGAAAGATTCTTTAAGTGAAGCAAAAGCCCTTTCAGAATTAAGCTCAGTGTTGTTCTGGGACAGTATGGTTTTCACTAAACCATCCAAAACACTCTCTCTGTCATCGATCAAAGACTCGACCTTTACAGAGTTATTGAGTTGGGATTTTGCTTTCAATCTTGCGTTGCGGTATTTCATGAATTCTTGAGGGAATCCGTGGAGGGACAAGAGATCGTCTCGCACAGAAAGGCATTCTTCTGCGGTGGGTCGATGGTAATCCGGAAATGGGCAGTGGCCGCCGGCGCCACCGCTGTTAACGGTGGATGTGGGTGATTCGGCGGAGGATTGCCGGTCGGGTTGCTTTCTTTTGCGCATTTTTTTTTCTATGCTTTGATTTCTGATTCCAATACTGAAAATGGTGTCGGTACCATTTAATTTAAACTTAGGCAATAAGAATTATGGCTGAAGATAAAAAATATAAATTATATCCAATTTTTATCATTTTGGATAAAAATACTTTTAATAATTTCTGCTTTCCTTTCTCTTTCCCCCTACTCTTAGCTCCTACTTTCAGCTCGTTTTTTCCCCTTCACTTCTTCGAAAAATATAAACTTTCAGCTCGATTTCCCCCTTCTCTACTTCTATATTAATTTTTTCTAATTTCATGAATATCCCAGATGAGCTCATCGACTCCAAAAGATATGAGGTATATTTTGAATAATAACACTTTTTATAATTAAAAATATATATATTACCCACAATTTTTGCATCCATTTTGCAAAAGCATTTCCCAACACTTGAGAGTATAGTATTTTTACTAGTTGTTCTCCCCTTCCGTTGAAAAATTGAACAATCTAATGTGTGTTGAACAAAATGAAATTGCTATGGCTAAATCCATTGCAATTAGGGCTGTCAATTTTCGACACGACACGAACACACATAATATTAATGTGTTTGTGTTTAGGCTTATTGTGTTCGTGTCGTTATCGTGTTGACACGATAATGACCTGCAATTTGCGTGTCGTGTTCGTGTAACACGTTAAGATAAATATATTATTTATTTATTTATTTATTAATATATTATTTTAATCACATAATTCCAATTTAATCACATAATCACACAATTCCAATAGTATTCGTGTCGACACGAATTAAATCGTGTCAATATCGTGTTCGTGTCGTGTTTGTGTTTGATTCAAGTGTGTCGTGTTCGTGTTCATGTCGAGCATTTCCTTAACAGATCGTGTTCGTGTTTGGGCTTATCGTGTCGTGTCGTTATCGTATCGACACGATAATGACATGACACGCACGAATTGACAGCCCTAATTGCAATACAACACATCTTCTCAATTAAATTTATTGGATACATCATACATGACATCCATTTTACTAAAAAACATGTTCATGTCTTTTATTGAATTGAAATTAAAAGTTACTTCATTACATCACTTTAAACGTCGTATTATAACTGTACGATATAGATCTAGTAATTTCTAGTTGGTCGATGTCGACATTTATGTTATTTAGAACAAATTTATGAAATAAACTAATATTCTCTTCATTCTGCATGTGTATGTTTAACTTTTTATTTTAGGCCTTCCCAACTAAATATGTCTATTTTTTTTTAACACTGTCTACCACCATTTCCTTATTATTTTAACCTCATTTTCACATTTTCTTTGTAAAAACACTATATCTAATCTCACTTTCACATTTTATTTATAATTAAAGTGGACCCGTTTATCTACTTACAGCATCCGCAGCGGTGGGCGCCAACTCGTGGGCGCAAGCAATTTTTTGGTGGGCGCCCGCCGTCTTGCTGCTGCCGCCTGCTGCTAGTCGGGAGCAATAGGCGCAATTCCGCCTATTTCATATGCCCGGGCGATTCGACGTGGCACGTCCCAATTGGGCGATTTCAATTTTTATTTTTTTTTAATTTCCTTTCAATTTTTTCCTATAAATTGGCTACACTTCTAGCAATTCATTCACACCATTCCTCTCATTCTTCTCTTTGCATTCTCTTTTCATTCATTCATTTTAGTTTTCTAGCCATGGATGCTTCGGAGAACAATTCACCTTGGTAGAACTCTCCAAATTTCTTCCAAAAGAATCGTTCTTCATCAATTCCAAACGTCCCTACTCCCACATCCAACTGCAATTTATTTAGTTCAATGGGTTCGTCGACGCCACTTGGGGGACCGCCGGCATTCGGTTCGCCGCCGGCATTCGGTGCGTTTCAAAATTCACCGTCGGCATTCGGTGCGTATCAAAATTCACCCCCCGTATTTGGTGCGTATCAAACTTCGCCTCCGGCATTCGACGCGTATCAATCTCCACCGGCATTTCAAGGCATGTACCAGCCTCAATTTGAAGATGGGACGTATGCCTCCAATGAAGTACGGGTGCTCGAGGACTTCCAATCGGCGGTCAATTTGGACTCGGAGGAGGATGAGGTGAATGTTGGGGAACAGCAAGTCACTTCACTGGCAAAGCCGAGGACCAAAGGACCTCGTACATGAGGCGGAAGTGGTGGCGGGAATCGTGGCGGAAGACGTGGCGGGAGACGTGGCGGAAGAAGCTCCACTTCAGTTAGCAGCCAGGGGAGGGCCACAGCGTGTCTCTACAGCGCAGCCGAGATGGTAGCATTTGCTTGTTGTTGGATTGATGTTAGCGAAGATCCCATCAAGAGCAACAAGCAGCAATTTAACACATATTGGAGTCGTTTGGTGGAGCGCTACAACGAGATCCGGCCAGACGACACATTTGCAAGAAATTATGGTCAACTGCAAGGCCATTGGAAGCGAGTAAAGAAGGATTTGATGGAGTTTCAATAAATTTACAAAGAGGTTTTTGATGAGTACAAAAGTGGCGAAAGCGGTGAAGACATTCTTGCAAGGGCCTTAAAGGAGTGGAAGGAATTCCACAAAATGTCATTCCAATATTTGGACGCTTGGAAAGTGGTGAAGGATACGCAGAAGTTCCATCGCGTTTTCAACAGCAAAGATGTTGTCGAGACCACGGTCAAGCGCTAAAAAACGGGAGAGGATGGAAGCTACACTTCTACGGCGACAACAAACACTCAAAGATCGGACACTCCAAGCACTGGCGGCAGCAGTTTCTCGTCTCGGCCAATTGGTACGAAGAAGGCAATGGCATTGGCAAAGGGAAAAGGTAAAGTTAGCTCATCTTCGCGTGGGTCCGATGCCTATGAAAGAATGACATCAATCGATCAAGCTATAAACAACCAATTCATCTACGACGTCCTCACCAAAGACACGAGTAACATGCCACTGGATGTTCTTCAAAATCACCTAGCGATGGTGGAATACTTGAAGAAGAAACACAACATTGGGTGTTAGATTGAATTACTCTTATGTATTTCTTGCATTTTTCGATTTTCTAGTTTTAAATTAATGTAATTTTTATTTTATTTCAATTCAATAAAATTAGCATTTTTAAAAGAATTATTATTCAAAAATAATTTTCACAAAATTAAAAAAAAAATGCATTGCGCCCACCAAGTTCTCGTAGGCTCTGTTGCAAGAATTTTTGAGCGCCCATCACTTTTATCAATTTTGAGTTGTGTCCACCAATTTGGTGGGCACCATTGTGGATGCTCTTATATCACAATCACTTAATATTTATTAAAATTCGCGTTAAAAAAAATTAAGGCATAAATAGCCGGAACGGAAGGAATATAAAAAAATAGAAGGATGTATAAATTGAATTGCTCTTTTTAGTTAAAAGCAAAGTTGGAAAATAATTAAAACTCCTAGAGGGAAGCACCAATAAGCACGAAGTTAACATAACCCCCTTTGCATGATCAAACTATTGCTCAACTATTTTTAGCGTGTATACTACCAAAAAAATGACATTTTTCACTTGTATACATCTACAATGATTTATAGAGTTTTACCTAGGTTGTATCACTGCAGATGGCGGAGCTAGGATTTTCAATTTGGGGTGCAAAAAAATTATTTAATTATGAACATAAAAAAAATCCTTCACATTAAAATAACATAATGTCATATACACTTTAGAAAAAAAAAAAAAGTTATCTAATCTAACTTTCGACGAGTTTTTATTTCTTAAAAGTGATTGATAACCTCGTCTTCAGAAACTTGAAGAAATACGTCATTTTCGATGTAAGTGAGCAAATAATCATTCAAAACAAAAATTGATCTCACAGATTGTTTCTCAACTTATTCTTAATATAAGTTATTCCAAAAAAATTCTTTCCACATTTGCAGTAATAATTAGAAGAATCAACACCAACTTGATCAGCAAAAACACCAAATGATAAGTCAACTCAACTCAGGAAAAAAAAAAAAAAAAAGAAAAAAAAAAGCCAACTCAACTCAAGTGATGGGCTATTTTGCCCTATTAGTTAATGGCTTAAAGGCACGTATTGTTTGTTATTAAGAATTTTAGTCTTAAGATCGGAGAGTAGAATTCTATATATTATACGAATTTTAGTCTCAAGATCAGTGAGTAAAATTCTATACTATAGGAATTTTAGTCTCAAGATGTTCAAGTAAATTCCTATATTCTAAAGACTAATATGTTTACAGTTAGATATAAGATTTATATATCCATATATATATATATATATATAGAGAGAGAGAGAGAGAGAAATGATATGTTACTCACCTCCCGGTGGGCACCTCGTCGTTTTATCACGTTTGCATTGTTTTTTTTTAATTTTTATTTTTATTCTATATTCTAGTATCTTAGAAATTAATTTAGAAATTATAAAATCTAAAAATTATATAAAAATCAAAGCTCGATTTATTTTATTACTCATTTTTTGAAGTTTAAAATAAAAAATAACAAATTGAACATTGATTTTTTAGATTTTATGATTTCTAAATTAATTTCTAAGATACTAGAATATAGAATAAAAATAAAAATTAAAAAAAAGCAATGCAAACGTGATAAAACGACGAGGTGCCCACAAAGGTGCCCACCGGGAGGTGAGTAGCATATCATTTCTCTCTATATATACACATATTTATACATATATTAGTGTAAGAAATCTGAATTGCGTATTGATTTTATTATGATTTACGCTTTATATTGATATAAACATGATTGCAATATATAAAAAGTAAGAAATTATTTATATACAATTTGATGTTTAAGGCTTATTGGGTAAAACGATCATATTTATATTAATATCAACTGTAGGTCTTTAAAGCATTAAAGTATTACTTTACTTATTGTGTACTGCAATTATATTTTTTATATTTTTTTTATCAATACTAGTCGTAGATCATACTCACACTTAGCAGTTCTCTTTGATGAAAAATGAGGGATTTTTTTTCTCACAATTTCTACTCTTATTTTTCTTGTTCTTTATGATGATTTTTTTTTCAACTTTTCACTCTAAATTATGATAATATTTGTCTACCTACTGGTAATATTTTTCTTACATGGTAAACTTCTTTTCCATATTAAAAAAACATAGTATGATAAAGGAAGTGAGGGACTACATTATGAGACACAATTTTTTTATCATTTATTTATCCATCCATTTCATTTTCTATAAAAAAGAAAACATGTCATAATGGTTCAAATATGTTCTTATTTTTTTTACACCAATATATACTTATTTTTATACGAGTCCCTCCGATTATCTAAACCATGCATGTTTGTTTTGGCACATATATTAAGAAATGTTAGGTGAGTGTAATGTTAATGAAAAGTGAGGTCCACTAAGTGTAGAAATAAATTCATTAATGATAAAATGTGGGTTAAGTGATGTATTTTTGTAATAAATAGAAATCTTGATTCTAAATCATAAAAGTGATAGTAATATAATGTAAAAAAATAAAAATTGCACTGTCTAGAATACACCCTAATGTTATAAATTGGGTGTAATTAACCCCTTATACCTTTATTAATGTTTATTAAAACTTTTACTCTTTTTTTTTGGAAACATAAAATAAAAAGTATTACACAAAATATTTATAAAAAGAGAATTGAAAAAAAAAAAAAGTCTGTTGTAAATATATCTAGAAGATATATTCATATCTTTGAGATATACTCCATATATAGTTGATAATCATCACTAACCCTAACCCTAGCTTCTGTACTATTATAAATAGAGGCATCCAGTCCTCATAATAAACATCCTGCAGAATACTTCTCTACGTATTCTCTTCTCTTTCTCTCTTCTCTTTACTTTATTTCTCTCTAGTTTACAACACGTTATCAGCACGATTGTTCTACTCTCGAAGTTAGTGATAGGTAATCATTATTAGTTTTCTCTTTTATTGTTTCAAATTGCATAAATTTTGATCAAGTAATGGAATAATCAATCGGGTGATATTCGGCCATAATATGGCCGGCCATAATTTTAATTATTTTATTTTTTTAACATGTAATAATTTATATATTTATGCCAAACTTTTTTAGATTATAAGAAAACTCAAAAGTGATTTTTCATATAATTTATATATATATTTTTTAAAATAACCCTTTAATTATTTGATTACTTTGATTATTTTAAAGAATTTGTTACTTTTTATTTTTAAAAAATAGAAAAAATATGTAATTTTTGGGGGAATTTTTTTTTGAAGTTAAAATATAAATGTAATTAATTATAATAATTATTTCTTATTTTCAAAATGACATATATTATGAAAAATGTCATAATGTGGCCGGCCACATTGTGGCCAAATATCATTATTGTAATCAATATTTCATTAAGTGATTCAAAATCGCATAATTTTTCATCAAATAATGGAGTAACTAATATTCCATGAGATGATCTTCTATACCATAGAATTTCGTATATGCACGCATAAAATTCAATATCCCGATTGCTATAATAGTTTTATAGAATTCATTCTTATGATATAAGGTTTCGTATATATTTTTATATATATACATAACTTTATAGAATTCATCCTTGTACTTTAAGGCTTCGTATATATTCATATATATATACAGCTTTATAGAATATACATTTATTCTCTTTGATTGTTAAATGAATAGATGGTTAGATAATTTATATTATATATACGCATATGTGTACATGAATGGATTAGAATTAATTATTCGAATATATCTCTAAATATTGACTGTCTTTTGATTAACCTTTTTATGCATCTGATTGACATCATGAAACAATATTAATTATAGATCTAATAATATGTTTTATATTTGTCGCAAGTTTTAATTCTGCTTTATGTTGTGAATTTACTTATTTATTAACTCGACATTCATATTTAATTATGTATTATATTTTGAGTTTATTTAAAATATGATAATCATTGTTTTTGGAAGAAACATAATTTATTTACACGATGATCTTGAAGATTATTGTGTTTAGATTGTTGCTCCCGAAGTAACACAATTGATATTCCTGAAGAATATCAAATGCTCTTGAAGAGCAATTTATATTTTGGGATAATATATGATATATTTATCCATTTTATTTTCTTGTGCAGAATTGCACAAATGGCAAATATGGCTAAACTTGAGTTCAATGCTCTTGATGCCGATATTCACCTGATCTCAAAGGGTCCAGGAGAGACAATAAAAGAAGGAAACGAAGCGTCCCAGCAGGACCGTGCCAAGGCACTAATTTTCCTTCGTCATCATCTTCATGATGATTTGAAAATTGAGTATCTTACCGTCAAAGATCCATATGAATTGAGGACAAACCTATAGGAGAGGTTTGATCATCAAAGGACTGTTGTCCTTCCTAAAGCTCGTTATGAGTGGATGCATCTAAGGTTGCAAGATTTTAAATCTGTGAGTGCTTATAATTCTGAGTTGTTTAGAATTACCTCCAAATTAAAATTATGTGGAGAAAAAAATCACTGAAAGTGATATGCTTGAGAAGACATTCTCAACTTTTCATGCTTCAAATGTGCTCCTACAACAACAATATAGGGAACGTGGTTTCAAAAAGTACTCTGAGCTTATATCTTGTTTGTTGGTTGCTGAGCAAAATAATGAGTTGCTCATGAAAAACCACGAGTTACGCCCTACTGGTTCCACTGTATTGCCTGAAGCCAATGTAACTTTTAAAAATGAGAATACACGTGGTCGTGGAAACCAATGTGGACGTGGTTCTAGAGATGGTTGCGGTCGTGGACGTGACGTACAAAATCATGCAACCTCTAGCAACAAAAGATAAAAAACATTTGATCACAATTCATCAACCAAAGATGTATGCCATAGATGTGGCATGACAGGGCATTGGACCCGTTCTTGTCGAACTGCAAAACATCTTGTGGATCTGTATCAAAAATCAATCAAGGAAAAAGGAAAGAATGAGACTAATCTCATTGACTATGACGGTCCGATCGATACTACTCACTTAGATGTCTCCGACTTCTTTGAAGACCCGAACAGGAACATAGATCCATTGATTGATGGTGGTGTGCTGGAAGATGATAATCAAGACACTATTTCGATAGTCATTATGTTTTACTTTTTAGATAGCTTGTTTCAGTTGTTTGATTTTCAAGACATTGTTTCCTTTGGTTCCAAGTAGTTGTTTACTTCTTTTAATATCTATAGTAATTCATCTTTTTCATAAAATTTTCAGAAATTCAAATGGAACTTTGCGATATTTGTCTAGCTGATAGTGTTACCCCACGCCATTCTCAAAGATAGGAAGTATTTCCTAAAGTTAACATTAGTTGTGGATAATGTTAACACTATATCAGGTGCATCAAATATCATAGAAGGCTTCGGAAGAGCTTGTATCATTTTACCAAATGATACTAAATTAACTATAGAAAATGCCCTTTACTCTAGTAAGTCCAGAAGAAACTTACTAAGTTTTAAGGACATTCATTTCAATGGATACCACATTGAAACAACATCAGAAGGTAGCAAAGAGTATCTTTGCATAAATTATTTTGCATCTAGCTAGAAACAAACAAAAGAAAAATTATCAACACTACCTTCTGGAATGTATTATACATTCATAAAAGTGATTGAGGCAAATCATGTCATGAACTCAAAGTTCAATGACATAAAAAGCTTTAAGCTTTGACATGATAGATTGAGACATCCCGAAGCAACTATGATCCGCCGAATAATCAATAGCTCATGTGGGCACAACATAAAGTATCAGAAGATTCTATTAACTAATGAATTCCCATGTAATGCTTGTGCACAAGGCAAGTGTTAGTCATTAGACCTTCCTATACAAAGGTCAATATCGAATCTCCATATTTCTTAGAAAGAATTCAAGGAGATATTTGTGGACCTATACATCCACCATGTGGACCATTTCAATACTTCATGGTATTGATCGATGCTTCTTCTAGATGGTCACATATATGCTTGCTTTCCAACAGAAATGTAGCATTTGCTTGACTACTTGCTCAAATAATAAAATTAAGAGCTCAATTTCCAGACAATTCAATCAAGAGAATTCGTCTTGATAATGCTAGTGAGTTTCAGTCCCAAGCATTTAATAACTATTGTATGGCTATTGGAATTGAGATTGAACATTCAGTTGCTCATGTCCATACTTAAAATGGCTTGGCAGAGTCATTTATTAAACAACTTCAATTTATTGCTAAGTCATTGCTTATGAAGTCGAAACTCCCAACTTCTCTTGGGGTCATTGTTCTTCTTTGCAATAAATTTGTCAAATTTATTGCTTAATACTATTTAAATTGTTGCTTTTAAGTTAATTAATTAATGCATATTTTATTAGAACTTTTTTGATATAGATAATACCACAATTATTGTTTACTTTTTGATAAATTGTTGCATAATACAGCTTTAACCATTGTGAATTTAATTACAAAAGAAAATAACTAGCCGCAAGAATAAGTGTTCATTAAATTTTACAAAAATCTATAAAACCCATCAATTTTATGCAATGATAATAAGCAATGAAATACTGTTATGATTAAATTAGCTAGTTATTGGCACAGATTCTAAAGAAATTTAATCATTATTTTTTTGGTTGAAAATATATAAAAAAAAAAAACAGGAATTAGATAATTCAAAATGAAATAAAAAAAATAAATGAATTGAGAAAGAGAAATCATAAACATCGAACAAAATAAAAAAAATAAGAAATCAATGCATTGCAGATTAATAAATTTCTCACTCCAAAACCGTTGCATGCAAAATCCCATGACATAAGGAACGTAAGTTACAAATCCTAGAATTATACTAATATACCCCCTTCTTTCTAACTGCCGAAAATAAATATGTATTTTCTTAACTGTAGATCAATCTAAATAAACGTCCCATATTTATTTCTAGTTAACACGTATAGAAATTTTTATATATGATCTTCCTCTTATATATATATATATATATAAAGTTTGGTTCATATGTTAATAAATCCTGGTGTGTTAAATAGGAATGAATCTGGACTATTGATCTTAATCAAATTTATGGCTGTCATTGATTTAAGCATGGTTTCAATGTACAATAAACATGATTTCATTTAAGCATGAATTGGTACATTTAAAAGCACAATTATATAATAAGCATAATTTTATGCACATTTAAGCATAGTTTTGTATACCTTTAAGCATTTTTAACATTTTAACACGCCAGAATTTATTAACACATGAACCGTTCCCTATATATATATTATATATATATTAATTTTGATATATAAAAAAGAGAATCTTAGAATTACGAATAGTTATAAATGTTTTATTTCACACACATACATATATATGAGTTTGGTAGTGGGTATTCATAAACATCTACCCATATTCAACCCAAACTCGTTGTGAGTATCAATTTTATTACCCAAACCCATTTAATTTTACCAAAATCCGTCATACTAGGATTTGAGTGGGGCGGGTATCTGTAAAAATCCGACCCATTGTCATCCCTAGAATATGATATTATGATATTTTTTTCCCCACAAAGATATTTTCTTTTAATAAAATTTTATTATTAACCTAAACATTAAAAAAATACAATCGGATGCTTTAATTTTTTTTCAGTTTATTTCTTATTTCGTGTCTTTGGCCATGATTTACTTTCACAAATGCAATTGGAACTGAGAAAAAATAAATAAAAAATAAACAATACTTTCAAACTGCAGATTGGGAACTCATCTATCTATTAAAAGCTGAGTTTGAAATTGAAAATCAATTTGAGTGGCAATTTTGTTATTAAATTGTAATTGAAGAGTTATTTGTTGAAATGAAGGTTATGACGTGTATGTATCCCGATTTTGCCGGTTGGGTAGTTTTCTTCGACTTTTTTTAAAGCAAATCGTATCTTTATTTTCAAAGCATTTCATCCATTGTTTTTTTTTCGATGAATCAATAATATAAATAAAGTTAAATTATAATATGGCTTTTCATATTTCAAAAATGATACTATTAATAATATTAACTTTTAGAAGTTTCTGAAATATATACAATTTTGTTGTATATATAATTGAATGTTATGGCATGCATTAAAGGTGACATTTGTAGATATCACCAGTATGACGTGTATTGATCTAGATTTAGTGGTTCGATAGTTTTCCTCAAAGAAAAAAAAATGGTTCTTTATTTTTAAAGTTAGCTAGCATTTATGTATTATTATTTTTTCCTATGAATTAAAACAAATAAACAAAGTAAAATCTAAATATAACTTTTCGAACTTCACATTGAAAATCAGCAATTCAATTGAAAAACTGATTTGAATTGCAATTTGTATTTAAATGATAATAAAAGAAAAAAATGATTTTTTTGTTTTATTGATTTTTTTTTAACTAAAATGATTTTATTGTTGTAGAAAATAGAATACGGATCACATTTTTTTTTCCCAATTGATGTAGTATGTAATTTTTATGAATACAAATATTTAAAACAATATTAAATCCAAATTTGACATTTAAGAATTAAAAATAGTTATTGATACTCCCTCCATTTCGTGGAATTTGACCCCTTTGCTTTGGCAATTGCTGACACGTTTTTCACGCTTCTTGATGATGTAGTATCCGTAAAGAAAGAATCTTCAAAATGATTTAGATTTCTTTCTTTTACGGGATACTGAAATGGAGGTAGTATTTTTACTAACATAAATCTTAAAAAACTTTTATAATGCGGAGTATGAAGATAAACATCAAAAGTGATTTTTTTTACTCTTATAAAATTGAATGCATAATTAAATTATTACTTTTCGATAAATAATTTACTATTAGTTTTTTAATTAATTTCTATTAATTTTTAATTTTAAGGAAAAATTGTTAAAGTAGTTGGTTGATGATGATAAAAATGTTATAAATGGATAAACGGTAATATTGTTAGGATAAAATTGTCGAAAAAAATGAACTTGTGGATTTGAAACGCAATGTGATAAATTTCATTTATATGATTGGGAAAAAAATCATGAATATTTTGAGAGTGAGAAATTAGGAGTAGTATATTAAGGAGGTGGTTAAGCTTATAAGCTCTAGAAATGTGTCTGACAAATAAGCTTTTCAAGAGCTTATAAGCTCCAAAAATAAACTATAAGAGCTTATAAGCTCATTCAAAATAAGCTCAATCACCTGACTTATTGTTTACTTCTTATAATCTCTTAGTGTTTATAAGCTCTTTCAAATAAGTTTAACCAACCATCCCTAAATATATTTTAGAGTAGGGAACATTCAAACTTAATGACATACTTTAATAATTGAGAAATATTGATGTTTGAATAATATTTGTAAAGCATATATTAGTTATAATATATTTTAATGATTCAAAATCATACACATGGCCGTGCATCGCACGGGTGAGGATACTAATTACTTTAACCTCCCACAATAAATTAGACCCCTAAGGGCCCGTTTGGTAGCCGAGAAAATGTTAGATAAGTATGCTTATCTCGGTTTATACAGTGTTTGGTATCCGGAAAATATAATCTCACCGGCCCGTAAAATTGTTTGGGCCCGGACTAAATTCACTGTTACACTGGCATATATTATACCGCTTCTACCCTGTCATAAGTCGAGAGTAAGTAGTGTTTAGTTTTAATTAGCAATTTTTATTTTCCAATTTTAATTAGCAATTTAGATTTCCATGGTAATTATCAATTGTTGATTTGTTATTCTTTATTTTAATTATCTAATTATTAATTTTTTATTTAATTATCAATTTTTTAGTTTATTTTAATTATCAATTTTTATTTTAAATTTAAATTATCAATTTTTTAGTTTCAATTTTAGTTATCATTTTTTATTTTCAATTTTAATTATCATTATTTATTTTCAATTTTTACTTATTAATTTTTTATTTTCAACTTTAATATTATTTTTTTATTTTCAACTTTAATTATCAATTTTTATTTTCAATTTTAATTATCAATTTTATCTTTTCAATTTTTAATTTTCCATTTTTTATTTTATTTTTTAATTTTAATTATCCATTTTTTAGTTTTTATTTTAATTATCAATTTTTATTTTACATTATAATTATCAATTTTAATTTTCAATTTTAATTATCATTTTTTATTTTCAATTTTAATTATCATTTTTTTATTTTCAATTTTTATTATCATTTTTTTATTTTCAATTTTAATTATCAATTTTTTATTTTCAACTTTAATTATTAATTTTATTTCATTTATTATCAATTTTAATTATCAATTTTTTATTTTCAATTTTAATTATCAATTTTTTATTTTCAATTTTGTTATTTTTATTTGCAAACTTCAAAAAAAAATTATTGTACCAAACACACAATCCAAGATATCTATGTTTGTACCAAACACACAATATATTTTCTTATCCCAACTTATCATATTTTTTTTATCTCAACTTATCACATATTTTCTTATCTGCCCTTTTCTCGGTATTGCTACCAAACGAGCCCTAAATATAATACTCTACACACTAATAAATCATTTAATTATGAGTTGGGGGTCATTTAGCTTACATGGGGGGAGGGAGGTGGTCTTCATTAGGGGCCCGCAAACAGAACCAAAATTAAGAAAACTCTCCCATTTCCGTCGACTATTTTTTGGGTAATCTGCAGAGTGCTTCTCGATGATTTGTTCTGCGGCCTCCTATACATTCTTCCTCTTACCACAGTAGATCTGGACTTTGTTATCATTTTCAGCCATTATCTCCGCCTCTCCAAAATCGGATTTTGTTTTCACTCCAAGTAAGTTATTATGCTCCAACTCTCCGAATGTGGTTTGATATCACGACGGTTTCTTTCAATTTGTTCTGTTATTTTGTCTGTTGCGATTTCATCTTCATGGTTTTGTGCTCTTTGATTTTAGTTAAGCATCCTGTCTTTGTGGTAATTTGACTTCTTGTTGAGGTTTCTAGGATTAGGGTCACACTGGGTTTTTTTTCTTTCTTTATTCTTTAGGTTTTCAAAGGTTTATCTTGTTGTTTGTAGTTAGATTAGGGTGTTACAATGGCTGTTATTGTTCTGCTATATGCATGCGTTCCTTCTGTTTGTGCCTTCCTATTTTCTTTTTAATTTTATATTTTTGATAAACAACCAAGTTTTGTAGGAATTGCCAATTGACTGTTTATACTTCTCAATTTCTATGTCTTGTTGGCCAAAATGGAAAATTTTCTGCCTTTATGTGTATTTGAAATATCAAGGGCAGATTTTTGTCTTATGGTGATGGTTTGAATTAAAACATGTGTATATTATTTGAATATGTAAGTTCAATACTTCGTTATGACATTGATCTGTCCTGTAAACCACAAAAGATTAGAAATGTTTAGAATGTCCATTGGCTTAATTACTTGAAATCTTACTTCAGTTAAATGATATGATGAACAGGTTGAAATTCTTTCTTCAGTCGGAGTTCAGGGATCATGGTACTTCTTTTCCCCTTCATTTTTCTTGCATTTTCCTTGGATAACTTGAAGATTTCATGTTTTTCATGTTGTTTCTATTTATATGAAAATACTAATAATGGCTTTTGAAAGTAGTTTGACTTTGTCTACTTCATTGTATTCTATGTACCAATGTCTTTGTGCAGGATGGAAATGTATCTGCAGAAGATATTTCTGATGTTGATTGGACTACAGATGACGAATCAGAAATTAATGAATCGGAAATTAATGTTGGCAATGAGGAGGTAGAACTGCATTTTGTGTGAACTGCATACATGTCTTCTCAAATATTATGATTAGAAAAACTTCTTGTTTTGTTATGAAGGCAAGCACATCAACAATTGGTCCCCGTACGAAGTTGATTGGTCATTTTGTTGCAATGGGGTTTCCTGAGAAATTGGTATCCAAAGCCATTGATGAAAATGGTACTTACTCTCTTATATGTTGACTCAGATTTTTTTTTGTTGAGATAACCGTCTTAATATTTTATTTGAATATCATCCAGGAGAAGGCAATTCAGATGCAATACTAAACTCACTCTTAACGTTCTCGGTGAGTAACGTGTAAATGTTACCGACTTGTAGTCTTCATTTTTCCTTTGAAATAAGCTGTGTCAGCTATTTATTTTTGTTAATCTTTTCAAATTCCTTTTCTTATTCCTTGATTATGTATGATTTGGTTTGCAGACTCTTGAAGACTCTCCTCCACAACAGTTGAGCACAAATTCTGATCCATGCTCTTCTGATTGCAATGACGTCTTCCCAAATGATCTTTCAGATATGGACAGCTGGTCTGAAGATGAAATAGAAGTATGTGAAGCTTTACTAGTTCTCTCGTACTCTACTTTTTGTTCTTATGTGCATATATCATTCTACTAGTTTATACTAATTGCTGTAAAAAGAACTGGATCGACTGTCGAGCTGGATATACTAGCTTAAGAGAAGGAAAGTCGTTTAGGACAGAGGAACCACTGAGACTACAGATGATATATGTTTCATTTTACTCCAAATCTTGTAAATCTAAGCACATGGTCTTGAATTATTGATGACTTGATGTTATTATTCTTTTCTGTCTTTGAGGCTTTTACTTTGGCAGTTATATCAGTGATTAAAGTCTCGATGCTCATGTAGTCTGCATTCAGTTTCAGTAATTAAATATTGACAAGTTCAGTGTATTTTTATCCCTCTGGCATGTAGGATTGCTTGAAGGTCGATAGTGGTTATAAATCAGAAAAGCACAAGATGCTGTTGGCCATGGAAAAGGCTGGATCATTATCAAAGAAAGAGCAAAAGATTTTGGCCTTGGCAAATATGGGATACGCCATCGAGGAGGCTTCAATTGCTGTGAATAGAAGTATGTACATAAATATGCTACATATTGTTTCTTTGTGTTGGAACTTCATTCCTTTTACTGCATAACCTTTTCATAATTTACATCACATTTTCTGAATATTTTCCCTTTGATTTTCGGGGGTAATGAGTGCAGATTTATACATCTGAATTTACCTTGTTTCACTCTAATGTCACCTGAATAGTGGGTCCAGTTTTAAATGTCTTGTGAAGTCAGAATTTGTTAGTATGTTCCGTTGGGAATCATATTTAAGGAGGGTGGTGATAGACTAATAGTTCAGTAAAAAAAAGGTGGTTCCATAACTTCCATCCTCATATTGTCGGTTCTGAACTTTGATAAATGATGAGATCAATAAAGTATTTGTTAGATGCTATGTTAGGATACCTAGATTGTCCCTTCTCCTCAATCCTTGTGTTACTTCTTTTTTTTAATAATTTTGTTTTTTCATCGTATTTCTTGCAAAAGCCCTGTTTCTTTCATTGATTCATTTCTAGTTATCTTTTCTTCTGCATTATCCATAGGGTGGCAAGTACTTAACTCATAGCCTTAACTGCATGATTATCTTTAGTTCTCTTAGATTGCTTCTGCACCTATACAGTTGGCTGCTTTATTAACCAACATGATTATACATCTTGTATGTTTCCTATGCCTTGTAGTGCAGATTCTTTTGATCGATTTGCCTTTTGAATAATTATGTAGATGCATTTTTAAATGATTGAGGTGTATGTTTCATGCTCTCCATTCCTTTTAATATGCAAACTTTATATTTGGTTATTTATAGTATTTGTCTGATGGCGTTACGGTTTCTCCATTCCTATCTACCTTATTTGGTGTTTAACATTCAAAAACATGTAGGTTCCTGAATAATATTCATGGGAATCCTTTATTGTTCTTAAATTCTCAAAGGCGTGCTTTGATCTTAGAAATATATGCATACATTATATATGGTGGCTTGCATATACCATAAAAACAACAAGCATGTAGCGACGTTTTATAATGTTATGCAATGTTCTAATCATTTACTTGTTGCTACTTTTCAGGTCCAGAAGCCTCAGTTGCCGAATTGACTGACTTAATATGTGCTGCTCAGGTGGCTAGAGAGGAAGACTGTTACTTGCCTGAAGATGATCTCAAGGTTATTTTTTTTCATCTATTTAATATATAATTCCCATCAAGATGGTGCTGCCTTTCTCACACCTTATCTTCATGCTGACCACTTCCTTCCATTTCTCACAGCCAAATCTATTTCATAATGGTGGGAGCAGCAAGAAAAAAAAGAGGAAGCTGCTTGAGATGAAGAAAAATATCATTGAAGAGTCAATCCGTCTGCCCAATCCCATGATAGGATTCGGTGTTCCTTCTATGCCGTCTCAACGAGTCATACACCGCTCATTGCCAGAGGTAGCAAGAGGCCGTCCCTATTTCTACTACGAGAACGTTGCCCTCACCCCAAAGGGAGTTTGGGACACCATCTCCCGGTTCCTGTACGACATCGAGCCCGAATTCGTGGACTCGAAGTTCTTTTGCGCATGTGCAAGGAAGAGAGGGTATATCCACAACCTGCCCATCGAGAACAGGTTCCCTCTCGTACCTCTTCCACCTCTTACAGTTCAGCAGGCCTTTCCCCTATCGAAGAGGTGGTGGCCCAAGTGGGATCCACGGGATAAGCTCAACTGCATACAGACTGCGATAGCGAGTGCCAAGCTGACTGAGAGGATCCGGAGTGCTCTAGAGAGGTATGAAGATGACCCCCCAGAATCTGTTCAACGTTATGTTCTTGAACAGTGCAGAAAGTGGAACTTGGTGTGGGTGGGAAGGAACAAACTTGCGCCTCTAGAGTGTGATGAAGTGGAGATGCTCTTGGGCTTCCCGAAAAACCACACTAGGGGTGGTGGGATAAGCAGAACTGATAGATACAAGTCCCTTGGGAATTCGTTTCAGGTTAGCAAACATCTTCCTTTCTCCATTTTCTTTTCTGTAAGCATTCACGATTCTTGATCCTAATGAATTGTTTTGGTTTTAAACATAGGTCGACACAGTGGCCTATCATCTGTCCGTGCTGAAGGATATCTTTCCTAACGGAGTGAACGTGCTGTCCCTATTTTCTGGCATCGGTGGAGCAGAGGTGGCACTTCATCGACTAGGAATAAAGTTGAAGAATGTAGTCTCGATTGAGAAATCAAAAGTCAATCGAGACATTGTGAGGAGTTGGTGGGAGCAAACCAACCAAACTGGCAACCTCATCCACTTCGACGATGTACAACAGTTCGACGACAACACGATCGAAACCCTGGTCGATAGCATAGGGGGATTCGATCTGGTTGTTGGTGGAAGCCCTTGCAACAATCTCGCTGGAAGCAATAGAGTCAGCAGAGATGGCTTGGAAGGAACTGAGTCGTCTCTCTTCTACGACTACTTCCGCATATTGGCTGCAGTGAAGAATAGCATGCGCAGTTGAGAGTTGTGAAGGTGAGTTCACTTGAGTTATGAACTTTGATTTCAGGTGGATGGCTGTGAATGTTCTAGTTTTTGATTTCTCCTGTTTCCCCCTAGCAACTAGGCTTTGTAGGAATTGCGAGTTGGCTGATCACACTTCTCAATTTTGCTGTTTTGTTGGCTAAAATGGAAACTTTCTCCCTTTCTTTGAAGATAATTTGCTGTTAATGTTCTAGTTGGTTCATGCTATGTTAGTATTCCAGGATTGTCCCTTATTCTCAATCCTTATTCCACTTCCGTTCTTATATATTTTTGTTATTTCCCTCGTTCTTCATGTAAAAGCCTGGTTCATTTCATTTGTACTATCTTTTATTCTCTGATATCTTCCCTATGGTGGGAGTTAATCTTAGCACATTTCTTCATATTGCATCTGCACTCATTTGGTTGGATGCTTCATCAATCAGCACATAATATATCTTACATGTTTGTGGTGCAGCTTCTTTTCGGATTATGCTGCAGATGCATCTTCAAGTGACTGAGGTAGATGTTCTGTGTTCAATTATGTTCTTATGTGCATAATTTTCATAAAGGTTATTTATAGACAGGAACAATACTCTTGGTGATAATCCACTATTGTTGTTAAATTTCTCAAAGGCATACTTTTCTTAGAAAGAGATACATTACATATGACTTGTATGTACTTGTTGGCTAAAAGCAGCAAGAAATAGAGTAACATTTCATAGTGTTATTACTTAGATGCAACTGTTGGTAATCATTTTTATTTGCTGCTACTTTTCAGGGATGATGCTTGCTCAATGGCTGGAGAAGAAGACTCTGTATAAAGATTGGCTGTCATTTTAACTTAGGTATCTTCAATCTCTAATAAATTTAGAGATGAAATTCATTGGAAGAAGACTGTTCTGTACTTTGGCCTCACTCTTAATTATTTATGTCAATAATTCTGTGACTGGAGATGCTACATTTTTTCTCCATCATTTTCCCTTTCTTCTGATGAATTGTAACAATCAGCAACTGCTTAGTGTATCTATTTGTTTTTAGTAGACTTGAAGAAATGATCTGTGGAGTCTTGAAGGAAACTTTGAGGCGTTGAAAGGTGAATTTCTGAGAAACTTTGAGATGAAATGCTTATTATTATTCAAGGATTGGAATTACTGAAGAGGGGCACACACACACACACACACACACACACACACACACATACGGAGTATATATGTATATTTTATCTAACCTGAGATGAAAGTATACTTCAGTGAAAAATGGGGAAATGCATTGAAAGGTTGGATCATTAAACAAGAGTTTTTCCTAAGACAATAATTCAAGGAGAAATTATTCCTAGTATGTGTAATTATAAGCGTAATTTAGAATAGGCGTTTTGGCCAATCTTTTCTTTGAATCTCACTTTAATTATAAAGTGGCATTATTTTAGTCCAGTGGTTGCTTATAATTAAGTTATACTTAGAGAGTTCAGTTTGATACTAATTTTTTTTTATAGATTCTATAGTTTTGAATTTCTCAACAAATTCAATAATTTCGACTACTTGTAAATCAACCGTTTATATCCAAAATTGAAATCAATTGAGTTCACGTAGCATTCCTAAAATCTAAAAGGTTATCATAAGAAGGATTAAGACCCGTGTGTGTGTGTGTATATATAATTATAATTCTATCATTAATCTTTAATTGAGGCTCTAAATCCAACTCCATGGAATGGAACAATCCTGAGTAAATTAGCAGTTTAGAACTGTACAAAAAATAAATGAAAAATTAGACAATCAATTAGGACTATTGATACTTCAACAAAAAAAAAAAAGGTTAGGTGTGCATATTAATATCTGTACAATCTATTCCCTCACGTTTTTTGTTTGAATTTTGGTACATAGATTTTTCACACACACTAAAAAAAATCAGGATAAAAACATTTGTAAGTTCCAAGACTTGTGTCGAACGAGGATGAAAAGAAAAATGTTCGAAAATAATTTACCCCGGTTAAAAATGCTAAAAAGAATAGTAAACCACGGTTAAAAATGAAGGTCGAAGATGGGTTAAGTCTTCTTTTCCGGCTCCAAATAAACTTGTCCTCTTCTCTCCCTTCAGTTGCCCACTCTTCCACTTTCTCAGAACCATCACTCTCTCTCTCCAACCTCTACATACGCGAGCTCAAAATCATTTTTAGAGAGAGAAGTGGCAGTCCACAGAGGAGAGAGCATTTCCTTTGTGGTCTCTGTTCTATCTACTTTTCCGAAACGACGGCTTAAAGGTACCATTGCTTGCTCCTTGCCCTGAATCTCTTGTTACTGTTGACGATGTTATTGTGCATTTTCGTAGTCACACTTGATCTGTGTGTAAGGCTTGATGTGTGCATGTTTATTTGTTGAATGCATTTGTGCATTGTTCTGTTTTTAGGGTTTATGGTGTGGAACCTTCAATGCGGGTTATGTCTGCTTCATTTTTTTGTATTTCCATGTCCTTGCGTTTTTGTCACTCTTTTCGTTTCGTTTCACCTGTTTCGTATGTTATTTGGGTGAGAAGCTTTTCTTATTTTGTCCTTGACTGCTTTATGAGTTGGAAATTTTGAATATTCGAGGCTTTGATGTTAATGCATGCAAGCTTGAGTTTGTATTCTGGAATTTCTGCTCAGAGATGGGCAAACTATTGTTGTTTTGGAAGAGGTTGCAATGTTGTGAGTGATATGATGATAATAGTCGCGATCTGTTTATGTTTCATGTATTTTTGCCTTTGTACATGGATTTGTTGCTTGCTTTCTTAGTTTAATTGCCTTGTTGCTTGAAACTTCTGTTCTAGTCTGTTTTGACTGTGAATTCAATACTCATATGTTATTCTTATATGCATAGATTTAATGATGTCCGTTGTATGAGTGATTTGATCTTTGTTCAATGTCTTATTGGGATGATTGTTCATCTGTATCTGCTGCAGGTTAAGGGAAGTTCTGATATGGCTGCAGCCACTGCGGCTGCATCTTCGGCTACTGTACGTTATGCACCAGAGGATCCTTCACTTCCAAAACCGTGGAGAGGACTGGTGGATGGTAAGACTGGAAATCTTTATTTCTGGAACCCAGAGACAAACGTAACCCAGTATGAGAGACCTCTTGCCTCCTTCAGCACAAGCCCTACGCCATCTAACAATGCTTTGGGTTCATCTTTTCAAAATGCCCGTAAATCACATGATGATAGCAGATATAGCAATGATGGCACAGTAAAGGTTACTCCTGATCCAGGAGCTGATCAGGTACCCTCAAGTTTTTCCTATCTGGTTGAGCATGCCGAGCCCTCTCCGTGTTTAGAATTAATTTAGAGGCTATTCTTGACATATTTTTTTAGCTTGTGATTTCACCTATTTTGCAATTCTATGTAATTTATATGTGCAATGCTTGGTGAATAATTTTTCTTTGCATTCTATAAGATGCTCAAAATGTATAGTTTCCTCTACGTTTCAGTCTGCGAGAAACCGATCAGATTGTACTCTCAGTGGTCCAGATGTAATGAAAAATGCTGTGCATAAACCCATTGAATCTAAAGGCTCAGAAACCGGGTTGTCTGTGGAGGAATACTGTCGTCGTCATGAAATTACTGTAACTGTAAGCAATTATCTTATTCTGTTTACATTTCATTTATGTACTCAATTTTGGCAGAATTGATGTTCATCTTGGGACCTAATACTTATTGAGCTAGATCTTACCTAAAATCTGTCTCCATCCTATTCTGAGCTCTTTGTTAATCAAGGATGGAACCTCTATTGTTTGTGTGATTTGTATTGTACAGGCAAGATTTTGTAACTAGGTAATTCTTTTTCTGAACTATCAACTTAGACCACAGAAGAAGCACACATGTTATTCTAGTTATGGTGTTTCTTTGAAAATGTTTTTGCCGGGTTTTTGGATCTTCTATTTGTTTTCTTTTACCTCTCAGTCCAGTTTGAGCCTACATAATCAGATGATGTCCAAGCCTGTTTATTTTTTGGCTTGAAGTTGTTGTGTCATAAGTCATTGAAGTTATCTATTAGGATTAATCATATATTCCTTTCTGAAAATTTAGTCTTTCTCTTGTGGTTTTCCCAGTGTGACCAACTTTCCTGTCTTTTGTTCTGATTTATTATTTGTTCAATCATTTTTCAATAAATCTGAATTTTTTGGCTGTACTGAATTGGCTAGGGAGGAAATGTGCCCAGACCTTTCATCTCATTTCAAGCCACTGGTTTTCCTTCGGAGATTTTAAGCGAGGTATGAGCACAATTCTTATCTCAGTATCTCAGTAATGCATGAGCAGATGCCCTCATGAATTTGAACTGTTGATGAAATAATTATCTGCCATGTTAAAGCACAACTGGAGATTTCAGTGAGGATTTAAGAACACGTGATTACGTTTTTTTTCCATTTGAACTTTCTGTTGCAGGTGCGATATTTGCTCCAGAGAGGAGCCAAATGTCGTACACTGTGCCACCTTCCTCTTGGGACTTGCTTGTAATTGGAGTCTCTTGTAGGTCCTTCAATTCATTTGAAGGGCTTCTTAACTCACTCAGGATTTACCTTCTTGGTGATTTATAATCTGGCCTCTGGTCAGAAGGGAAGAAGCATACACTCATTCTAGGTCACATCAGCAAATAGTGCCTGATTTGGCTAGAGGGTGATGCTTCTTCTTTCCTTGCAAACTTGCAGTCCTATTTTGAAGCACTGGTGCTTCTGATTATAGAGATCTTGTGTGTTCTTTTTTCTTTCCCTCTTTCTTTGCCCCCTTATCTCTCTCTCTCTCCCTCTCTTTCCCCTGTCACAATTCCCAGGCACAACAAGCTGGTTTCTCTGCTCCAACTCCAATTCAGGCACAATCATGGCCGGTTGCTATTCAAGGTCGTGATATAGTTGCCATTGCCAAGACAGGATCTGGGAAGACTTTGGGTTACTTGATTCCTGGGTTTATTCATCTGAAACAAAAGCGCAATAATCCTAAATTAGGTCCAACCATTTTGGTGCTCTCACCAACAAGAGAGTTGGCTACACAAATACAAGATGAAGCAGTGAAGTTTGGGAAATCATCTAGGATATCTTGTACGGTATGGTCTAGTGTGCCTCTCTTAAAGTAGCATATTTTTTCCTCTTTGTTTTTTTTTTTGGGAATTTGCTTTATTGATTGTATATGTGGTTGCACATTTGGTCATTTTTCCTAATCTCCGTGCTTCATGCTGAATCAGCTACCTTTTTTGTTTAATAGTGTTTATATGGGGGCGCTCCAAAAGGACCTCAAATTAGGGACCTAGAAAGGGGTGTGGATGTTGTAGTGGCAACTCCTGGTCGTTTGAATGATCTTTTGGAGATGAAGAAAGCCTATCTCCATCAAATTTCATATTTGGTATTAGACGAGGCAGACAGGATGTTAGACATGGGCTTTGAACCCCAGATACGGAAAATTGTAAAAGAGGTGCCTGCTTGTAGGCAAACCTTGATGTACACCGCAACATGGCCAAAGGAGGTGCGCAGAATTGCTGCTGATTTACTGGTGAACCCTGTTCAGGTCAACATTGGAAATTCCGATGAGCTTGTTGCGAACAAGTCGATAACCCAGGTACAGTTTAATTTCATTTCCTGATTTTGTCCTATCAAATACGTAGTTTTCCTGTTTGTATTCATATGAGGTTCGATTTTTCATTAACTTGTGTTTTTGTCTTAATGTCACAGCATATTGAATCACCAATGGATAAGCGCCGTCGGCTGGAGCAGATATTGAGGTCTCAAGAACCAGGATCAAAGATAATTATCTTTTGCTCGACTAAGAAAATGTGCGATATCATTGCAGAAAACTTAAACCGGCAATTTGGGGCTGCTGCTATTCATGGTGACAAATCTCAGGGTGAAAGGGATCACGTGCTGAGTCAATTTCGTACTGGAAGGTCTCCTGTGCTTGTAGCCACTGATGTTGCTGCTCGTGGATTGGACGTTAAGGATATTAGGTTGGTGGCCGTTAAACTTATGATGGTATATCTGATATTCTTAGGATAAACTTCATCTCATGCATGAAAATGGCATCCCCACTGGAAATGTTTCACTTTGACTTTATCCCTTATGGACAAAATCATAGTTTGGCCATCTAAAATACATAGTTCTGCTTTCTTTCATGTTACTTTATCTCACTTAGTTCTTGAAGAAAATTTGTTATGTACTAATAGTGAATATTCCACGCACAGATACATTAGACTGTACAACTGATGTACAAAGATTTTGCTCAATTCTTTTGCTATAGCAGATTACTGGCACCATTTCTGTATTTGATATTTATTCATCTTATTTAATACTATAAGCCTTAATTTTGTCAGAGTGGTAATAAACTATGACTTCCCTACTGGAATTGAGGACTATGTTCATAGAATTGGAAGAACAGGAAGGGCAGGTGCAACTGGAGAGGCTTACACTTTTTTCAGTGACAAGGATGCGAGACATGCATCGGATCTTGTCAAAATTCTAGAAGGAGCAAATCAAAATGTTCCTGCTGAACTTCGTGAGATAGCGTCGCGTAGTGGTGGGATGGGGCGAGGAAGGTCCCAATGGGGCTCTGCACCTTCTGGACGTGATGGTGGATACGGTGGGAGTTATGGTTCTTCCTACGGTGGAAGTGGCGGAGGAAGCGGAGGTTTCCGTAGTGGTCAAGACAGTGAGCAACAAGATAGGTATATGCTCTTTTCTTCTTTTTGATGAATTATTTGCAGCATGTAGGTCCTTCAATATTACGGACAACCTTTATATGCTGATAAATAAGGTAATCTTGTAGTGTGTAGTGGGTGTAAATCTTTAGGATCTATGGCAATGTTGATAAAATTAAACTAAAACACTCGCCATATTAGTAGCCGAAAGTCCTGTGAAGAGAATGTGAAATATTTTTTATATAAATTAGATGGTATTGAACAAGGATGAAACACCCCAAAATTTTATGTTTTAGTAATATATTAGTAGTGTTAAAAAAATTTCTCCCTTAAAATTAGCTTGCTGTTCTACGTTAGGTGGGCCTGCGATCTGATATTGTCTTATTCTTGCAGGGGTGGGTTTGGATCATCTTGGCGTGACTCAAATGCTTCCGGAAACGTCCATCAAAACAGCTTTCAAGAGAGCATGATGGCTGCTGCTGATACGAAGAATCGAGAGAGAAGCCGGAGCAGAAGCCCCAACAGGAATTCAGATTGGGCTGACAACTCTAAGCACAGTTACCAAGAAACTGCAATGGAGGTGGCTCAACCTTTACCATCTTTAGATAATCAATCCTCGCCTAATCATAATCCTGATACCATTCTGAATCATTCCCAGAAATCACCCATCTCTTCTGATGTTCAGGGTGATGCATTGGGAAATGGACAAGTTGACCACGAACAAGACTCCAACTGCAAAGAGGACCATGCATCAATCGAACCATTGAGGGAGGATCAACCTTCAATTGAACCTTGATGATGCATCGAAATTCTAGGTTCTCTTTCTTTTTTGTTAATAGAAGGGGTAACTCATCCTTTGTAATTATGACTTGAAACTCGTTGTGGTTCATCCTGCGTACGTAGATGTCCCCCTATAAACTTATCTAAAGATGGGCAAATTTTGGCTTAAACTAGGTACAAACTAGCTAGCTTCACATGCTCTGAAACAAATGCTACTGCCATAGTAAATGGTCCGTGAATTCTCTTTTTGTTGGATTTTTTAATCCTATGTTGGCAGCAAAACTTCTCTCTCTCTCACTGGGATGCTATTTTATCTTTGATTGATATTATGTTATGTATACATGTATACAGTAGATTGACAAAATGAAGGGTACAGCAGGTGAAGTTTTATTAATCTCAAAACACCTTACAGTTTCTTTATTTAAACATGTAAGGATAACAAAGAAAGAAATAGCCTATCTTTGTATTTGAGTGTGTTATTCTATAAAGGTGTATCTATGACTATGAAGCCTTTGTGTGAATACCTTCACAAAATTAAGCAGCTTTTGGCTTCATCTTCTTTGCTCTCGAATACAAGAAAACTCCGGCAAGAGCTAATGCAGTTCCTGAGACTCGCAAATGCAATGCCAAAGTGAAAAAAGAATTAAGAAAAAAAGAAAGAGAAGATTTGAGTTAAATGTTCATACCTAAAGAATTTACAGGTGAAACGGGCGTCTGAAAGAAGATAACCGAAGAGACGATCACCACCACTCTCTTCACGCTGTTTCCGACTGCGTGTGTCACCGGGTTTACCATTCCTAGTATAACATATGAAACCTGCCCATACCAAACTCAATCCCAATCATTTAATTTCCATCTACATTTTTCATAACCTTATTATTTACATCCCAAAATTTGTACTTAAATTGAAGTTATGGAGAAAGGCTAAGGGGAGATCTTCACCTGCTGGTAAGTATGGAAGCACAAACCAGATAGAAGAGCTCTTACACACAACTCCTTCACATTCAAACCTTCACTTGCCTACATAAATAAATAAAAATACACAAATCTCATCATCCAAAATGAATAAATTTCACAATTTTTTTTTTCAATACTAAAGTGAGCTCATGCAAAATATGATACTTACAGCATATTGGAAGTATGAAGGGCTGAACTTGACACCTTCCATGAGAATGGCAGCAGGTACAAGAAACAAGAATGATATGATTGTTATGATGGAGAAAAGATTGATGTTATCCAAACTTTCCTGTCAATTACAAACCAACAATTTTTCAACCATCTTCTCTATTGTTTGTTTGTACACATAAACACGGTCTATACGTACCTCCGTCTTCCCCATGAATTTTTTGCTGAACACGTTTCGTGTCTGGTTGGTGAGATTAGAAGCCATGGCAGTGCCAAAACCTATCCTGTTAGGATCGATATATGTGGTGAGACATGAGCTCGAACCAAAAACAAAAAGAAAAATGAAATTCTTGTTTCTTACCAGTTGAATGAGACCTCAGTAAATGATGCCAATGCCACACCTCCAACAATAGGAACAAGAGAAGAAACTACCCATGGAGAGGGAATCTGTGTTTTCAGACACAAACTAAAAATTACCTCAAGCATTCCTTCACCTTGAAATGATCTAACAATCCTATTCACCTTTATATGGATTTACTCATAATGATCAATCATTATCAACAAGCCTTGAATTTAGTTTTTGCTACACTTTTTTGATTGTTTTTTCTTTATTTCTTTCTAATGAATAATTGATCATACATTATAGATTTGCCCCCTATTGTATAGATAAGTTTTCACCAAAAAAAGCAAATTAAAACACACAACAAAAAATGGCTAATTAAATTGTATACCTCACCAAAGAAAAGAGCAGAGAGCAAGACTGTGAAGAAAGGCTCCATTGCTTTGATTGTGTGTGTGAAGGAAACTGCCACTTTCCCTAAACTGATGTTTGTTAAAAGATTTCCTATGGTGTGCCCCACTGCAAGTAGAAATATTTGTACAAACTGAAAAACACACAATAACAAAGATTCAATTACATGTGTTAATTCCCTCAAAACAATAATAATAATAATAATAGTAATTTAAATATTTCAATTTTCAATATTGGCCATTAGTACCTGTGACTTGCTAATTTTAGGCTTAGGGTGAAGATTCAATCCCCACATTGCAAGTATCATAACTGTCCCACAACCGAATTGAAATGCAGTTACAGTGGCTGGAAAATGGTAAACCTTCAACACCTATATATTTTTTTTCCATATTATATTAAAGAAAGCTAAAAATCAGTATAATTCACAACTTCATAATTGAAAAAACTGTAAAAACAAGAGAAACAAAAGAAAGGGACCTGTTTATTGAAGATGTTGAAGTATATATTCAACAAATACCAGACAACAAACATGGCTCCAAGCTGCAATACTCTGACCAATCTATCGGTCTTCACTGCCTCGTCTCGACTCTCTGGAATAGCTGCTGACCTCACTTTGAACTCACATAATCTCTGGCTATTACTGCTGCACAATTTATGCTGCAAGAAGTTTCCACTGCTGAAATTTGAAATTGGATTTGATGAAATAGAATTTTTGTGGGGTGACTCATTGCAAGATTTTGGAACATGGGACTGATTTATTGCATGAAATCTGCACTGAAATGATGGTTGTTTTAGTGAAGTGAAGAAGAATGATTTTGAAGTTGAGAGAGCCAAAGCATAGCTTGCCATTTTCTTGATTTTTTTTTTCTTGTTCTTTTTTGAGGTAATTAAGGATTCATGCAAGAACTGTAGATTGAAGTGGAAACATGTTTTTGTGGAGAAAAATATTCTTAATTTTGAGTGAGGCTAGAAAAAATAGTCTCCATAAATCACGAGTGGTTTCAAACTCGTGACACTTATTTATTTTATTGTGGGCTTAATTTATTAACAAGTATTATGTACACTTCTAGTTTTGGGACGAAAATCGAAGGCTCCGTTCTATATTTAATCGTATAATGGACCTAAAAAAAATATAATTGACAATACTATGTAAGAATTAATTTTTAGATCTAAATGCTTAAGTAAATCAAACAAATTATGGTTGACAAAGATGACTAGAATTGTACAACTCTACTTGGCTTGGAAGAATAACGACCCCACTTAAATATTACAATCAATTGTTGTTTCTATCTAATGGTTAAATTGAATATTATTTTTGATTTCTCCTAGCTACCAAAGATTGTAATAAAATACTACCTTGGCTTGGAAGAATAACGGCCTACCTAGATATTACAATCAATTGTTGTTTATATCTTAATGGTTAAATTGAAGTATTATTTTTGATTTCTCCTCGCTACCAAAGATAGTAGTAATAAAATACTCCATCTGTTTTACCCGATTTGGTCTCATTTTTTTTTTCATTGACTCATTTCTTTTTCTAGACTTTAAAAATAAAACAAGGTCTCATTAGCCCACATAACACCTCATTTTCCCTAATTTACCTTCTTAATCTATATTCATTAAAGGAGGTGGACACCACTTTTTTTTTTTTTTTTAAATCATAATCTCCCAATTCTTAAAAAATGTGATTAAAAAGTATAGGTCAGATGGAACGAAACAGAGGGAGTAGGTAATAGTGAACCACTATTTGTCTGTCGTTGTGCTAAAAGTCATAGGTGCGAGTTGGATGATGAGGGGGGTAGGGCTAGCGTCTAGACGGCTAGGAGTACTTATTATTATTATTATTATTATTATTATTATTATTATATGAACATATATATTATTTACAATTTTATTTTTAAAATTATAATAAATTATATAATATGTTAATTAATAGTTTAAGTTCTATAAACTTAGCGGTCTTCAAAAAAAACTTAATATACAATAAATTTTTATAAATTTAAACGTGAAATTCATAAATTTGAACATAAATCAATTTAAAATTAAAACTCTAAATCCCTATTATATACGCTCGTTCGCCTAGAGTCTGCCTTAAGCCCAACCAGCTTGCCTAGAGCCCGCCTCGATGGCCAACTATCCTGCCTAGACATCGATTAGCTCCCAAGTGTCTAAAGACCGCCTCTAGCTCAAAATCGGGCTGGCCATGGTTCCCCTAGCACATAAGCGGCTGTTTAGGGCAATTTTTGAATGCTGCAATCTGCTCTCTTAGCCTTAAGCCATAGATATTAACACACACACACATATATATATATATATATATATATATAACGAGATTGAACATCAATTATTATACCCAAGTTTTCCATGAGTGATTAATTATTAATTGTGTAGTAAATAATTTTAGAGATGCTATCCCTTTGTGCAAACAATTGTGTTTATAGTACCAAAAACGTAGTGATTGGAGAATCATCAAATTAATCGTGTCTTTTCTTTATGTGCGTTATTATTCTGATTCGTTGATTGTTTAGAGGAATGGCACACACGAAATAATAAAGAACAAAAAAGAAAACAGACGAAATATCAAAACCTTGAGAAAGAGAATTTGTGGTTGAGTGGTGCTGATGAATAATTTGAATTTGGAATGTATGGATGGAAGAAAGGGTCTCTGAGTTTGCAACACGTGTAGTGTAGAGAGAGAGACGATAATTGATGGAAGTAATTAGGCACCCCCCAATTGTTATAAGGTTGGATCGGTGGATCGGTTCTTAAAAGATTTAAATTTCAACTTGCACTTGATTCGTATGTAATCGTTAATTTTATTTACGACGATTGTCACTACTATTATTTATAAAAATTGAGTGTTTTTTTATTATTATTTTTATTTTTATAAATATACTTCATCCATTCCAAAGATAACGTTCTATTTCTTTTGACAATAAGTTTATGCTCCTTTGTCTCATTTATTTGAGTATGAGAATTAAGAAAATGTGTAGTTTTTTTCTCAATTATGAATAATATTATACTTATACTATATATAATTGGGAAAAGATTACACATTCCCATAATTGGGAAAAGATTACACATTCCCTTAATTTTCGTGCTCAAATTTATGGGACGAAAAAACTTAAAATTATTGTCAAAAGAAACAAAATGCTATCTTTGGGACGGAGGGAGTATTAAAAATGAATATTTTACCTCGTGAATAGTAGAAAATGTTATTATCACTCATATATAAAATTGTTATAAATAAATATAATATCAAAATCATTACAATACTAAGTTGAATATTTCAATAATAACATAAATTGTCATATTTATTCAAGATTTTATTTACGATAATTAACATTTTGGTTAAAAAATATGATAGTAACAAATATTTTATACCGTAAAGAATAGTAATATAAGATTCTCTCATCACTCGTAAAATAAATAACCTTATGATTCAATAATTACGAGCCTAGTTTGATAATATTGACGATTTCAAATATCACAAAAATTGACATTTTTATTTTAAATAATTAATATTTAATTCATAAAAAATGACACTTTTATTATTTTCTTATCATTATAAAAAGACTCGGCTGGAATCATGTCAGACGCAACTCAAATTAAGATTCAGCACACCATGAGAATTTTTGTACTCCCTCCGTCTCATGATAACCAAGGGGGAGCGAGATGTGTGGCTATAATTAACTCTAAGGAGAGCGAGTTAATTGTAGCTAAGTATTTGTTTCCATTTTTAAAAATAAAACTAATAAATGAGATGAACGAAAATAAAAATGAGATTAATATAGTGAGACATATGAAGTATTAATTTAGTACTACTATTCATTTATTTGGTATAACTGTAAAATGCAACATGTACTTCCAAGATTCCGTCCGCCTCCCTACGAGATGCTACTTTAGATTCCATATTTATTTGCCAAGCCAATTTTTTTTATTAATCAATTAAAAATTGTGAAAAAGTCTAAATTTAATAAATTAAAAATAATACTGTATTTTAGAAATAAAAATGAAATAGAAAAATAGAATGAAAACGACAAAGACAAATTTCCGTTTCGTTCAACCTCTCACCCATAAAAAATAAGTATAATCTATAATTGTCTCCCTCATAATTTCAGTGTATGGTCAATCCATCGCAGCACTTTGCGATCTTCACGTTGGTAATATTTTTTTATTTACAAAAAAACTAATAAATAAATATAATAAAATCACATATAATGAAAGATCAAGACAAATATTGACACAGTAGGCATATCTAAAAATATCTTCGTGGGTTCTCTGCCATAGGTTCGTCTTTGGCATTTTGATTCTATTTGTCTATGTCATTTTTTGTTTCTCAAATCCTATTTTTTAATTTGTTAAATTTTTCCTATACAATTTTCAGGTCAATTAATAAATAAACTGAAGTGGCACACCGGTGAGCCGTGCCATTTTTTTCCGTCACTGGAATTTTACTCCCGGGCTAAAAAGTGTATACTCCTCCAAAGTGGAAAACATGCTATTGAGGTGAAAAATATGCTATTGAGGTGAAAAATATTTTTGAGCGAGGCTCAAAAAAATAGTCTCCATAAATCACGTGTGGTTTCAAATTGACACTGAATTAATTTATTGTGGGCTCAATTTGTTAAACAAGTATTATTATACACTTCTAGTTTTGGGACGAAAAGCGACGGCTCCGTCCTATATTAATTCGTATAATAATGGTCCTAAGATAAAAATAATTGATAGAGCTATATTCTATAATAATTAATTAAAAATCTGAGTGCCTTAGGTTAATTATTAAAATTAAGGTCGACAAAATTAACACATACAGTATATGGATTGGAAGAACAACGGGCCTACAAACTACAATTAATATATCTATCTTATAAGTATTATATTATATTATATTATATTATAATATTAAAAGCTGAGTTTTTAATTTGCAATTGATTTGAAATCAATTTTAAGATGACAATTTAGTTATTAATAGTTTGTTGAGGGGATTGAGATATCACTTAAAGCGTGAACACAATTTAAAATTTACCTCAATTTATTCAACAATTTTTGAAACATGATGATACACGTTGAATTGACAATTACCAAAATACGACAAATATTTACTATAATAATAATAATAATAATAATAATAACAATTATTACTATTATTATTATTATTATTATTATTATTATTATTATTATTATTATTATTATTATTATTATTATTATTATTATTATTATTATTATTATTATTATTATTATTATTATTATTATTATTATTATTATTATTATTATTATTATTATTATATGCCCCTCTTTTGTTTTTTTTAATTATATTATTATTCATTCTCATATATATATGCTCAAATAGATTGACACTTTAAATTTTATTATAATTAGTCATTTAAACTATTTTTTAATATTTTCTTCA
Source organism: Mentha longifolia (assembly GCA_001642375.2). Lineage (NCBI taxonomy): Eukaryota > Viridiplantae > Streptophyta > Magnoliopsida > Lamiales > Lamiaceae > Mentha > Mentha longifolia. The sequence continues at coordinate 17,079,889 of CM038116.1, read as the reverse complement.
TACAACAATAAATAATTTATCGAACCTTAATGTTTTAATATGATTTTTCAAATTTCATAATATTTTTAAAATTTAGACATTTGTAGTATTGAAATTTGACTAAACTATCATCGCGTATCACGCAAGGTGCAAAACTAGTTGTTATTTACTTTTATAGAGGAATGCTTCAATGTTCACCGGGGCATACTTAATGTGCCTACGAATGACGTGATAACGTTATAAATAAAGAAATTAATTTAAATATATACCATAAAAATTAAACCCTACAAAAAAAAAACCTAAACCCTACTAAAACAAATCAAAACCTAAATGGAAAATATTACTGATTTGGCACTGCCACATAAGCGGTGAGCACATTTAGTGTGTCCATAGTGGGTAGGGAATCATTTCTATTACTTTATAATACTCTAATATAATTATATAAGGTTCATAAATGATACTCTATCCCAAGGCAATTGATGCGTTTTCCTTTTTGAGACGTCCTACACCAATTGACACATTTCTTTATTGGGAAAGAATTATGATTTAAATGGTACAATTAGTAATCCCTTATTATACTTAACATTCCCTAATTAAATTTCATCATCGACTTATCTCTCAGCACGTGTCCTAATATAATTTGAATTCTAAAAGTTTAAATTATCATAACTTGTTCGTTTGTTTTCAGTTTTTTATGATTTTTATACCAAATTAAAAGTCTTGATACGCTTTTTCATTAAGATTAGACATCAATTTGTTTTTATGCATATATGATGCTCTAATTTTAAAATATGTCTAAATACATAAACCACATTACATCTCCAAACACAATACACTTTACATCTCTTATGCTCTTTCCTTAATTCCCGTGCAAAAAGCAAACACGACGGAGGGAGTATATATATATTCTTGATTTCTCTTAACAACCAAAAATTGTAACCAAATGGGTGATAGTGGACCAGTATCGGCTCTCTATAAGCTATGTGCTCATTTTGAAAATAATATCCTCTAGGGCTAGTTTGGTTGAAAAGTTAAGATATAGCAAGATAGGATTAAAATAATACAGGGTGTTAAGATAAAAAGAAACATGAGTGCAACATTCATGTTTGATAGGCTATATACAAAAGTCAGTTAATACATGGAGAGTGTTTGCTAGGTATTATTGTCCACATGATAAACCACCTAAATTACCAAAATAACCTTTGAGGCAATAAAGCCTTTACCCTAGCAAATTGAATCTCTGCGACTTCTTTTTCTTTTTTTTTCTTGGTGTAATAATTTTCAAAAATCCCTCTGACAAACTTATCGTCTTCTCTTTTTTTTTAGCAATTTTTTGTGATTTGACAAATTCTAAAGAATTGAATCTTCTCTTACCAAATCAAGGAGGCAGCGAAGAAGAAGTGGGGATGAAAAATGAGAAGAAATTCGCCGCCCCCATTGGCAAGAGTATCAGATCTCCGCTCCCAGCGGCGATTCTGGTGGGATGGACGGCCGACGGCCTAGCGGTGGCTGCGGCGATTCTGGAAAGGTCCCAGTGGGATTCTGGTCTCTTATCTACGATGATTTCTACAGTAGGAAACTTGGATTTTCGTTTCTTCATCGGTGGCGCCGCCGCCACCACCTCCGCTGCTGAACCAACCGGAATCGAATGAGGAGGTGCTTAGGCAGAGCCTGCTGGGGATGTTCCTTTCTTCGCGCGGCGGCAGCTCTCCTCCGGCGGCGTGGAGTGAGCTGGGATGTGAGAGAGAGGAGAGACTCCGGCAACTTTGGACGGCGAGAAATGAAATGGGGAAGAAGAAGATGAGTTGAAATGAAATAAAATGAAATTGGGGTACTTTTGGAAATTGGGTGTAGACTTCGATACTGTTCAATCTCGTCTATTTGAATCCCACCAATTTGGTGAGTTAGAAATAGTGAGGGAAATAAAGAAATAGGTCCGGGCCTTACTTTTTAACCGGGCCAAAGTGATTATTTCTTAGTCTATCAAACGGAAGATAAACCTAGTTTAAATTTATCAAACCAGCTATATCCTGTTATATCCGGCCTATCAAACGGGGCCTAACACGTCGATCATCTTATTATACGATAACAGATGTTACACAGAAGTGCGATAGATGATCTAAATTGTATCAACATCACCATTGATGGCTAGAAATTCTAAATACAACTATCCCAATTTTACAACAAAAGAAGGATCAATTTGTCTTAGCACCATGTATTTTCCAAAAAAATTAAAATAAAAAACAGAACTACACTTCTCAAGTAACACATGATTGTCTTTCAGTATTCAACAGTTTCAAAAGCCAGCAAATTTCTGGCCATTGAGAGTGAGATTCATCCTGAGAATAGAACATGTGCACTTCATCTCTCAACTCTATCCAACTGCAACCTCCATTTTTCTTTATCCCTCTCTCTCTCATCAGGTTTCTTGTGCTCATCGCATCGTCCCACCGCCCTCCCGAAGCGTAAATGTTCGAGAGGAGGACATACCCTCGAGGATTCGCCTCCGTGAGCTGTGATAGCTTCTCAGATGCCATTGCACCTAACTTCTCATTCCCATGAGTTTTACAGCCACTAAGAAGAGAAGACCATGCATTTGCGTCGGGTTCGAATGGCATACTCTTCATGAACTTCTCTGCCTCGTAGAGGCGTCCTGATCGAGACAGCATGTCGACCACACAATTGCAGTGCCTCTCGTTTGGCTTGATTCCGTAAACCTTCTCCATTGAGTTGAAATAAGTAAGCCCTTTATCGACTAAGCCACAATGAGAGCAAGCAAACAAGACCGAGAGAAAAATGAGCTCATTCGGTGCAAAGGATGAGGTTCGTTCCATCTCTTCAAACACTCGAAGTGATTCCTCTGCATATCCATTTTCGGCAAGCCCTTGAATCATAGCAGTCCATACAACCTCATTCCTTTCAGCCATTCGGCTAAATATCTTTACTGAACTCACGATTTCTCCAGATTTCGCGTACATATCTAATAGTGCAGTGTCAACAAAGATATCGTGGTGAAAACCGAGTTTTACAGCTTTCGCATGTGCGTACTTGCCTTTCTCTAATGAAGCTAAGCTAGAGCAAGCTCTCAAGACACTTGAAAAAGTGCACTTGCTCGGCTGCTCCCCACACAGAATCATTCGATGGAATACTTCAAACGCCTCGCCAAAATCCTCGACACCTAAATAACCAGCAATCAATGAGTTCCAAGAAATGTTATTTCTCTGAGGTATATGGTTAAAAAGCTCTATAGCTTCTTCAAGCTGTCCATTTGAGCTATAACCAGACACCATAGAGTTCCAACACGAAACGTTCTTTTCCAGAAGTGCATCAAACACCAAGCGCCCGTCTCTAGTGTTTCCGCATTTGCAGTAAAAATCAATAAGCGAGCAACCGATAAACATATCCATATCCACTCCATTCTTCAAGACATGACCATGAATGTTCTTTCCACTTTGCAAAGCTTGAAGGCTAGCCAATGCACTGACTACACTGGAATAGCAAGAGATATTCGGTTCGAAACTACACTTAACCATCTTTTCGAATAGTCTTACAGCCTCTTCTGCATTTCCACTCTGGCTCAATCTTGCAATCATTGCACTCCAAGTAACTTCATTTCTTTCATGCATCTCATCAAAGATCCGACGAGCTTCTCCCATGTCGCCCATCTCGACGTACACATCTAGCATTGTCGTCCAAGAAACTACATCCTTACCCTCAATGCTATCAAATGTCTTCCTTGCAGAATCAATGACACCTAATCTCAGAAAAAGCTTAACCAAAGAATTCAAAACACATACATTTTTGTCAAATCCAACCTTATTAATCAACCCCAAAACACTCATTCCCAATTTGAAATCACCCAAATCCATACAAGCTTTAACCACAGAAGTAAGAGTCATCTCATTAGGCGAAACTTCAGATATAAGCATTTCCCTAAACATCGCCATCGCTCGAAAGCTCAGCCTATTATGAACAAGCCCACTAATCGTTGCAGTCCAAGAAAAAACATCTGAATACGGATTCCTCTCAAAATATTGGATCGCTTCATTCACTTTCCCATGTTTCAACAAACCAGAAATTAACGAAGTCCAAGAAACCTCATTTCTCTCAGGCATTTCATCAAACAGCTTGCACGCGTCGACCACGTTGCCCCATCGAAGGTTTGCAGTGATTAAACAGTTATGAACAGCTAAATTGAACCCAGTAAACTCCTTCAGCATGTGATTAATCTCGAGCGATTTCCTCGAGTCTAAATACATGAGCAATAATTTGATGGCTATGTGTTTCTCGGATGAGAGGCCCGTTTTGATTAAATGGCAGTGGAGAGCGCTTCCTTGATTGATCAACCTCTCTTTTGTGCAGATTTGTAGCAGAGAAACGGTTTCCTGAGTGAATGCCTTGACGTTTTTTCTTGCATTTGTACAAAACAGTGTCTTTAACATTATTTAAATCGGATGTTTTTCAGAATTTACGTTTTTTGTGTTCATCTCACCGAGTGGTAAGTTGATGGAGGCTGTGAGGGAAGGGGGTGAGAAAGTGAGAGAAGGGGGACGACCGACGACGGCGATGTAGAGAGAGAGAGACAGAGTAGTGTCCAAATGGGAAGGGTTCTAGCGCTGCCTTCAACGTCTCATTTGATTTTAATTTTAAAGGAAAAATTTAATTAAAAACATGCCATGTCATATTTTAAATATGAGAAAAAAAAAAAAAAACAATTCACCTTGGGAGCCGGTGGACAACTCATATATTAATAGCCGGAAAAATAATAATGGGGTATATTTGTTATCATTTCGATAGTTTGTGTAATTTTTTGTAATTTATAATAGTGTAGGATATTTTTGTTAAATGACTTATAGTTTAGGATATAATAATTTTTCCTCCCATTTTTTTATGGGAAATGTCCATATATAGGAAAAAGGTAAATAAACTTATGAAGGCAGTAATAAATATATGTACATAAAGAAATATATGTTATTCTCTATTCGTGGGCACTATCATGAGTATCTTTGTCGTTTTTCTCACTTTGATATTACTTTTCAATTTTTGTTGTTATTATATACTATTATAGTATTCTAAAATTTAATATATAAATCATTAAATTCACAAAATAAATACAAAATAAAACTCGATTTGTTTCTTTTTCTTTTTAATTTCAAAAGTTGAGTAATTAGAAAAATCATTTTTAGTTTTTTTATATTTATTTTATAGATTTAATCATTTATATACTATTAATATATAAATTACCAGAATATAAAACAATAACAAAAATTGAAAAAAGTAATGCCAAAGTGAAAAAAATGACAAATGTTTCATTTCTCATTATATATGATCCAGAGTAATGCTCCCCTACCTACCGTGAGCATGCTTAACGTGCCAACGGCTGAGGTGGTAGCACTATATTTAAGGAAAAAAAATTAATTAGTATACTTTATAAAAATAAACTCTACAAAAAAAAAAAAAACCTAAACCCTAAAACGAAAAAACTATTAACCTGACATTATTACGTCAGCTATGGACACATTAAGTGTGCCCACAGTGAGTAGAGAAACATTCTAATATGATCCATGTTTACTGTCAAAATATAAATTGCGTCTTCGAGTTTCTTTTAAATGCATCATATTAAAAAAATACTACAATCAATAAATACGTGAACCTGTGTAGGTGTTTTTAACGTGGATTGTTGGAAATTCTATTCATAGTTTTTCTTTCTTCTTTTAGTTCCTTTCTCGTCTTCACAGTTTCTACAAATAATAGAAGTATAATATAGTCATCATATATGTTTCCCTATCCACTATGGGCAAACTTAATGTGCACACAACTGACGTGGTAGTGCCACATCAATAATATTTCCACTTAGGATTTTATTTTTTTTATAAGGTTTATTTTTATGAGGTATATTAATTGGGGTAACTAGTAAAATAGCTACTTTAAGATAGTAAAATAAAAAATTAGACACTAAGATAAAAAAGATAAAATCTAGCCACTTTTAAAGGTGAATTACATTATTACCCTTAATAAAATTAATTCATCTCATTCTTTCCCAAAACCCACCCACTCAAACACACACTCATGCACACACATAGAGAAACACACACAAAGTAACACAACACCCCCAGGCCCCCCTCTCTCTCACCTGTGGACGAATACTCTTCAGAAAGCGGAAGAAGAACTAAGGGGTTGCTTGGTATGATGGAATGAAATGAGGTGGAATGGAATGGAGGTAGAAACGATCATATAATTTCTACATCATTTCTACCTCCATTCCATTCCACCTCATTCCATTCCATCATACCAAGCACCCCCTAAATGAACGGCGACCCGGGTTTCACGAGCGTTGGCGGGTTCTGGAGTGCCTGTAGCTGCACCGATTGATGCAACCTTGTCCTCGGCTAAAACTAAGGAATACATTTAGCTCAGGAAGCGTGACTCCAGTAGTTTGTTCTTTCGCTTTTGACTCTTCCTCTTCGGATTCTCGCTAGCTGAACTTCGATCCGATCGTGGACACTTGGAAAGGAAGAGATTAAAATCAATTCCAATTAAAGGAAAAGTAATAAGAAAAGGATAAAGATTCTAACAATCCGTTGTTTTCGTATAGCCAGGGACCGGAGCTTGTTGTAGTCAGTCCTAATAAAGGGAGAACCTTGCTGCTTACTGGTCAAAAGAATCTCAATCGTTCAAGTTCAGAAGTAGTGTGACTTTGACAACAAGAAAGATCCCTCACGGGACATACCAAAAGCAAGCATGACATCATTATGAACATAAAGTCCCAAGGTATGGAATCCCAAAAAGAGGCTGACCCAGCTTAAATGAGATATGATAGCTTCCTTATGGTCTAACATTCTTGCCAATACATTATCTTCGTTTTGCTCCGGGTTGGAATCTCTAATGAAAAAGATAGCTCCATGGGCAAAAGCTCCTGTCATGATGAATCCTGCAATATATTAGTGATGGGTATATAATGCAGCTTGAGTAGTAAAGTCTTGTGCTATGAATGCATAAGCAGGTAAAGAGTACATGTGTTGTGCTACCAAGGAGGTAATAACCCCTAAAAAAACATTAAAATCATAACACAAAAAATGTATTGTGGAAGAATCGATAGTTTTTTTCACACCCCAACGCACACATCACACATAAAAAGAAAGAGAGAAAGAAACACACACACAACACCTCTACCCTCTCTCTCCCTCTCTCTTTCTCACGTAGACACACACACACACGACAATAGACTCACGCACACACACACACACCACCACACAGGCACACACTCACGCAACACACACATACAACACTCACGCACATATCACATCTTTTTTTTTTTTTTCTTTTTTTTTATCACTTGTTCTTCAATACATGAATTGGAATTCGTTGATTCACGAAATTGGTTGAATAAATGAAAAAAAATCACGAGATTACTTCTTTTTCGCACTAATTCACGAATTCATTCTTGAATTCGTGATTTCAGACATTTAATGTGAGCAATTCACGGATGACGTGGCGGTGAAGTATTTAAAAGGATATTAGGTGAAATGCTTAAATATATATAATAAGTCATTCTAAATCACCAAAACATATACACTGCTCAGGACTTTTGTTGAGAGCCCAAGACGTATCATTTTCCCGGGATGGACATAAGTAATACTCGTAATCAAATACATCATTTCGTTTTTCTCTTGAAACAAATAATAATCAAAACTTTTGGGAGTAAGGAATATATACAAATTTTAAATTTTAATATATGAGAGTAACACTTCATAGATGAAGGGTTATGATGAGTTCTTAGTTTTCACTAAAAAATGGTTCTTATATAATCATATCCATTCTTTCTGTATATATATAGAAAATGATTCATATAAAATATAAATCTTGGTGCGAGCGTGTTAGAAAAATACTTGTATACATGTACATATATGCTTAAATATGCATATAATGATTCTTAAGTTCATACTTATTTATTTACAAATCAATGTTAAAGTATTGCCATGATTTTTGTTCCTTACAAATATTTTTACTTCAATAATTTAAGCCATCATTGTATTCTAACTTAAAATTGACAAATAAATTTTTTTGGGATTTAGTTAAACTATTGGAATTTACTATAAATGAAATACTCATTTAATTTGTTAAACCAAAAAACTGACTCTCAAGATCTCTCAAATATTTGTAATTTAATTGGTAATCGGTAGTTACGAAATCCCAATCGTGATCCGTCACATGTTTTTTTTTTACAAAACTCTAAATGGTATGGTCATTCTATATAACATGTTTTTACTTCTTCCGTCCCATTATACTATACAATTTTTGAATAATATAAACGTATAAAGTATAACAAGACAGATGATCGTACATAATTGTCTTAATTATTCAAGCTCGGCATCCACTAATTATGATGGTAAATGGATGGTTTCGCCTCTTATTTGCACTAATTCTACATGGAAATATATAAGTTTTCCCCTACGGAAACATGCTTAAAACATCGACTCTTTTTTTTTTTTTTATTTGTAAAGCAATTTATTCAGTAAGAAAGAAAACGGTAAAAGAAGTACCGAGTTACACAGCTTACATTGCCAGTTTATTAAAACATCGACTATTATAATGTATTAGCATTCACAATACTTTTTTAATGCATTATTCATTATAATGAATTCTTGGTACTTTTGTAATGTACCAGTTAATTTGAATCATAAATTGCACAATTATCAACAGTCCAAATCATTTCTCATTCCTTATATGATACGATTTTTTATATGATCTATTTGCTATACATATATACAATACTCCCTTCGTCCCGGTCAAAGTATCCCGTTTCTTTTTGACACGGTAAATAAGGAGAAAATGTAAACTGTAAAAAAGTTAATTTTTCTTTTTTCGAGCAAAAAAAATAAATGCTTTGAATGTGATGCAGCCCGTAGATCGTGGATTTTACTTTATGGGCCAAGGATTGAAGATGATATGAGCTAAAGAGTGAAGATATTATTTATTAGTTTATTTAGTTGAATATTTTTATTATTTTCGGATTTTATTAATATTCTAGTTGGTAGGGTTATTTTCAGCATTATTTTGGTAATTTTATTCCTTTTTAGACTAGGATTTGGTTTGGTATATGTTAGGATAAGTTTTTAACTAGTTTCCTTATAGAATTAGGACTTTTTGAAGCCTATAAATATGGCCTTTATGTAATGCACGAAAATTAGACTTTGATAAATATATTTTGGTGAGTTTATCTCTCTCTTTTAGAGAATTTCGAAAATTCTCTTTGTTCGTCGAAGACGAACGTTTATCCGGCGAATCAATCGAGTTCATCACCATCGTTTGTGTGTCATTCATCGTCCCCGAGTTGCTTAGACAATACCAGTTGGGGTATAGGGAGCTTCATCTCGTCTATATTACTTCTTGGATTCGATCTAGGAGGTTTTGGGATTTTCCATCGGTATCTTTTGAGTCTTCCGCTTGTGTGTTGAAATACGGATCTGCGAAGGTTCGTATCATTTGGTATCAGAGCCGAGGTTGCGTTATCCAGGTTATTCAGGTTATTCGTTTCTTTTGTTTCGTGTCTTCATAGCGTCATAAATATAAAAATAAAATAAAAATTAGATTCGTTTCCTAGGGTTCTTCGTTCAGTATTTGAGTCTTGTTCAACGTTTTATTCTTTCGTTGTTTGATCGAGTCATCTTTCTTGTTTCGTGTCTGATTAGTATTACCGTCAAAAAAAAAGAAAAGAAAAAAGAAAGGTTCAGCGTAGTCTGTTGTGTTTTAGGAATAATTAATCTAGGGAGTCGCAATATTGTGCCGTTTTGTGATGTTGGGATTTCATATCAGATTTCGTTATATTTAAAATCCGTTTTGTGTTGCAATATCCAATTTGTATTGTGTTGGTAATCGCATCTTTCTTTTGTTAATTACGTAACATATTTTAGGGTCAAGTTTGAGATTCATACGTGGGGTTCATAGATAATATTCTTGTGGTCAACTTTATTGCACGTTGTATAATTGGGTCTAGTCGGCCAACATATTCCTTTCTATTCCATTCATTTATTCTCGTCGGCTACGCAAAATCTGCTCCTTTAGGTGTATAAAATTCATTTTTTGGGCTGCGTTCTTTTGATTTCCGTAGTTAACTTGAGGTAGTAAAAAAAAAAAAAAAAAAAAACAAATCTGACAATTGCTATGTGGAAATTAGTTTTTTCCAAGTTCCTTGAGTCATCTAGAGCCCATAGGATCAGTTCTTGAACAGCGTTTTTCGGAAAGCTGTTTTTCTATTTTTCGTGCTCGTTGATTCGTCGATCGGAGTTAAGTTTATTTGAGTTCATTGAGTGAGAATTGAGTGGAAAAAGGCAAGAGAGGTGAGATTAAAAGAGGGTAAAAGCCATCTATATCATTGAGTGATACACAAGTAATGAGTGATTTCTCTTTGAGCGATACACGAGTGCTTGTGAGGTGGTGAGGATCCTATTTTAACTAACATTTTTGTTTTTGTGTAAAAAAGAAAAAGAAAAAAAAAGAGAAAACCTTGTTTTGCAGGTATGTCGGGTGAGCTTGATCCACAAAAAAAACTCATGATAGAGGCGATGGTGGAAGAATGGGGGGAGAAAATGAAGTCTGAGTTGGCGATAATTCGCCAAAGGCGTGGTGGTCGAGACAAAGGCAAAGTCCGAAACTATAGCCGATGTAACTACTTTGAGTCATATTATGATGGCTATGCTGAGGATTTAGAGTATGGAGGTGAGGACAGCGAGCTGAACATTACCTACTTTCAAGGGAAATATGGTCCGGAGTTGTATCTTGAATGGGAGAGAAATATGGAGCTCGTGTTTGCTTGTCATAACTATTCTGAGTTCAAGAAGGTGAAATTGGCATCCATGTTGCTTTCGGACTATGCTCTGACTTGGTGGGATAAGTTAGTGAAGAATAGAAGAAGGAATGTAGTAGAGCCGATCATGACTTGGAAAGAGATGAAGGCGGTGATGAGGAAGCGTTATGCGCCTTCGCATTACTATCCTGCGATTCAGACCGATTGGAGACGACCTCAAGCTGCTAATGTTTCATATTCAAAGAGAAACTGTTGGGAGGAAGAAGAGCAGCCGAAGGTGTATACACGTGCATATGTGAAGCCAAGGTCAGAATGTACGAGTTTCTCTAACCCAATTTGTGATCGTGGTGGAGTTGTGACCAAAGATGAGATAGAAGATTCAAAACTGAAGATCTTGGAAATCTTGAAAGAACTGTGTCAAGTGGTGGAAGTAATCAAAGCACCTCCTGCGGTTACTTTAATTGATGACGAAGTTCCGAGTGTGGAGAATCAAGTGGATGATGAAGAACAGCTAGAGAACATCATGCATATCGAGGATACTGTGTCGCTTGTTCCTTTTACTCCATTGGTTGTTGAGAAATAAATTTGTGAGGATCAGGTGCAATTACAGAAAGAGGCGGAGATGGTGAAGCCTAAGGAGGATGAAGTAGAGACAAAGGAGAATGAGTTGATGCATCAGTCTCTACTTGATCGGAGTGATGACTTGGAGTGGGTCGAAAAGGAGGAGAAGTTTGTGGAGGCAAAGTGTAGCAAGGGGAAAGTTTTGGCCACTAATGATCTTGAATTCTCTTCTATTTATTCATTTGTGCAGGAATTCGATGATGTTTCTTCCAAAGATGCATTTCATGATTTATTATCCATTCGAGGGAGCGAACATTTGATCGGGTTCAAGGGGATAAAGAAGTTGGAGGAATTTGAAGAGTAGGAGAAGCAAAATTTCTTTCCTTTTGATGTGGGAGACGAGCAGGATTTGAGGATAAATCCTCTTCAAGAGGAGGGGAATGATGCAACCCGTAGATCGTGGATTTCACTTTATGGGCCAATGATTGAAGATGATATGGGCTAAAGAGTGAAGATATTATTTATTAGTTTATTTAGTTGAATATTTTTATTATTTTCGGATTTTATTAATATTCTAGTTGGTAGGGTTATTTTCAGCATTATTTTGGTAATTTTATTCCTTTTTAGACTAGAATTTAGTTTGGTATATGTTAGGATAAGTTTTTAACTAGTTTCCTTATAGAATTAGGACTTTTTGAAGCCTATAAATATGATCTTTATGTAATGCACGAAAATTAGACTTTGATAAATATATTTTGGTGAGTTTATCTCTCTCTTTTAGAGAATTTCAAAAATTCTTTTTGTTCGTCGAAGACGAACGTTTATCCGGTGAATCAATCGAGTTCATCACCCTCGTTTGTGTGTCATTCATCGTCCCCGAGTTGCTTAGACAATACTAGTTGGGGTATAGGGAGCTTCGTCTTGTCTATATTACTTCTTGGATTCGATCTAGGAGGTTTTGGGATTTTCCATCGGTATCTTTTGAGTCTTCCGCTTGCGTGTTGAAATACGGATCTGCGAAGGTTCGTATCAGAATGAGACAACTCAAAAAGGAAAATGTGACACTTTGAAGTATAATATTAACAAATATTATTACCTCTTACGAGAATGAAATAAAATTCGAGGATTCAATACAATCCAAGAAAATCATGAACATTATAATTTTCATAAAATTTATAACTTTATCAACATATATAAGCACCTCTCAAATGCCTCGATCGAATAGGAAGAGAAACTGAACATTGAAGCCAATAAATGAGTTGCACAGCAGTTGAAGATAGATGTGGTCAACCAAAAAGTAAGCGTCTCGAAGTAGTCTTAGCGCCACTTGTATGCATGCATTTTCTTGAGGCTTTCATTGTGAGTACTTGCCCACATTCATGTAGAGGCCCGTTAAGTAATGCCCTTTATTATATTAATAGCAAACAGTTACTATCAATGGTTTTATATATAATTAAAAATTTATTGAAAAATCTATCCTATTGTTTTTATTTCTAACATATTCAACATCTCTTTCCCTAAATTGGAAATAGAGCAAGGAACACAACTCGGTTTCATAACATGAACATAATGAAATGAAGTGTGAAGAACGAACAAATGTACGAGGATAAGAATGACAACATAACAAGCGCAAAATTGTTTCGATCGATCAAAGTATTCATGCATAACTTTTATCTATCAAAACTATCATCCAAAGTATCAAAGGACAATTTCTGAATAAAGCATGAGTTCTACCTTATTCCAAAACCTTTTAATAATACCATCAGACGTTTCTTGAATAGGAAACAAAGATGCTTAACATGAACTAACACAGTGCATTGAAGCTCCATGTCCGGGGACTCCACCTCCGTATGGATGGTCTGGAGCCTCCTAAATAATACAATAATACTTCTGGAGACCCATGAAAGTAAGGTCTCTTTTTAAATGTAGTTTTCTTGGAGTAGAATCAGAAGAACGGAGAACAACACAAGTAAAATAGATGGGCCTGGCGTATCTATATGCTAGGATCACGGCATTTTAACTACAATCAAAGAAAGCAAAACCATGACTACGAAGTACTGCAGCACAAACAAAATCAGAAAACTTAAAATACTATAGAATCATAGTCTCGACTTTGGAGAGGCGGCATAGCGTTCTTGGAATAGCAATACAAGAAGAGGATTAGAGTAAACAAGTATTCTAAAACTGAACCTAAAAAGAAAACAATGATAACCACTATTCCTTTTTGGTCCAAACCGAGGCCGGAGAAACCAAACTGTCTATGCACGCAACACTTTGTCTTCTCGTATAAGAATGGGAATGCTTAACTAGCACAGTCTCCCTGTCCACGATGTCAAATATGATCGCCCTATCACAGTTATCGATTGCGATGACGTCACCATTGGGACAGAATGCTGCATGAATTATGATATTTCTTCCCTCAACCTTAATGTTTGCATATTTAGTCCAAGATTCCTTAACCCCATACTCCTTCATCACCCACAGTCGGCACCACTCGATTGCACATAGATATCCATCGGCAACTCCTAATGCATGGCAATGCTTTAGGGGAGTGCTCATTAGGGTTATGTCGTTGGCCTCGAAATCGTATACAAGAATCTCGATTTCGCCATTTATGCTAGAGCTCAAAGAGACTGGGCAGTGTAGTCTTCCCTGCAACAAGGTCCCCACATTAAGGTAAAAATTGTCCCAACCTAGCTTTTGGGCTTTGAAGGTCTCCGACAAGTTCCCTATGTGCTGGTAGGTGTCCCAATCGAGCTCCCTAGTCGAGGAAGAGAGCAGTGATGAGTCTGTATCGTTGCGAGAGAGGGCATGAACATCGAACATGACGTGTTTAGGTTTATTACTTTCTGCTTCGAATTCATACAAATTTGCGAGAACCAAAACATATTCTCCGGTTGAGGGGTGGTGACCGAACCAAGAGCAGATCAACTCTCTGCGTGTGATGAATCATCCTCCATTGATGGATTCGGTTCGCGTTCCTCGTACTTCCCTGTCGAAGGATTCAAAGCTCCGATTTTCTCTTCATAGGTATCGTATGATCCGAGCAAAGACGCCTCCAAATTAAATGCACAAGCGCAAAGAGGATTGTCCAAGTAGTATCAATGTCTGCGCAGTCTAGGATCTCTGCCACATCAAAACATGGAACCAGGATTCGAGGCTCGTGGCACTCCGCCTTGGATTTTTCTAGATGCTTCTTGATGAATTCGGGGCTCGAAATCAAGCCCTCCCAATGCAGACGAGTTTGAAGTTGAGAAGGTCTTTGGATCGAAAGACGATGCAGGATTTCTTCATGTAAATCTAAAGGTAGAGTTACCGCTCGTCTCTCTCTAAGACGCATATTCTGCGACGAGAATACACAACTTTTTTAGAAGCAAGGAAAACATCAATTAGAGGCAAAGTTTGTAGATAAGTCATTAGAGGCATAGAAGGTTTGGCGATAACCTGGATGGGACTAAACAAGAATTAATGGGAGAGAGAGAGAGAGAGAGAGAGAGAGAGAGAGAGAGAGAGAGAGAGCCTTTGAGAGAGCAGTGGCGACTTTCTTTAATGCGTGCTTTAATAAATCTCGGATTAGGGAAAATCAATCCCTAATTTAGGTTGGGGAATAAGAATTTTCAAAAGTTATATTACTTTCCTATTCGATTATAAATAATATATCAAATGCATAACAATTTAGGATCTGATAATTACTTTCCCTATGGAAATTAATCTCTCAAGTTTAATTATGGTTTGATTCTGTAGTTCAAAGAAAAAGTTTTGGGCTATTATTTGGCTTAGATTTATTAATTTACATACACGTTACAGAGATACGAAAGAGATTTCTTGATTTTTGTTTACATTTTATCTTCATTTTCGGTTTAACATGATCATCTGGCTTCGATTTATTCCAAAGTTTATATATATGATACTTTATTTTTGAAGAAATGTGGAATCGCACATATTTCGTGAAGAAAAATTCAGTGAAAATTTTATTGACTGTAGTCAAAATCTAAATTCAACAATAACAAAACATGCTATTCATAGGAGGGGAGACCTCCCACAAAGTCGCCTTTCTAAACTTAAACGACTTTAACTAACGGAAACTTCTTCGAAATAAAGACTAGAGTTCGAAACCTATCACAAGCAAGAAATAAAACATATAAAAAATAACAAAGAAATTCATCTTCATCACACTTCTTCATTTGCAGTAGCATCCTTCATAGGATCCATATCACCAAGCTTACAATTTTATAAAGTTATACACAAGGATCAAAGCGGAAAATATATTAGTAATGTGACTCCAACGTAATTTCCTTCATCATTCGGCTATTCAAATTGTGTTTCAGCTAACGAAAAGTTGATAAAGGCAAGATATATGGTACTTCGAGACTTCTTAATGAGATTCACTCGCAAATTAAAAAAAATAAATAAAAAAAAAAAAAAAACAGAACATTTTCATTATCATGAGAAAATAAAAACCAAGAAATTAATGTAAATCATAGGACTTACATATCATCCAATCCATTACTCACTAAGATATATAGTGGCTAGAAAGCTGTCCTAATGAAAATAAAGACATAATGCACATCAAGAGCAAATACCAAACTGAATGGAAATAAAACTCCGAAAAAAAGAAGAAAAAAAAAAGAAGGTCTTGAATCAACTATATTCTATTTGCTGGCTTGGACGGGATCCTCTGTCCCAAATTCATCGCTCCAAAGCACCATAGGAGAAACCAAACTATCAATGCATGCAACATATACGCACCAACAACTCAGGTGACAAGTCCTGCTATCTTTAAGTAGCGTAGACTGTATATCTCTGAAGCTATATCTCGTCACCTTCCATCGGTAATCATATAAGATTACGTCACCGTTCTGACAAAACGCTAAAGGGCACAAGATTTCAGCATAACCGTATCCCTCAATATTTGCATATTTACTCCAAGATTCCTTATCCTTCATCACCCACACCTCAAACAAATTTTCTTCTTCTCCCTTGCAGATTACACACAGACATCCATCAACCACTCCTAACATAGGACAAAACTGCGCGGGTGGCCCCACTCTCCCGATCTCGTTTGTCTGAAAATCATATGTTATAATGTCCGTTTTGGGGCTGACAGAATCCAAATAGAAGTTGCTGGTGCAGTGCAGTATCCCATGTGAAAAGGTCCCTATTTCCTGGAAACTGTGGAAGGAAGCTGTATTGCTGTCTATCTCTTTAGTCGAGGAAGAGAGGAGTGAGTCGTGAGAGAGACTATGTACTTTGAACACAAGGTGTCTAGTTTCCTCTAACCCTAACCCTAACCCTATTTCCAACTCATATGCAAGAACCAAGACGTATTCTCCGGTAGAGGGGTGGCGACCAAACCAAGTGCAAATAAAATCTTCGATTTCGATATCCTGCTGTAAAGGTGGACTTAGTTTACGTACCTCGCACTCCCCGTACTCGGATTCAAAGCTCCGATTTCGTTAACCTTGTAATCGTAATATAAAACCAAACCATCGCACGATCCCAAGCGAAGAACGCCGCCGTATTGCAAAGAAATTTTCTTAGTAATATCGATATTTGCGCAGTCAAGGACCTCTGTCTCACCACCGAATGGAATTAGGATCCGAGGCTCATTGTACTTGGATCTTTCCAGATGCTTCTTGATGAATTCGGGGCTTGAAATCAAGCGCTCCCAATCTCTGCAGACGCTTTTGAAGTTTAGAAGGTCGTTGGATGGAAGCCGATACAGGATTTCTCCGTGTAGATCTGCAGGAATGCATGCCACTTCTTCTTCTACTGCCTGCATGTTCAGATTTAGGGTTTCAAAGGTCTTAGGGTTTTTTTTCCTTTTCCTTTTCCTTTTCTTTTTTTTTTTTTTTTCTTTTCGCAAGGGGTCTTAAGGTTTTAAAGGCATTAATATATACTCTAAGAAATTTTCTTTTATATGAAAAAAAATTGATTTGAGATTTAATGATAACGTATACTACGAATATGGAAAGTTTATATGAGACCATAATTAAATATTCGTTATTTTTCTATCTTTTTAAGGTAGCTATCTCTTTTGATAAATCAAGTTTATTGCAAACTACGGCTGGAGAAACCAAACTGTCTATGTATGCAACAACTCTTCTTCTAATTAAACATCTGTTACCGTAATGAAGCTCAACCGCCCCGTCTCTGAATACCTTCAAGAAGTCATGACAAAAAATGACATCACCACTCGGACAAATTTGTAGAGGAATCGAGATCTTATCATCAATGTTAGCATATTTGATCCAAGATTCGTTAACCCCATACACTTTCATAATCCACACTTCACTCTTATTCAGTGCACATAGACATCCGTCTACAACTCTTAATGCATGAAAATAAGGTAGCGGAGAACGCATTCTCAGCATTATGTTCGCTTGTATATCATATGCTAAAATATCGGTTTTCCTATGTACGGAAGAAACAACATCATCTATCAAATCGACATAATTGAGGGCTGTAACATGTAGTCTCCCACGTGGAAAGGTCCCTGTATACATGCTACCGAATACATAACAGCTAACAACTTCTTCAGTCAAGGTAGAGAGCAATGAGTTGCGAGAGAGATCATATACATTGAACACAATACCTTTATTTCCCTCAAATTTCACATATGCAATAACCAAAACATATTTTACGGAAGCCGCAGATCAAAAACTGGTAGCGTATCTCATCCTTTGTAGATGTTTTTGGTAGACGTGCATAGATCTCGGTCTTCCCTCTACATGGATTCAAACCTCTGATTTCATTAGAAAAGGGATCATAATATAATACCAAACCATCGCACGATCCTAGGAGAGTTACGTGGCCCATCCCACGAATTTTCTTACTGGTAAGAGTGTTTGCGCGGTAGCCTAGAATCTTGATCTCAAGCGAATCCTTTGATACCACGATACGGCTCTCCTGGGACTCTGCCTTGGATCTTTCGAGATGCTTCTTGATGAATTCGGGGCTCGAAATCAAGTGCTCCGTGTGAGTGTATGAAATACACGTTTTTATAATTGGCAAATTTGTGCAGAAAGTGAAACGCGGTGTAATCCACTGTGTAAATCTGTTCGTTTTAAAGTTCATTTCACTTGAAGAGAAACCTGCTCGGGCGACCGGCTGGAAGATAGAAGATTTCCTTTGAAGATTCCTTCCTATTGAGAGCTGAAGATCGAGATAAATATCTTTTGAGATATATCGGATATATTCTATAAGAATATCCGTGTGCTACAAGGAATCAGAGAAGGAAACAAATCTTATTCTACAAGGAAAGAGCTACAGCGTTTCCAAGTTAGAATAAGACTCTATTTTACATATCTATAATAGAGGTTATACTATACATTTATAACTCATAATTATAAGCTAAAAGGTGAAAAGTTTTCATTTGCAGATTTTCGGTTTCAATTGCCATCATGTAGTAAATTAGCCATAACTCCCTCTAGAAAATTCTAAATCACTATTCGTTTGATGTTTTGGAAACTAGACTCAAAGGGCTTCGAAATCAAAGGTGCAAATTAGCCTCATAACACCTGAGAGAAAACAGTTTATTGCTCGAAGTCGACGACTCCACTGCTGCACTTTTTTGTATTTTCAACTATGGAACCATTTCTTTTATTCACGTGTGACAATTTGTTTCCCAGATCACAATCTCTAAAAAATTCCCATAAATTCCTAACTAGCTCAATAGTGACCAAGTATACCAAATGTTTTCCCTTTGCAAATTAAAGAGCTAATCGTCCCAATGAAAACAAAAAGAATAAGCACAAATGAAACTATATTAAACACGACCCAAAAAAAAAAAGAAAAAAAAAGAGCAAATAAAACTAATTAAACGCAATCTCAAAGAGAATAAGAGCAAATGAAACTAAACTAACAGAAGGAAACTGATCGCTCAACTATTTAAGCACTCACAAGCATATGAGACCTATTGTAGTAGAGAAGAAATCAAGGTCGATCCACAAGGACTAGATGGATAGAATTATGAGTACCATTACTTAGCTATTTAGATTTAGCTAAGCTAACGAGTTGTGGTTGATTTAATTAACTACTAAGCATGTAAAAACGAGTAAACAAAAACAAGTAAGTAAAGTAAAATATTGAAAATCAATGGAGATCTAAAAACTTGGCATCGATGAACTTGCAAATGACTCGAACCTAATCACACAAACCTATGATTGGATTGTTCTTCCTAAGGTGATCGCGAGTTAGAGTTAGCCCCCTCCTGGATGACTAATCCCGTTGATTAAGAGCTAGCTTTGTCGTCCCCAACTAAAGTCTAGCCTATAACTCCAAAAGGTCCCTTAGATCAATTAACCCTCACTCAACTCTCAACCTCCCGAATTATTGAATTAGAGTGCCTATTGATCACATTCTCGTATTAAGTCTCATCTCTCGAATCCTGACTCAATAAAATAGAATTGTTTAAATGGTAGATAATCACATAAACAAGTAATTAAAGCATGATCAATAGGAGAAAGTAAAAACCCAATCATAGATAAGCATAATCACACCCAATTCATCACAAATTCATTTAGCCAAATT
This sequence comes from Mentha longifolia, assembly GCA_001642375.2. NCBI lineage: Eukaryota > Viridiplantae > Streptophyta > Magnoliopsida > Lamiales > Lamiaceae > Mentha > Mentha longifolia. Next base: position 17,060,010 of record CM038116.1, on the reverse strand, counting down.
TCTAGAATAAAGGAAATTAGCTAAACATATCCATATCGAGCATAATCTTCAAATCAAAAGAAAACATGATCCAAAAACAAAAGGAAAACGGAAATGAGAAATCAAATCTAATTTCTTGAGCTCTTGAATCTTGATTCTTGATGCCTTCCTTCCTCAATCTTCAATGGTTGGTGAATTCTTTCTCTAGAAATGGGTGGAAATGGATGATTTGATGGAGGAAAAATAGTTGTAGAAATTAGTGTGTGTTCTAGGTGTGAGTGTGTGAGGAATGAGGCTTGGGAGATAATTAACCTAGATTCTTTGTATTGGGAGGTATTTATAGGTTACGAGGGATTTTTGGTTAATTTGAGGTCAAATCAAGTGAGAGAAAGAGGAAAAAGCAGAGTGATAAAAACAGGGGCACTTACCGTGGATGAGGCTGCAGCCGCGGTTGGGGCCGCGGGAGTTGGTCTTGAAAATCATCTTCAGCCATGGACAAGCCCCCGGCAGCAGTGGTGCCCGCGGGAGTTGTGCTGGAAAAACACCTTTGGCTGTGGACAAGGCCATGCCCGCTGTGGTGCCGGTGGCAGACTCGTGCAATATTTTTCTTTCGCCTCGTTCTCCCTCATCTGAGCTTTGAATTATCTTCCATTTTTTCCATATATGCTTTCTTGGCCCGAACTTTGATGTAGAATAATCATTCTTGCCAACATCTCCCTTTTTCCTATAAAATGAACACAAAAATCCAAGAAGTATCTTATTTGACAAAAATATGAAAACATTTCCAAATAAACTTCAAACAAGCATACATCTCACACCAATTTCATTGACTTTTCACTAAAAATGAAGCACGAAAACCATGTTTGTCAGAAACTTGAACAAAAGTAAGATTCTTGAATCAAACTTTTCCTTTCTCCCCCCCAATCACGGCCGAAGAAACTAAACTGTCTATGCACACAACAACTCTTCTTCTCATGAAACATTCGTAATCAATCACAAGTTGAGTCGCCCATTCTCTAATGGCTTTCAAGAAGGCATCACATAAGAGGACATCATCATTCTGATAAATTTGTAGAGGAATCAAGGTCTTATCATCAATATAAGCATATTTGGTCCAAGATTCGTTAACCTCATACTCTTTCATCAGCCACACTTCATCACTCTTATATTGAGTGAACATAGACATCCATCTACAACTCCTAATGCATAATAATGCTTTAGGGGAGCCCACATTATCAAGATTTTGTTTGCCTATAAATCATATGCTAAAATGTCAATTTTCCAATACCCGGAAGAGAATCGAAATTGATGGCCAAAACATGTAGTCTCCTATGTAGAAAGGTCCCTATCTCCTGGTAATCGAAAAAATAATCACTATCTAGTTCTTCAGTCAAGGAAGAAACAAGTGAGTCACGAGAGAGAGCATATACTTTGAACCCAATACTTTTATTTCTACTTAATTTCACAAATGAAATAATCTAAACATATTCTCTGGTAGCCGGGTGGCGACCGAACCAAGTGTAGGTCAAGAAATGTTGGAGTATCTTCTCTTTCTCTGTAGATGGTTTTGATATACGTGCATATGTTGGAGTTATTTTAACTCTAATAAAAATTATATTTTGTTTTGCTCTTTTTTCACATATCTTTAGTAGGTAAATACATAAGCAGTAAGGGAGTTTGTTGAGAACTCCTATTTTGAAGGAAATTAAATCTAGTGGAGTCCTCAATCTATGATGGATAAGATGCTGACTAAGCAACTAAGTAGACTTTGGAGTGGAGCGGTAACTCCTTTTACGTGGGTGAATGTAACTGCTACATGATGAGTAACACACATTTGGAGATGGAGAATATGGGACGAGGCAATGTGTAGTTGCAGAGTCTGATCTCTAATCTACAAAAGAGGATTGAATACTTCAGATGAAGGGGCACGCTTATAGAGAAAAAGAGAATTCAGATTTGATTCATCTACTGAGATTGTTTTCATAGCATTTTCTACAACATTGTTTGTTGTAGTGTTTTGTTAGATCCAACTTTGTATCTCAGTTATTTCTCTAACTCGATCTTGAGTTAGAGATTTTTTTTTTTTTTTTGTAATTCACGTTCATATAGTGGATTCTTTCTCCATGAGGCATCCACAAGATATTTTATATAACTTGTGGAAAATTATGTCTGTGTTTTTCCATACTTCCGTTGTTGTTCTGATTTGTTGTTGGTAGTATTGTTGTTGTTTCAACATTATCAATAACAATGTGTTTATCCAGGCATTAAACACTTTCAATTGGTATCTAGAGCCTGCACTTGACTGACTAAGTGTGATCCTGCGGAGTTGCATCACCATGGATCTGATGAACCCAATTTTCAACCATCCACCGGTGTTGGATGGTTCTAACTATTCATACTGGAAATAGGTTAGAACCAAATCCTACATCAAAGCCATTGACGCGAGAGCTTGGGATGCTGTTAAGAATGGTTGGACACCACCAAAGATAAGTGATACCGACAGAGATACCATTCTAACACCGCAAGCCCAATGGACCAGAGGAGAGATCGATCTTGCCAACTTCAATGAGAAAGCTCTCAATGCAATCTTTGCTGCGGTCGATGTTACCATGTTCAAACTTATCAAAGATTATGAGGTAGCAAAAGAGGCAGTGGGAGATTCTGCAGAGACATTATGAGGAAAATTCCAGCATTAAGGAGTCAAGGATTCAGATTCTTACCATGAAATTTGAAAACTTGAAGATGTACGAAGATGAGTCGATTGCTGCGTACACGGAGAGGATTCTGGACATCTCAAATGAGTGTCAAGATCTTGGAAACCCAATTAGTAACAAGCTTTTGTTCTCAAAAGCTCTACGCACTCTTCCGAAGTGGTTCAAGATGGAGGTTACATCCATTGAGACTACAAACATGGTAGCAACCTTGGAATTTACTGATTTCATGAATACTCTCAAGGTCTATGAGATGAACTTGGAAGAGGATGAAGAAGTGGCATTCAAGAAAAAGCCCATAGCATTTGCAGCAACATCATCCAGTGAGATCCAAAGTGATGATGATGATGATGAAGTACTGGAGGAGATCAATGCTGACGATGATGCTGCTTCAATAACTAGAAGTTTAATTCCATGGTAAGGAGACTTAAGAAAGGAACGAAAATCAAGTCAAGAGAACCTGAGTTGAAGATGCTAGAGTATCATCCTAAGAAACATGCTGAAACTCCACCTCCATAAGTCCAAAGGCCACCTGTATCTCCAGCTTTAAAACCCATAAGAAGAGTCCACTCTAATTACTTTAAGTACAATGCAGTCGATATTGAGAAGGTCCAATGTCACGAATGTAAATGATGGGGACAATATGCAAATCAATGCGCATACACTCTTTGAAAGAGAGGAAAAGCTTACTGGGTATATTGGAGTGACGATGAGGTAGGATTTTTTGAAGAATATGAGAAACCTGTGGTGGCAACATCAATGCCATCAATGCATGCAACAATTGACAACACTTTGTCAAATGATGAAGATGATGATGTGCCAACAGATGTGATATCAGACAGGTATGGACCTGAATATTATTCAAACTTATTTTGTTTTAATGCTACTGAGGATGATCTTGAGTCATATCAAATAGCCATGGAGCTAAAAAAAATTGTACAATGAGCTTCTTGGAAAATGGAAGAAGTAGAGTCCTACAATGCATATTCTTTCCAAGGAGAATAAAGATTTGAAGGAGTTGGTAGCAAAACTTGAGGTGATGCTAACAAGAAAGGATATTGAGCTGCATAAGGTCTCAACTCAAGTAAATCTTGCTGAGGAAACATTCAAGAAGCTCAACATTGGATCCTCAAAGCTTGATGATGTTCTAACATTGGGAAAGACGGATACTGTTGGACTCGGGTTTAACATAACTTTTCAAACTGTTTTCCCGCAGATTGTATCCACAAATGGAAAACCATTCGTCAAAGTTAGAGAGATAGAAAAACTTGTAGAATCTATGGAAAAGAATAAGTCTGTGCAGAAAAAGAAACGCATGTATGTATGTCACTACTATTTTCAACGTGGGCATATAAAACCTTTTTGCTATAAACTGCAAGATGAAAAGGGCAAAATATTGCCCAAAATAAGAAATAACATTGTGACAAAACAAACCAGTAAAACTCGTAGTATGACTAGGATTCCCCAAGTTGATCTAACCTGTCATGTTGTTACAACATTGAAAGCTAACATTTCAGAATCATGGTGTTTTGATAGCAGTTGTTCACGTCATATGACAGGAACAAAAGTTCTTCTAGCTGAGTATGAACCATGTATATGAGGAAGTGTTTCCTTTGGAGGAGGTTCAAGAGGGAGAATCATAGGCAAATGAACTTTGAACATTGCTGGACTTCCAAGGCTGAAGAACGTATACCATGTTGACTGGTCGAAGGCAAATCTCATCCGCATAAGTCAATTATGTGATGATAATTTGCAAGTTAGATTCAACAAGAAGTCTTGTGAGGTGCACGACAAAGATATTTGTCTTATGAAGGGTTTGAGGTCATCTAACGATTGTTATTTGGTTGATGAGAAAAAGTTGATGAAAGCTGAAGCAAATCGTGAAAGGTCGCGACCAACTAAAAAGGATGGGGAGCATCAAAAGTGGTACACAGAGGATGTTGTGCTGGATGTTAGCCCAACATTATGCAGAAAAATGAGCCCAGAGCGGATTCTAAACTTTTGCATCAGCACCAGTTTCAAAGCCAAATCAAAAGCAACACATTTGAAAGCTTTAAAATGAGTGTTGAGGTATGATGTCGACTTGATAGATCTTGGTTTTCATTTTTGTAAACACACCAACACTAGCCTCATAGATGCTAGAAAAAGCACTAGTGTAGGGTCTGTTTATTTTGAAAATAGTCTTGTCTCTTGGCATAGTTGCAATCAGAAAAATCATGTTCAATTTTTAAAAATGAAACACATAGATATAAGACCTCACTTCATAAGAGATTTAGTTGAACATGATATAATTGAGCTTGATTTTGTCTGTACTGAGGTGCTGATATTTACACTAAACCTATCAACCATGAGAGATGCATACGCACGTCTCTCAGCCTTTGCACTCCTCAATAAATGAATGTTGTTTGTAATGTTGTACTAGCACATGGTAGAGCCGGTCACGGTTCCGGTTCCGGTTCCTCGGGGGTGGAACCGGAACCGAACCGCCTACCCCCACGGTTCCGGTTCCGGACCGGCGGTTCCGGTTCCGGTTCCACCCCGGTTCCGGTTCGAACCGCCTGGAACCGGCCATTTTTTTTTTTAAAAATTATTTTTTCCAAAATATATCCATAATTCGATTATATTTGTTTTGAGTTTAATGGTTAGAACATTATAATTGAAAAAAGTACATGTAATTAAAAATTAGAACAATTCATAAGATTAGTCAAATGTTGTTTTTTTATTTATTTCGCATACTTCATTTTTGTTTGAGTATAATCGAAAAATATTCAAGAAATCGAAAATATAACAATTCAAAAGATGATTCAAATATTATTTTTATTTATTTCACCTAAACCTTTGAAGATCACATATTGATTTCAAAGGCCGAGCCTCGTTAAAACCTCATTGAGGAAAAAGAGTACTCGTCTAAAATGTGCATTGTGAAGATTTACATGTTATCAAAATCGAAATCGTCATCGAAATCGTCAGTTTCTGCTTGAGGGGAATCGGTGTCGGCGTCGGTGGTGCTAAGTGGATCATCTTGAAAGACATCATCCCACTTGTTCTCTTGCTCTCGCGTCTCGGCTAAGGCGTAGTCTTTTAGCAAAACTTGTGCCTCGAGATTTTGTGGAGCCATTGTCGAATGTCTTTCATCCAGCGTGTATCCTCCGCTACTAAAGGTTTGCTCGACCGAGACCAGTTGAGGCAGGAACGGCAAAGACTTCTTGAGCCATAATAGAGAGGATTGGATATTGTGCCGATCTCCTCGACCACCAATTTAATAAATCGGACTCTCTCGAACCTGAACTTGTTAGCTCGGCAGTTTTGGGTTCATTTAAATACATAGAAAGTTCATCACCTTGAGAGAACGAACCTGAGCTGATGTTTTGGAAGAATGTTTGGAGTTGTCGAGCTCGTTGACTATCACCACTTATTCCTACATCAAAAGGGGCCGGTGGTCTGTCTAGACATATTGGAAGCCACCGACCCAATAACTAACACCGACACCTATCAAGCATCTTAGACGAGTGCTCTTTTTCCTCACAGAGGTTTTAATGAGACTCGACCTTTGAAATCAAAATGTGATCTTCAAAGGTTTAGGTAAATTAAATAAATAAATAATTTAATAATCATCTCATTTGTTGAATTCTCATTCATTATCTTAAAATGTTTAGAATTTACATTCACAACTCGAATTTTCGCATATCAAAATTATACTTCATGATTTGTATATTAAGAATTCATTAAAATGGATGTATACCAATAATATGTTACATGAAATAATTTAATATAGACAACATATACAAATAACATCTTAAAATTTAAAAAAAAAAAAAAAACACAAAATCCGGTTAGCCGGTTTTTTAACCGGAACCGCCGGTTCCCGGTTCCAAGGTTTTGGAACTGGAACCGCACCGCCGTTTCCCCCAGTTCCAAACCCGTCGTCGGAACCGGCGGTTCTGATTAAAATCCAGTTCCGGTTCCACGGTTCCGGTTCTGTTGAGCAGCTCTAGTACATGGTACAACATTTGAGTATGCTTCATTGCCTATACTTTTTGACTGTGTTTTGTGTTCTGTTTCAGTTATATCTGCTTTAACATATCTTCAGCTTTACCCCTGCTCAGGGACGGATGTACTAATGGGCTTGACTGGGCTGAAGCCCAGTGCAAGCCAAAAAAATTTATGTTTATCTATATATATTTGCATAGTAAAATATACTTTAGCCCAGCCCAAGCATTAAAGAAAATAGAAAGACCAATTTAGAACTAGCAAAAAAAGGCCCAAAAACTGTTACATTAATTTATTTTGCTTATATTTCGGTGGTCTTGAGAGTTCAGCCTCATCATCCGTCATCAACATTTGTCTCGTAGTTCTTCTCAATTTCTCACAAAAGCATACCTTGGGGGGCAAACCGCCAAAAAGTATAATTTGATATATATAATCTATTTATTTGTGAAAAGTTTGATTATTTTATTCTCCCACTTGATGGATTTAAAATTATGTTCTATAGGGTTTTGATTCAAGCCTTCTTACTTTAATTAGAATTTTTCAGTTTCTTTTGTGTTGTTCACTCACTAAGATGCTGCTAAATAACATGTTTGCTACACTAATCTATGAAGTTCCTGAACAAGAAGGCCTGCAAACATAATTGTGCTGATCTAGAGGAAAAACACTCTCCATCTGTTTATTGAAATGTCTGAACGAAAATTGACCTATTTTACATTTTCTTTGCGTGATTTCTTACTTGCTTATCAATCTTACTATTTAGCTAAAGATTCGAAAGCTAAATTAGCACATTTTTTTTAGGAAGATAAGTAGTTAAGCATTAGAAGGATTCTAGCATAAATATTTCATGGTACTGTGAAGCGCTTGATTAACATATTTGTTTATTTACTTATGCTATACGATTCAAATTTTGTTTCTTTCTTGATGTATTTTTTTGATAATTTATTTATTTTATTGTCAGGAGCATTATTTCATTAATATAAATGGAGCACCAACATCCTTCAAAGAAAGGAAAGGGACTTATTTTGTCTTTCTTTAAAAAGCGTGATCGTCAAGAATGGTGAAGGCAACTCTCAACCTTCATCTACAAACACTCAAAATCAACCTAATCAATCTTTTTCCCCGCCCATAGAGCAAAATCTCTTAGTTTCAAATTTACAATTGGATACTTATATTGAGCGTGATCCGGTTAAAAGAAAGCCATTATCAGAATATTCTGTTAATGCACGAGATGACATAAGACGCGTGTATTTAAACATTGGGCCTTATCAACCGAAATTGGAAGCTTATCCTGTTACAAAGTTTGGCGCTCAAAATCGTAGTTTTCAGAAGAGTTGGTTTGACAAGTTTCATTGGTTGGAGTATTCGCTTTCCACTGATAAGGCATATTGTTTCTATTGCTTTCTTTTCATTAGTGATGTTAATATGCCTAATTCTTCTGCAATAGTCAAGGAAGGATTTAATAATTGGAAAAGAGTGAACCAAGGAAGTAAATGTGTATTTCTCACTCATGTTGGTTCTGCAGCTACATCACCCCACACTATGTGTTTAAGACGTGCAGAAGATTTGATGAGACCCTCTGGGCATATAGACAAAGTTATGCATGCTCAAACAAATGCTGAAAAGAAGAGAAATCATTTGTGCTTAAAGACCTCAATCACAAGTCTTCGATGAATTTCAGTTCAAGTTAGTTCTTATAGAGGTCACGATGAGTCTCCATCTTCATCCAATCGAGGGAATTTTATTGAATTAGTGAAGGCTTTTGCAGATATGAATACGGAAATTAATGAATTTGTGCTTGATAATGCTCCAAAAAAATACCAAATACATTACTTTAGACATTCAAAAAGAGATCTTGAATATTATGGCCAACAGAGTGCGTCGAATGATTTGTGAAGAAGTTGGAGATAAATACTTTTGTATTCTCATTGATGAAGCACAAGATAGCTCCAAGCAAGAACAAATGGTCATTGTCTTGAGGTATGTGAATGATCTGGGAATTTTAACCGAACGTTTCCTTGCAATTAAAAGTGTTAGTGATACTACTTCACTTAATTTGAAAAAAGAGATTTGTGGTGTTCTTTTAGAACATAATCTCCAGGTTGAGAAAATGAGAGGGCAAGGGTATGATGGTGCTAGTAATATGTGTGGTACATGGAACGGACTTCAGGCATTATTTCTTAGAGATTGTCCTTATGCCTATTATGTTCATTGTTTTGCACATCGCTTACAATTGGCATTAGTTTCTGCAGCTAAGGATACTGATGTTGTTTGGGAATTCATTTCTCACTTGGATAACGTTGTTAATATCATAACTTCTTCACCAAAACGTGTCTCTATGTTGCACGCTGCTCAAAAACAGGAGATTCTAAGTTTACTGGCTGCGGAAGAGATTGGTTCTGGGCAAGGTGCCAATCAAGTTGGTAATTTGCAACGAGCTGGGGCTTCCCGTTGGAGTTCTCTACAACTCTGTGAAGAGTTTGATAGGTATGTATGGTGCAACTTGCAAAGTGTTTGAATATCTCAAAGAACACTCTCAAGGAAGATCTAAAGCTGAAGTTCAAGGGGTTTACAAAAAATTGGCAAGCTTTGAATTTGTGTTTACTTTGCACCTGATGCATAGAGTCATGAGCGTTACAGATTCTCTTTGTCAAATTCTTCATAAAAAAATTAAGATATTTTGGGTGCTATTGCATTTGTCTCTAGCACTAAATCTATTCTTCAAGAATTAAGAGGTTGTGGTTGGGAAGAATTCATTGAAGAAATTAAGATTTTTTTCTTGAAGAATGGTATGATGTCCCCAATTTGGATTCTCCATACAAGGTTGGTTGTTCCAGTGGGCAAACTACAATGGAACATCATTATCATTTTGATGTTTTCAATGTAGTAATAGATTACATCTTGATGGAGTTGACTACATGATTTAATGAGGCGTCTGTTGAGTTGCTTTCTCTCAATGTGGCTTTAGATCTTAGAAATTCTTTCAAATCCTTCAACAGTGATGATATTTGCAAGCTTGCCAAGAAGTTCTATCCTGAAGATTTCACTGATCAAGATATTATTTCATTGGAGTATGAGTTGAGACATTATAAGCATGATGTGATAAGTATGCCAGAGTTTCAAGTTCCCACACTTGTTGAGTTGAGCAAACTACTAAGTAAGAGTGGAAGGTCGAAAGTCTACGTTATGTTAACGAGACTGATTCATCTAATTTTGACACTACCTGTTTCCACTGCTACAACTGAACAAGCATTTTTTGCGATGAAGCTTGTGAAAACGACACTCCGTAACAAGATGGGAGATGAATTACTTGAAGATTCACTAAAGCTTTATGTTGAAAAAGACTTTGTGAGAAATATAGATATAGACTCTATTATAGATGAATTTTATAGATTGAAGTTTCGCAAGGCTTTATGTTGAAAAAAGACTTTATGTAAAGTGGTAATGCATAAATATATCCATTTAAGTTAGTGGACATCAAATTATGTCCACCAACATAATTTACACAAATGTTGTCCATATTTTGTATTTTGAGACCAATATACCCTTCTCAATTCAAATTTGATTTTCAAAACATCAAAACCATAATTCACCATTATATTTTTCATTTCTCAAAAGTTAAAACCCTAAAATCTCTCTCTCCCCCTTCCGGCTGCTCTTCCCCTTCCGATATCCGGCGCCAGCACGATGGCGGCGCTCTTCCCCCTTCTAGTGCGGTCGACGAGGCCTGGTGCATCTCGGCCTGGGCACTTGGATGGAGGAGCAAGGTGGCGAGGTCTGCAGATCCGGCGTCGGCGCTTCAGATCCGGCCCCTCCAGATCCGATGGTGGACGGTAGCGCTGCAAATCTACGCAATCCGGCAGTGTTGGAGTATTTCCCCTTCGATCTGAAGAGATCCGTGGATTCCAAGCTGCAGCCACGGTAGAGGTGAAAAGCTTTAATGGCAGATCTGGTGGTGAATGAGGTGCTCTTTCCGGAGACATTGGAGATCGACCAGCTCTTCCACCGCCACGCTGCCGCCCACAACAACAACTTGATTTTGTGTTTCAATTGTTTTTTTCCTCCGTTTTCAATTTTGATGTGCTTCTCTTTTTTTAATTTTTTTGTTTAGTTTTATTTTTATTCCATTTTTTATTTTTTCTTTTTTTGCTAAATTCTCGATTCGGGTGAGGATCTCGTGAGCAACGGAAACGCTGATAGTCTCAATAGACCAAATTTTGATTTAAGGTTTTGTGCTCTTGATTTGGGGTAATGCACTTTTTGGGTTTGAAATCATGCTTATAATCTGCTTTTGAATTGCTGGTATTGGGTCTATTAGGACTACTTGGTGCTGATAGTCCCAGTAGACCCAATTTTGATTTAGTGTTTCTTACTCTTGTAACAAAAATTTTGAAAAAAAAATGCCAAAAAAAAAAAAAACCAAAAAATCGAAAAACAAAAAATGCAAGAAAAAAAATTCAAAAAAGTTAGTCAAAGTTAACTCATTAAGGGCATTTTGGTCCTAAAAGTAAATTATGTTGGTGGACATTATTTGAGTTCCCTTAACTTAAATGGACATTTCAATTTTTCACTTTATGTAAACATCAATATATTTTTAGTATGTATAAATTTTACTTTTTCAGCCCACCCCACTATGACGTCCTAGATCCGCCCCTGCCCCTGCTATATAATGTATATATGAATTATTATATAGATACCGAAAATTGCCAAAGTAGCTTAGGGGCACCGGTTCGTTGCGACGATGCTACCTTGCAAAATGGTGATTTAAGATTGTTTGGTCGCTGAGTAACTAGGGAAACGGCATTCACTGCGATGATGCACTCTCTTAAAAAGGCGATCAAACAGTCTTCGCACGGTGTATCAAAAAAAAAAAAAAAAAAAAAGAAAACGGGGGGGGGGGGGGGGGGGGGGGGCAAGTAATGTGAAGAATATGTTATTGCGGATGTTGACTGGACATAATGAGTCTCATTACGAACCCACCTACAAGTTTGCACCAAACACTTATCAAAATTCTTCCCATATATATCCTTTTACCCCCAGAAATAGCCCAATATATCAGCAACAAGGTTGAAGGTATCAACTTAAATCTTGCATGATTATATCTTATTCAAGTTTATCTCTTAAATGTTGAAGTCATATATCTATTGTGATTTGTTTTAGAGTTTTGAACTGCTGATAGTTGGTTATTTGAGCTTCTAGAGATATGCTTATTTTCATTATTGCGATCCTCTTTAGTGAGCTCTATCGTTTTTTTCCCAAGGTCAGTTTTCTTCTGAAAGTTACCTCTCCCACAAAGTTACTCCGAGTTATCCATCATACAAAAGTAAGTTTGTTTCCAAAATATACATCCCAGAACCTTAGCCTTTCGCAACAACCTCTTCACACTGATATTCATTTTTGCTGCATAGTCTGTTGGGACATCATTGCAGACAACATCTCCTCTATTGATAGACTTTCTGTTGATTTACGATGCTTTGAAGATCAAGCACTTGTGCTCTATTTGAGGGGGAGATTATGTCATTTCAGTTAACAGGTTGCTTGTTTTTGTCCTTTCTTCTAAAAAAGGGGAGAAAATATGAGGTTCAGGGGTAGTTGATGCAACTAGTCAGGATGAGGCGAGAACAATAGGTATGATGATGTTTAGGGGGAGACTAACATAGATGCTGATAGAGATGCTACTGAAACATCAAGAGATGTTGGTGGAGATATTACTGAAGCATCATAGGATTACAAGTGATGTGGAGAAGCTAATTTGGGGAGAAATTTTCTTGGTGAATTAATTCAATGAGAGTACTTATAGTTAGGGGAGAATAAACTTCATTATGTTTATTTTCGTGCTTAACATGTTTATTTTGTAGGTTTTGTGAAAAAAAGGCAAAAATGGGGAGTTTGTTAGAGTTAGTTTAACTCTAATAAAAATTATATTTTATTTTGTTCTTTCTTCACATATCTTTTGTAGGTAAATATAGTAAGGGAGTTTGTTGAGAACTCTTATTTTGAAGGAAATCAAATCTGGTGGAGTCTTCAGTCTATGATGGATAAGATGCTGACTAAGCAGACTTTGGAGTGGAGCGGTAACTCCTTTTACGTGGGTAAATGTAACTGCTACATGATGAGTAACACACGTTTGGAGATGGAGAACATGGGACGAGGCAACGTGTAGTTGAGATTTGATTAATCTACTGAGATTGTTTTCATAGCATTTTCTACAACATTCTTTGTTGTAGTGTTTTGATAGATCCAACTTTGTATCTCAGTTGTTTATCTAACTCGATCTTGAATTAGAGATTGTTTTTTGTAATTCACGTTCATATAGTGGATTCTTTCGCCCTAAGGCAGTTATTTTATATAACTTGTGGAAAATTACGTCTGTGTTTTTCTATACTTCTGCTGATGTTCTGATTTGTTATTTGTAGTGTTGTTGTTTCAACATAATCAATAACGGTGTGTTTATCCAGGCGTGCAACACTTTCAGCATCGACATCGGTCTTCCATGTAGACGGATTCAGAGCTCCGATTTTATTAAAATGGGGTTCGTAATATAAAACCAGACCATCGCACGATCCGAGGAGACACACATGGTCCTTCCCATTAATTTTCTTACTGGTAAGAGTGTTTTCGCGGTAGCGTAGAATTTCGATCTCAAGCGAATCCTTTGATGCCACGGGGGCTCCCGGGACTCTATGTTTTAGATCTTTCGAGATGCTTCTGGATGAATATATGACTCAAAATCAAGGCTAGTCGTCATTCTCTGCAAACAATTTTGGACTTCAAAAGGTCGTTGGATGGAAGCTGACGCAGGATCTCTTCGAGTAAATCTGCAGGGATGACGACATCTTCTTCTTGCGCTGCTCGCATCTTTCGCTGCAGGTTAAGGTTTAGGGTTTTCAAGGTTAGCCTCCATCAATTTTGACTTTACACTGCAAGTATCGCACCCACAACAATTTCATTTTTATAATATCTTTCATACAATTATCATCTTTCAAATGAGCGAGAATGGGAGTACGAGAACACATTTGGAACACAGCTGCCGGGTCAGAGGATCCCACTCGGCGTATTCCAAATTAATTATTTCATTATTTTTATAATTATTATAAAACGAATTTGAAATTTTTGGATTTATCAATCTTATTTTAATCATATATCTCCAAAATTTTTCTAGTCACATGATCTCCAAAAGAGTGGCAACATTAGTATTCAAAAAATTCACTCAAGTGATAACCTCGCGCTTGTATTTACAAACGCATTACCGACATCTATATACTTTGGTTGTTTAGGAGAGTGGTGTGCATGAGGCATAAAATATAAACTCAACAAAAAAATAGCCACTGTACTCGAACAAAAAACATAAACTCAACAGAAACTACAGTTGTAAGGTATAAAATCAAGACAAAAACTTGGGTGAGGTCGGCCATATAGTATGGTCGGGTCAAAGTGTCAATCTTTATACAGAAAAATACTAATATATACTAATAAAAGTGCCAATCTTTAACATAATTATTTTACGAATAAAATGCCAATTTTTAAAAGTGTCAATCTTTATACAGAAAAGTGCTAATCTACACGAATAAAAGTGCCAATTGTTTTAGTCGTCCGCACAGTGCCCCTGGCTGACACAAGTGTGTTCCTAAAATCAATTCTTAGGAAAAAATAAATTTGATTTACTTATTACTTTTCTCTGCAAACCAACGTTGGAGAAAGCAAAGCTATAATGGCTTAGAAGTTATATGTGTATTTTCCGGCAATTTATCCTTTCTTTAACAATAATAACTCAACACGAAGTTTCCAATGGCTACAATATCATCATTCCAACGGCTTTGTATATCATATTTCGAACCAAGAGCAGAAAAAGGCTTTTGAATTCGATATCCTTCTTGATAGATGGGTTCGGTGTGCGTACCTCGTACAAGGATTCAAAGCTCCGATTGCATCAATGGAGTGTTTGTAATATAGAACCAAACCATCGCACGATCCGAGGAGACGCAAGCGATGGTGGCCCGAAGAGATTTTCCTACTGATAGAATTGTTTGCGTATTCCATGCGTATTTTCAGTACAAATAGGTGAAATATTAATCAAGAAAAAATGCTCATAAATTCCTAGCTAGCTCAACAGTGACCAATTATGCTAAAAATTCCCCTCGCAAAGAACTAATTGTCCCAAGGAACACAAAGAGAACAAGAGGAAATGGAACTATATATTATACACAACCCCAAAGAGAGTAAGAGCAAATGAAACTAATATTAAACACAATCTCAAAGAGAATAAAAGCAAATGAAACTACATAGAACAAAAGCTAAACTAACCAAAAAGGACAATTGAACAAAAGTAAGTTATTGAATCAAAACTATTCCCTTTTCTCCCAAACCACAGCCGGAGAAACCAAACTGTCTATGCACGCAACAACTCTTCTTCTCATGAAACCTCCGTGTTCATTGAAAAGCTCAGTCGCCCCTTCTCTGATGGCCTTCAAGAAGTCATCACGTAAGATCAAGTTACCATTCGGAATCGAGATTTTATCATCAAGGTTAGCATATTTGGTCCAAGATTCCTTAACCCCATACTCTTTCATCATCCACACTTCTTTCCAATTGAGTGCACATAGACATCCATCTACAACTCCTAATACAGGACAATACTTTAGGGGAGCCCACATTATGAGCATTTTGTTTGCCTGTAAATCATATGCAAAAATATCAGTTTTCAGATCTTCGGGAGAATCGTAATTGATGGCCGTAAAATGTAGTCTCCCGTGTAGAAAGGTCCCTATATCCCGGCAAGGGAATGAATAAACGCTATCGAGTTCTTCAGTCAATGAAGAAAGCAGTGAGTCGCGAGAGAGACCATATACTTTGAACACAATACTATCAATCACATCCATTTTCATAGATGCAATAACTAAAACATATTCGTCGGTAGCCGGGTGGCGACCGAACCAGGTGCAGGGGATGAAATTTTGGAGCAATATCCCATCCTTTGTAGATGATGGTTTTGGTAGACGTGCATTGACCTCGGTCTTCCCTGTAGCCGGATTCAGAGCTCCGATTTCACTAGAAGAGGGATCGTAATATAAAACCAAACCATCGCACGATCCGAGGAGGCACACGTGCACGTGGCCCATCCCAAAGATTTTCTTACTGATAAGATTGTTTGTGCAGTAGCCAAGAATCTCGATCTCAGGCGAAGCCTTTGATGCCGCCACGATACGGTGATCGTGGGACTCTGCCTTGGATCTTTCGAGATGCTTCTGGATGAATTTGAGGCTCGAAATCAAGCGCAGCCAATCTTTGCAGACAACTTTAAACTTTAAAAGGTGGTTGGATGGAAGGCGATGCAGGATTTCTTCGTATAAATCTGCAGGGAGGATGACATCTTCTTCTTGCGCTGCTCGCATCTTTCGCTGCAGGTTAAGGTTTAGGGCTTTCGAGGTTAGCCTCCAACAATTTTGAGTTTATACCGTAAGTATCGCACCCAAAACAGTTTTATTTTTATAATGTCTTTCATACTATAATATTGTTATTGATTTGTGCAAAAATGGTATATATCTCTGAAGAGTAAAAAAAAAAATTATACGTTTTGATATATCTCTAATACATATTGAGATTTTCAAATAAGCTAGGAATATAAAATGTCTGAATGATATTTGATGTCGTTATAAAACGATTTATTCCTAAAGTTTCTGCTTCTAGATTTTCTCCTATTTTGCGAAGATCTATCTCTATCATGGCTAAATGATTATTCCAATATACCTTCAGATTCTTTATTGTCTAATGGCATGTGATATCTTTTATCATCAATCAATCAATATATATATATATATATATATATATATATATATATATAATACGATTACGCATCTCTATCTTATGTGGAATTTTGTACATTTTTTGTGATTTTTTTTCTAAATTCTCGTAGCTTTAGCTATATTAGGCAATAATTTAATCAATATATGAATCTCCATATATATATCTCCATATAATGCATATATTGTATACATATTACTTTCCATTTTTCATTCTCCTTTAAAAATTATTATTTTCAATATTTATACATATATTCAATGTATACATATTTATCCTACGTATCATAATAATTATATATCTAAAAGGATTAATACATTTTTTATTTATGATAATTATTTATTCAAATAATTAGTCAAAAGGAAATCTTTCCTAATGACCTCAAAATAAAACTAATTTCCATGTTACGATTTTTTTTATTTTCATTATACGATTTTAATTTGCTTTGCTATGAAAGTTCGTAAACTCAACTCGGAGTCATATATATCCTACATATATATTAAAGGCTTATATAATATTTACGTTTGATATTTTTTTTTAAATATTTTCGATTTTAATTTGCTTTACTATGAAAGTCCCTAGACTCAACTCAGAGTCATATATATCCTACGTATATATTAAAGGCTTAGATAATGTTTACATTGATATGTTTCTTTTAAATATTTTTTGTGCATTTATATTTATAATTTATGTTGGGAACCTTCTCTCTCTTTGAACTAAGTTTTGATAATGCTATTAGAAACCACACTTAGTCATTAGATTTTAATTGGAACAGACTGGTCTCCGTGTTTAGATCAGTTAAGCTTAACCCGGATAGGTTGCTATGTAAAGGTCAAGGTTGGTAGTGCAACCTTGTACCTAATCTACTCAAACCTGTCATAATGTTCCTTTATGTAATCTGTCTATGTAATCTGCTCTAACAATACTCGAAGATTTCTTGCGAAGATTACAGAAGACTGAAGACAGTTCGAGGTATAGGAAGCTTGACCTGCAAAGTCCAACCTGAGCTGTGGCTGAGGAACCTGTCCTCAACTCAACGACCATATTTGTGTCAGTGTACGGTTCTGCACATCCTGACACACACAACGGCTCTATTACAAATGCTTCTCTATAAATACCTCGAGTCATTCAAGAAAGAAGGTACGGGAAACTCAAATTACAAGCTGAAACGCTGCTGAAATCTCAAGCTAAATATTCACACAATCAACACTCGAAATCACTAGAGCTTTCCCAAGTGTTGATCTTTGAAGATTTCTATTCTTTCTAGAATCTGTCTTACTAGAACACAATCCACACTCTCACTATCATCACTGTTGATATTCAGTGTAGTTGATAGAGTTGTATTCCAAACGGTGATAGCTTTTCATAGCTTTCCAGTTTGATTATTAGTGCTAGTTGTTTAGCATTAGTAAGATTGTATGTAAGCTTGTATGTAAAGTTAGGAGAGACACGACTCAAGATTCGTGCTAGATTCAGTCTAAAGAGAGACTTGAATTTGGACTGGAACCTCCATCAGTGTTAAAAGGAGCGAAAAATCTCAAGTTAAGGGATTACAGATTCGACGGGATCTGGCGTGGATGTAGGAGCTGTTTACTCCGAACCACGATAAAAATTCCTCGTGTTTTTCTCGTTATTTATTCTTACATTTACTTACACAGTTTGCATGTTCACAACCTGCACCATTGCAACCTGTCTTGCATAAATCGTTGATGAACTGAAGTCTTTTCTAAAACTGCTTTGAAAACTGTTAGCCAACCTTTCCACCAAACTTCCGCACGCAGGTTAGTTTTGCAAGCTCAGCAGTTCACTGTTTGAGCTGGAAAAACTAAACTGCTCTGATTAACTGAAGTGACGACTCAGTAAGATCAAATTGTTTTGAAAAGTCAAAACTGTTGGCTAATTGGTGTGTTCCCCCCCATACACCAATATCTATTTATCGGGACCTACAAGTGGTATCAGAGCGGTGGTTCTTTTGACCACTGCTTCTGTATACTAGAAGCTTTTTGTGCTTTAGTGTCAAATTGAACTAGATCTCTGAGTCTGCAAACTGCACATATATAAACTGTTAATATGGAAGCTTCACTTCTCCGTGTCTGTGAAGATTTTTCTATACAGGGTTATGAAGACTGGAGTTTTCGAATAAAGATGTGCCTCCAAGCTCATCATGTGCTGATGTGGGATGTCATCGAGAATGGTCCCACACCCATCCTCGAACCCTACGAAACCGAAATATCTGGAGATAAAGCTTCTGAAGCAACGTATGTGCCAAAGATAAAAGATCCCAGAAAATACACAACTGAGGAAAGAAAGGAAGCTGGACTTGACAGCTTCGCTAAAGGATTAATCTCGAGCACAGTTAAGGGCATCCACCTGGCCAAGATAAGAAATCTTGGAATTGCTAAGGAGATGTGGGACACCTTAAAAGCAATAAGTCTTGGATCAACAGAGATGCTGGAAAACAAGCTGTCAGTGGCATGCAGTAAATTTGAAGAATTCAAAATGCAGCCAATGGAAACCATTGACCAGCTCAAAAACAGATTCACAATGATCACTTTGGAGATCGCAGCTCTCAAGAAGGATAAATACACACAGCGCGAACTCAATCTTAAAGTAATCCAATCTCTTCCAGCAAGCTGGCATGTGTACAGTGCCATGCACCGCGGCAGGTCAGACATCAGCAACCTGTCAACCGAGCAACTGTTTGATCTGCTCATCAGGAATGAGTTTGAAATGATCAGACTGCACGGGTCTCAACAAATGTCTTCAAGCAAGAAGACCGAGCCTGAAAAGAAAGAAAAAGATGCTGCATTCAAAGCTGCATCAATTACAGAAGAAAGAACAATCCCAAAAGATCTATGCTCTAAAATGGAAAAATTATTGAAGGACTATGCACTTATGGCTAGAAGGAATGAAAAGCTTGAAAAACGCTTCAACAAATTCCGCAAATATCACAAGGATTTCAAGAGAAATCAAATCACCTCTTCTTCCGACAAGAAAGGTGAAGGTATATCAAAACCCTCTAAATTCAATTCTTCTAACACTCCCACGGGTGGTTGTTTTGAATGTGGTAGACCAGATCACTATAAGTCAGACTGCCCAGACTTATCAAAGGGTGAACGCGAAGAGCTCCGCGCAAGAAGAGATCAAAAGCTCAAGGAGCAGCGCAATGCCATGATCGCAGCTGAGGAAGAAGCCAAAGCTGTTGCCACATTATCAGACTCAACCTCCTCCGACGAAGATGACGATGATGAATTGGATGAAGAGGAATGTCGATTAGCTGATGAAGAACTTGAATATGAGGAATGCTTCATGGGAAAAGATCTCGATCTTGTTCAAAACAAGGTTGATACTAAAACCTCTTCTTCATATTCAGCTAACCCTGAACATGCAGGTATTGAGATACCTGAAATGCCAACGTATGAAGAGTTTCAACAACAGCTTGATGACTACAAGAAGCTCTCAGAAATGTTCAAACAAGTAGTCATAGAAGGATCCAAGTTGGAGGGTGAAAACTTGAAGCTCAAAGCTGCCTTAGATGGAAGCTTCACTCCATATGATGAAGTAAGAGAGAAGGAGATTGAAACCCTAAAAGTCCAAGTGGGTAAATTAGCCTTAAGGGAAGAAAACCTTAAGGAAATGCTTATCAAGAGGGACAGTGAGATAATCAAACTGAATGGCCAACTCACAGATCTCTCAAATGAGCATGAAAAGCTATTGCAGAAAGAGCTCAAGCTTCAACAAGTCCTAATGAGAATGAACAAAAATTGCGAAAAGCTTGAAGTCTTGCAAGCTGCCCAGAGACCTGCTCAGATAAAGTTTGGCATCGGATTCCATGGTCAAACCAGCGGAGTCAAGGATAAAGAAAAGGTCCTGTTCGTAAAAAAGAAAGGATTGGCTGAAGGCAAAGCTCATCACACTCTGCCAGATAAACAAATCAAATTGAAGAATCCAGCCCGGCAACCTCAAGCAATCCTGATAAAAGAGCATGGAAAACCCATCAGGAAACAGCAGCTGAGATCACCAGTAGAACAGCAAAAGGTTGTGCGACCTAGGAAACTGCATGGTCAACCTGCTTATCAAAAAGGAAGCCAACCTACTCAAAGAAAAGTGCAAACTGCTAACAAAGGAAAAACAGTTTCTCAACTGAAAACTGCTCAACCACAACGAAACTACTATGAGCAGTGGCCAAACCAACAGAGACTTGACAATGAAGGGTACTGGTACAACCATCATTGGTACCAATATCCTGAGCTGTCAAGTATGCACTATCAATGTCCACACGGAAGTGGATTTGTAAATGATCGATGCAGATGTGGTTATATGGAGCAGTGCTATCGAAATGATCATTATCAACCTGTTCATTACCAACTGCAAACTGCATACTCAAATGGAACCTACCCAAATGTGCAACGGACTAAGCCACGAGTCAACAGGAGTTTACAAAAGAAGAAGCTTGGAAACCAAGCTGCCAAATCTCAACCTGCTAACAAAGCACCCAAATTCATATGGGTTGCTAAAATTGTCTAATTGCAGGATGAGAAAACTCAAAGGAGGAAGCGAGCAGCTCGCGGGGCGATCTGGATCATCGACAGTGGCTGCACAAAGCATATGACCTGCGACAAAAGCTTGCTTACAAACTTCATTGAATGTGATGGACCTCTAGTTGCTTTTGGAGGAGACTCTAAAGGGAAAACAAGAGGCTACGATAATCTAATTGTTGGTAAAACAACAATATCTAATGTCACTTATGTTGAAGGTTTAAATCATAATCTCTTTTCTGTAAGCCAGTTCTGCTCTAACGGAAAAAGAGTAGAGTTTTCTGCTAACAAGTGTGCTATAAAGAACAAGGAAGGAGAAGAAATTCTTCTTACCGGTATTTTGCAGGATAACTTGTACATAGTACAATGGTCAGATGAAAAAGAAACCTGTCTAGTCACCAAATCTGCACCTGAAGTAAGCTGACTATGGCACAAGAGACTGTGTCACTTAAACTTCAAAGCCATCAACAAACTTGCTCGTAAGAAGCTCGCAGATGACCTACTAGATCAAGTCTACTACAAAGATCATGTTTGTGAGGCCTGTCAAGCTGGAAAACAGATCAAATCATCATTCCCAAGCATTGCAGCTCACAACACAAGTAGAATCTTGGAATTACTCCACTTGGATCTATTCGGTCCAGTGACTCCTAGAAGCATTAATGGTAAAAAGTATACTCTCGTTATTGTTGATGATTACTCACGATATACTTGGGTTATTTTCTTACATAAGAAGAAGGAGACACTAGTGGAGCTACCTGCACTACTCACCAAACTATCAAATATGAAGAACAAAAGTGTGATTTCAATCAGATCCGATCGCGGAACATAATTTCTCAATCATATGATTGAATCATACTGCACCAATAGTGAAATTACTCATCAGACTTCAGCAGCTCGCACACCTCAACAGAATGATGTTGTTGAACGATGCAACAGATCACTAAAGGAAGCAGCTCACACAATGCTGAATGAAACCAATCTTCCAAAGAAGTTCTGGGCGGAAGCAATCAACACAGCTTGCTACACTCAGAACAGATCAGTCATTCATATAAGACATGGAAAGACTCCATACGAGCTGTGGAAGGATAAGAAACCTCGATTTAAATATCTTAAATCTTTTGGCTGTGTGTGTTACATTCATAATAATGGGAAATCACAGTTGAAAACTTTTGATAGCAAAGCAGATCCAGGAATATTTTTAGGATATTCAGAGATCAGCAAAGCTTTCAGAGTTTTTAACAAGATCAAAATCAAACAGGCTCCAACACGCAGTTTCCAGATGAAATACTAATATGGAGCCCAACCGACTTGGAAGAAGAAGAAGCTGAGCCTGTGCAAGATTCTAATTCACAAAATCCACCAATTCAGCAAGGGGGAATGAACCAAGGGGGAACCGAAGCTCCTCCAACAAGCTTCTCTTCAACTGATCCAGAAACTTCAATAGAACCTGCAGTCAATGCAAAACTGTCAATGGATCAGCTTGCTGAACAACTTCAACAGCTTAACCCCTTCACTCCTCAACCTCCACCTGAGTTTGAAGATCCCATACCAGACCCTGAACCAATTCTCACAGAAGAAGAAATCTCTCGTCGAAGGAGATGGGTCTATGCTCATCCTGAAGATCTCATTGTTGGGAACCCAAGGGCAGGTGTGAAGAGAAGAAGACAGATAGGTGAAAGCTGTCTACTAAGCTGTTATCTATCCTACTCTGAACCCAAAACTGTTGAAGAAGCTCTTGCCGACCACGATTGGGTTACAACCATGCAAGAGGAACTCAATGAGTTTAAAAGAAATGAAGTATGGTCACTAGTTGATCGTCCTACACATCAAGGAGTGATTGATGTAAAATAGGTATTCAGAAACAAGAAAGATGAGAATGCTGAAGTGATCAGAAATAAGGCAAGATTAGTTGCCAAAGGTTACTGTCAACAAGAAGGAATAGACTATGATGAGACCTACGCACCAGTAGCAAGATTAGAAGCAATAAGATTGTTTCTAGCATATGCAGCTCATCAGAGATTCAAAGTCTATCAAATGGACGTAAAGAGTGCTTTCCTCAACGGAATCCTTGGAGAAGAAGTTTACGTTGAACAACCTCCAGGTTTCGAGGAAGCAGGTCCAGAGAAAGTTTACAAACTGCACAAAGCAGTATATGGTTTGAAACAAGCTCCCAGAGCTTGGTATGAAATGTTGTCTACATTCCTACTGTATTCTGGTTTTAAAAGAGGATCAGTCGACAGAACATTATTTACTTTCAAGTACAAGGATGATATTCTTCTTGTACAAATTTATATTGATGACATTATTTTTGGATCTAGGTCAAAATTTCTATGTGACAGGTTTGGAGAACTCATGAAGTGTGAATACAAAATGTCCATGATGGGGGAGATGAACTTCTTCCTCGGCCTGCAGGTCAAGCAATCTGCGGATGGTATCTTCATTTGTCAATCCAAATATGCTAACGAGCTGGCAACCAAATTTGGTGTCCAAGATAGCAGACCTCTGAAGATTCCAATGATTGCAAATGGCAAGATGGATCCAGATTCTAAAGGAAAACCTGCCAGCATAACCTTGTACAGGGGAATTATTGGTTCTTTACTTTATATTACTGCAAGTCGACCTGACATTTCTTTTACAGTTGGAATATGTGCTCGATATCTAGCTAATCCAAAGGAATCGCATCTAGAAGCAGCCAAGAAAATTCTTAGATATGTCAAGGGAACTGCAAACTTCGGTTTATGGTACCCTTGTGATGATAATTTTGAACTAACTGGCTATGCAGATGCAGATTATGGAGGATGCAAACTGGATAGAAAGTCTACTTCAGGGACCTGTCAATTTCTTCGAAGCAAGTTAATCTCTTGGTTTTCAAAGAAGCAAACTTCAGTTGCTACTTCAACAACAGAAGCTGAGTACATGGCAACAGCAAGCTGTTGCGCACAGATTCTTTGGTTGAAACAACAACTCAAAGATTATGATGTCACTGTTCGAAAAGTTCCTGTCTTTTGTGACAGCACAAGCGCCATAGCTCTCACTGTGAATCCTGTCTACCACACCAGATGCAAGCATATTGATATAAGGCATCACTTCATAAGAGATCACGTGGAAAAACAAGATATAATAGTTGAGAAAATTCATACTGACATCCAAAAAGCCGATATTCTGACAAAACCTCTCATGGAGGAGAGATTCAAAATGTTGTGTGGAAAGCTTGGAATGCTCAGAATGGATACACAGCCTAAGTCAGAGAATGGCAGCAGTTCACTAGCACAGGTCAGCCACGAGCAGACTGACTTGGAAACTGCAGACTAACAAAAAGGCAGTGCGCTAGTACAGAACAGCCAAAGACAGACAGACTTGGAAACTGCAGCTCATGAGAAACAGTTAGGTGACACGCAGCTTGAAGCCACAAACTGCGTTGAAAGTCAACAATCACCGGTCAACCTTTAAGGGAGAACTGGAGATATCGTATCAATCTCCATTTAAATCTTAGCTGAAATTATTTCCTCTCCCCATATATTCTGTCATATATGCTATTTTCTTTTAAATCCTTTTACTGTTAAGAATTTGAAAAGTTTTTCACAAAAAACAAGGAATGTATATCTATTTATCATATCTTGACCGTTGGAGGTCTATAAATAGAAAGAAAATTCTTGATCTCATTACGCGTTTCTTGAAATCCTTTGAAATCAAATTTCAAAACTTCCTTCACTCTCTCTAAGAAATTTCTTTCGTTCTTTCATCTTCATAAACTCAGAATTTCATAATCCTTACTCTCTCTCTGCAAAAATGTCTACAGATTCATTGAATGCTCAAGTGAAGAAAGCAACCCCTCTCATCTTCTTTGAGAAAGTTGTTGTGCTAGACTCTTATGGATACAGAGGTTTGGATCAGATGATTGAGGCTATCACCCAATGTGATGGTTTCTTCAACATCATCACTCAACATCCACGAATAACGCTACCGGAAAGTGTTGCTTATTTGTTATGTTCTCTGGAATCAATGGTCGGAGACCCCGCAACGGCAACTTTTCTAGTCAACAGCGAAGAAGAACGGCGTCATCTTCTTCCTCTCGTCCTTCAAACCTACAGGTTATCGGATACAGGGGCTATCACAACGGTTGATGATGTGCCCATGGAATCCGTCAATGATGTATATCAACAAGCTCTATTCGAGCCCAAGAAGATTTATGATCAGAGAACTTTCAACCGCCACGACCTGAAGTCCGAGTACAGATTTCTGTTCGAGTTCATTCACAATATGTTCTTCTCTTATCTAGGCTTGAACGAATCTGTCACTCTATCGAAGTTTAAACTGCTAACTGCTGTGGTGAAGCAGTTACATGTTAACTGGGCCAGGTTACTAGTCAATCTGTTCATCAAGGAAGCTGCAGAGCTACATGCTAGGATCAAGGCCAACATGCAACTTCGTCATGGCACCAAGCTCTCTATCATTCTGCAGAGAACGCTTACAAATCGCGCATGGCGTGTCTGCACTGGATTTCCTGATGACAAGCTTGTTCCTCACACCTGCAATTAGTTGATCATGATTCTTGGCATCTTGCCTCACAAGATCAACAAGGCCAAAGGTGCAGCCAAGCTTCTGCTCACAGAAATGCGTGACTCAAAGGTAGATGTAGCTGAAGAAGAGGATAACAGTGAGAATGATGAAGAGGACGGCGTCCAGGCTGAGTCAGTCAGAAAAGGAAAGAGGAAGTTGGAGGATCTGCAATCTGCGCCCTCTCGGAAGCGCATCACTAGATCTACAGCAACAACCTTTGTGGAGGCAGATCTCACACCACCTGCGTCTACAACGCAACCTGCCTCTCCACAGGTTGGAGTGAAACCTGCTGGTGAACAGTCCCCTCCAGGCACCCCTCCAGGTTTCCGGTCCAAAGCTCAGTCCCAAGCTCCTGTCACTGAAGCTCCTACATCCTCTCTCAACAGTTTCATAGCAGTGGACCAGATGTTAGCCTTCTACAAAGCAGAGTTTCTTAAGATGTCTCGAAGGCTTAACATGCTGGAACTGGAGAGCAAGCTGTACATTGATGAAAAGGTTGCAGCCTTGCAAACTGAGAACGCCAAGCTGTGGGAATTCATCAAAGCTCACATTGGTGAAAAGGATGCACAAGAGCAGTTCACAAAGGACAGAGGACAGTCCGGCTAGATAAGAGCTGTGAACTCATAAACAGTGGAACCTGTTTGATCAGAAACTGTGAATAAGACAGTTTGAATAGGGAAGTGTAATGGATGACCTGTATCAGTCTCCATTTTCTTAATCAAGTTCCATATATGTCAATGATATGCCTTAATATTTCAAATATTCAAATTTCAATAAAATATTTTTTGCTTCACTTAAATCAATTATATACCTTATCAATCATTTTCATTTATTGAAGCACGTGCTTTGTTATTTATTGAAATCTTTGTTAAGGATATTCTGACATAAGTACTTAACATTCTTGCTTCACTTTCCATGTATGTCAAAAAAGCGCATGCAAGTCTCAAATCCGCATTTAATGCGAGGCGACAGTTGAGTGTTAGGGTAGTGCGAGTGGGATACACAACCAACCCCACGCGCCCACTATCTCACGGATTTTCAGGGATTCAATCCCATCCGTTGATCGATTGATATGCTTCAATCTCAATCGCCCGCTTTATCTTTTAAATAAGAATGTAACTGTGCATCGTTGTTCCTAAATTCAATTTTTACATTCTTCCGCCATTTTTTCTCTGCAACTCTCTTTAACAATTTCGCATTCACGTTCTCATTTTTACGTTCTTGAAATGGCAGGAGAATCCACGTCTCAATCTCTTCCACAAACAACCGAACAGAAGATCCAATATCTACAGCAGTACATTCTCACAGAGCATGCGGCAAATCTTTCAACCTATGATTACGCCGGCTTAAACGAGATGTACTCCGCCATCCAGGAAGCGGACGGATTTTACAAGATTATTACTCATGAGCCAAAATTCTGGCTTCCGCAGCAAGTCGCGATGTTCTATCTATCATACTTTTGCCCGGAAGATGTCGACTCTGCCCAATTCCATCTTCCTT
The DNA here is from genome assembly GCA_001642375.2 of Mentha longifolia. Lineage (NCBI taxonomy): Eukaryota > Viridiplantae > Streptophyta > Magnoliopsida > Lamiales > Lamiaceae > Mentha > Mentha longifolia. The sequence continues at coordinate 17,032,937 of CM038116.1, read as the reverse complement.
TGCCTGGTGTGCCCGACGAGCCCATTCCTGATTCTCTCGCTCATCTCTCGAACCTACGGCATCGCTGATTCAGGAACTGTGGAGATCCTGTATCACAAGCCAATGGGTTTAATTTTGGACGTTCCGAATGCAGATCTGGAAGCAGATTTACTAAAAAGCCCTAATGCAGCCCGCAGCCGAGTATGATGGAAAGAGGTTCTCGCGCCCTCTGCTGAGACCTGCGTACAGAGCTCTCTTTGACTTCGTTCATAAAGTTTTCCTTGGTTACTCTGGTAACCACGACGCTGTCACTCCAGCGAAGTTCAGAGTGATGACTGCAATCGTGCAGCGTCTAAATGTGAACTGGGCCCGATTTCTCCTCGAGCTCCTCAATGAAGAAGTCAAGCAGCTCTTGATCACCTATGAAGGCGAAGTGGTGACCGATTTCCGCATTGCCAGAATCTGCGCCTAGGCACCAAGATCTGCTCTCTCATTCACTGCCTCCACCCCAACCTCAACTGGAGTGGAATGACTTATTTCAACAAGGAGAAGGTCCCCAAGGACCAGAAGCAGCTCGAACTCATAATTGGTGTCGACATGACCGTCTTTGCCAAGAATGATGATGTGGTGAAGTCGTTCCTGTACTGACAGTGGGTCGCATCTAACCCAGCTTGGGTACCACCAGAGCAGCGTGACGTTCGGAGAAAGAGACAGCTTGCCCCTAGCAAGCAGCTTGACAGACCTGCCAAGTCTGTGCGTATCAAATCTCCAACTCCCATATCACGCAGGTTGCATACGGAGTTTGCCTCCATAGAAGTTCAGCACCAACCTGCTCGACAAACACTTGAAGACATCCCGGAACAGACAGTTCTCGACGCACAGGTTTTAATACCTGTACCCCCTGTTCGTGATATCTTCCAGTCAACAGCTTCGGAGCAAGCTGGCCAAAGCCACAGTGAATCTCAACCGGAGGATGACACCGATTTCGAGGAAGAAAATCCTGATACCTCCATCGTCATCCACCAGCAGTCCGGTGAAGCTTCTCATCATCACAGCTCGCCTCCAGAGCTTGACCTCCATCTTATCCTTTCATCCGATGATGATGATGATGTAGAAGAAGATCCGATCAAGACTGCAGCTGCCATGTTGGTCAACTCCATCGAGATCGACGCTGAGAAGACTGTCATGGAGTCTTTTCCCAGAATTCATCTAACTCCGGAGACCAGGCAGCTGGCAATTGGCTTCGTGCTCTGCTCGATGGGAAGGATAGATCTTACTGTGATTTGAAGTCCATCTTCCTTATTCACCCCATCGAACAGCTAGAGATTGAAGAGCACAATCTTGGGAAGTATTTTGGCTATGCTTCCATTCCTGAAGCTCGCGACTGCTTCAAGAAGTTCGTCCTCTCTAGGATGAAGAGAGAGGCCAAGGTACTCAATGTCGACTTGAAACCTTTCTATTCTCACGATCGTGACTCTTACAATAACAAGGTTTCTGGAGGATGAAGAATTCTGTCCGATTCCTTCTCCACCCCAGAACAGCGGAGACGCAGTGTCCGATCATGATCGTGTACCGGTCTACTCTGTAGCAACCGTAGGAACTCCTCTCACTGCTGTGCAAGCAGATTTGAAGAAATTTATCATTGAGAAGTTTCCAAGGTGAAGGCCACCGAGGTTGCTGAACACCAGAAGATTGCGGACCAAATCGAAGCCATGGACACAACAACATCTGCCATGCTGGAAAACATCAAGGCTGAAATGCCACAGGTTATCAAGGATGAAGTGGCAAGCCAGCTCGAAACCTTCATCTCCATGCGACTGAAAGCTGCAATGGACAAGCTCCTTCCCAACCAGCTATCCGAACTAAAGGTCGCCTACGCATCTTCAGTTGACAACCTGCGATACGAGTTTGAAACAGCTTGTCAACAACTTCTCTTCAAAGCTCGCTCAAGCTTCATCCAGCTCTCTGAAGAAAGAAGAAGAGATGCAAGGGAACATCAACTCCCTCCTCCAGTTTAAAGAGAAGATCATCACCGACCTATCCTTAATCTCCAATGAGCAAGCCTCCCTCAATACCACTGTTCAGCACTTGATTGATAATGCCGAAAAGGGGGAAGGGAAGGGCAAACGCACTGCTGCTAAAACAAAGGGCAAGGAGAAAAAGGTCACCCAACCTCCTATCACTCAATCAGAAGTTGCTCCGCCTGTGACAGCTGTCCTTCAACCTGCTGCCCAGAAGCTGTCTGAGCAAGAAAGGGCACAGGGTGATGCCTCTCTTATTCGAATGATGGCAGAAGCTGGCTACACCGTAGATGAATGCGAGAATGAAGGCAAGCAGAAGCTGTTTCTCGAAGATCTGAGGAAACAGAGAGCAAGGGACAAAGCTCGCATCAGAAGCTTCCGAGGTCTTGAAAGCTGCAAGGATCAAGCGGACAAAAGAGAGCCAACTGATTGACTACCAGTGGAAGATCAGCCTTTGTAGGACGAGTTCCTGAACCAGTTCATCTTACACCACTACTGGTTGCAGGTTGATGCTCGCTACACTGGTGATTCCAAAACTGCCTTTTACAACTGGATGCAAGCTTTTCCCGACCGCGAATTCATTAAAAGAGTCTGTGCGAAAGCTACAGAGGTGAAGGTCACGATCAATCCGCCCAAAATAGAGACATTCCAACCTCCTACTGTCTACGGCACTGATACTCCAGATATCGACCGGATCAATACTTTCATAAGGAATATCTCAGCTCAGTACAGTTGCAAGACCATAGGCTGTGATAAGTACAAGTCGATCCGTGACAGTATCTACGCAGCTATGGGATCTGTAAGCTTGGAGAAGATCGCTGAAGAGAGATTCAAGACTGTGAGGAAGTGACTTGATCATTTTCATTCATTTGTTGTATCAACTCTGTAATCTGTGTACATCAATTCAGTTGATATTATAAATGAAAAATGATCATATTTTGTTCCTGATGACAAATCTCATTGTCCAGGCCTCTGCATGTTATGTTTTAAATTTCCTAACACTTTTTCTCATGCAGCTGGCTGAACTTCAAACCTTGGTTATGTTTTTGGTAAAGTTCAAATCTTCTAAGACAAGATGTAAAGTGTGGGTTTCGGCATTATCAAAAAGGGGGAAATTGTTGGGAACCTTCTCTCTCTTTGAACTAAATTTTGATAATGCTATTAGAAACCACACTTAGTCATTAGATTTTAATTGGAACAGACTGGTCTCCGTGTTTGGATTAGTTAAGCTTAACCCGGACAGGTTGCTATGTAAAGGTCAAGGTTGGTAGTGCAACCTTGTACCTAATCTACTCAAACCTGTCATAATGTTCCTTTATGTAATCTGTCTATGTAATCTGCTCTAACAATACTCGAAGATTTCTTGCGAAGATTACTGAAGACTGAAGACAGTTCGAGGTATAGGAAGCTTGACCTGCAAAGTCCAACCTGAGCGTGGCTGAGGAACCTGTCCTCAACTCAACGACCATATTTGTGTCAGTGTACGATTCTGCACATCCTGACACACACAACGGCTCTATTACAAATGCTTCTCTATAAATACCTCGAGTCATTCAAGAAAGAAGGTACGGGAAACTCAAATTACAAGCTGAAACGCTGCTGAAATCTCAAGCTAAATATTCATACAATCAACACTCGAAATCACTAGAGCTTTCCCAAGTGTTGATCTTTGAAGATTTCTATTCTTTCTAGAATCTGTCTTACTAGAACACAATCCACACTCTCACTACCATCACTGTTGATATTCAGTGTAGTTGATAGAGTTGTATTCCAACGGTGATAGCTTTTCATAGCTTTCCAGTTTGATTATTAGTGCTAGTTGTTTAGCAT
>CM038116.1:16974855-17029007 GCA_001642375.2 Mentha longifolia | reverse complement strand
TATCTTTGTCTACCTATGTCTCTTTTCTTTTAGGCAGAGCTCTTCCAGCTTAGAGTTACATGACTTTATTTTCAAATAAAGCTAGAAATCTAATACTATAATTTTAGAAGAGCGGATCATAACTTATAAAATGAAATATTTAATCAAATTCTTGAATATAATGAGTATGGAACAGCATGTAATCTCAACCAAAAGTATTGGTACAAAATCAATTTTCAATTCTATATACTTTATTAAATTCAAAATTCTGATTTGATGTCTATATTTTAAGAGCTATTAATTTAAAGGAATTATCAAAAAACAAGAAAATAATTGTGCATAGCAATTTTTTTGAATACCATGGCTATTTGAATAATAAATCGAGATATAGATTATACTATAACAATTAACTGAAATTATACTGTTGGACTTGAAATTTGGGCTTTCAATAAATGAAAAATGGCCTAAAAAGAAAAAATAAATAAAGATCCAGCTTTCCAGCTTATGTAATACTATTGCACCGCTCCATGTTGAAGTTTGGTTGGGCCGTTGAAGGATATGTAATCCTTTCTGTGCTATTTAATTTTTCTTTTTCTTGAATTTGCATGTTTTTGAAGATCAATATATATATATGGTAATTCTATACACAGCCACCATATTACTTTAGCCCCTTTATTGTTATAATAATTAGAACGTCTGGCCCGTGCGATGATGCACGGATTAAATATCATCTATATAGTTTAGTGTTGTATGGACTTGTAAGTATGCTATTATTAAGAAAATTGTTAAATTTTGAGATTCAGGCATCATGACAAGAATGAATTGATGATATAATTTTTACTAGTGCAGTGCCCGTCGAAATTCAACAGGAATCACTTTATAACTTAAATTTAGGTAAAATATAAATTAATAATATAATGATTAATCTTAAAATAATAGTCTGTAAAATTCATAAAATATCAATGAGGGACACTATTTTTGTCCAGTTTATATGTTTGAAATGTCAAGTCACTCGTTCCTTATAATGACAGAAAATTAGGTTAATAAAGTCAAGACGATCGTTGTTCATGCAATAAGAAAAATAGACAAATGAGAGATTATTTTTCTGATAGTCTCATTTTGAATATCAAGATGCGTAGGTAAAAAAATATATTATCAACATCACTCAATATGTTAGATTTACCTTCTATAATCCCTAAAAATAAATCAAGAGGGGGGTTAGTATTTTTCGGATATTTGTAATTGGCTTGTATGTGAAGCTGCCAGTTATTATTGTAATAAAAAATTAGATTAAGAATTTGGGTAAATTTTGTTTGATCGTTGTAACGTATCCCTTCGAATTCGATGGAAAATAACTTTATAATTTAATTTTTAAGTGAAAATAAAAATTAATATAATTATATATTTCAAAATAATAGTATTGTGATTATTCCTTAAAGAAGTGTTAGGATATATAATAATAAAAGGAAATAGTTCAGTAAGAGACAGTACATGTTGGAAAGTTATATTTAGTTTATATATAGATAGGTTTTTCATAGAAAGATAGACCTATGTGAGTTAGCATTTACTACTTAATAGTTGTACTCGGTTAGAATGTTAAGTCACTCGTTCCCAACTCAACCTTCCCATTTTATATCATTAATTCTATTTTTTCTAGCAAGAGAAAGTACTCACATATTAATAACTATATATGTTGAACAACGAGTTTAAATTTATTTACGGTCATTTCCAAAGAAACCTTCAAAAGCTATATCGTTCAACTTGAAACTCTCTAAGAAGAAAGGACTAAGCGTTGGAGATACCTTCTACATTAAAAAAAAAAAGAAAAAAGAAAAAAAAAGAAAAAGAAAAAAAGAAAAAAAGAAAAAGAAAAAGAAAAATAAAGGGAAAATAAAGATTTAAAGTCCTATCTTCTACATGAAATATATTTTCCTACATTTGTTGAAAGTTGAAACTAAGGGGTGTATTGGTTGTGGAGTGTGTAGGATTTTTTTAGACTTCCAAAATTTGGGGGTATTCATTTTGGGTTTTCAAAAGTCTTTAAAAATCTTAAGGTATTCAATACGAATTTTAAAAAGTCTTAAAAAGTCTTTAGGTATTGAAGAGTCTATGAATTTTAATACTCTATGGATTTTCTTTGATTATAATCCAAAACTATAAGAAATCTAGCTCTCCAAAATCTCTTCTATCAACAAGAGATTTCTATGTATTCTCTAAATTTTAATTTTTATTAAAAAAAAGTACAATATTTGTCTTTCTCTACCTCGTCACATCTTCCTCCCTGACTCTCTTCTTCCGCTAGCGCCGTACGTCTCGCCGTCACCGCCTTTTTTCCCCTCATCAGCCCACGGCAAAACATCAACAAACAAATCACACTCTTTCCCCCTCGAATTCATCAACCCGATGTTCCTACGGATTCCATGACAGATCGATGATATTCTCAAGATTTTCAGCAACTTCGACTCTCCGACGACATCCCGAAGAGAGCGACGATGATCTGTATAGGGCGCATCCTCATAGATCTAAGATCTCGATTATCATACTCGTCCCTGTAGTTTTCGCGGCCGGAGAGAGGCTGCAGCGTGGCTGGGTACTCCCATGGCGGCGGGGGCGAGGTAGAATGTCTTTGGGGATTTCCCGCCGGTGAGATCTTACCGAAAAAACGTTCTGCAGCGGCGGAGCGAACCGGAGGGAATCGGGATGTTGGTGATGGTGAGCATGGACGGAGCTCCATATCTGAGGAAGATTGATCTCAAGCTATACAAGAGCTACTCTGATGATCGTTGGAGGCCATGTTCAAGTGTACTATAGGTAGAGAAAATCTCTTGTACATTTCCAGGGTTAATTCATTAAGCTAATTTGCTTAATTTGTACTGATCATGTGATAGGTACCCAAGCCAGAAGTCCTAACTCCACCCAAAAGCTAGCCTATGAGTGGAGGTTTGACCCCTTACTTAAGTACCAATCCACACTTCTTTGTGGATCCGATGTGGGATCGTATCATCATGTGTTGTTTAATTAATTATTTTTGATTAAGGTGTGTACTCAGAGAGATAAGGGTAAAATGGGACTGAATTGGCGCCAACTTATGAAGACAAAGATGGAGATTGGATGCTTGTTGGAGATGTTCTAATGGGATGGGAATGTTCCGCACTTCTTGCAAGAAACTGAGGATTATCAAAGTCTCCCAAGCTAAAGGCTTGCAAAATCTTGTCCGAATTTCAGAGAGAGATGAGAGAAACTGATTTGTTAGAGAGAGAAATATTATTAAACATGTTAGTTTTTTTTTAAAAAAATAAAATTATATAAAAAAATATATTTCGCAATCTTGTCAAATCTATGAAAATCCATATAAATCAATAAAAAAGTTAGCCAAACTCTATATGAAATCTATGGCTTTACAAAATCCATATACTTTTAAAATCTAAAAAAATTTAACATAATCCGAATTGAATAAATTAGAGGAAATCGAAGCATGTGAAGAAAACGAGTCATACTTTTTCACTTTGGATCCGAGAAAAAACTCAACTAGAGAGCCAAACTAGAACAACACCCGATAGCTATTGGAAAGTTTATGAAGACATTGCTTTTTTATTTTTATTTTTTTTTATTTTATTTTTTTATAGCAAGATAAAAGTATATACCCTATATTGTTTATGCATATTGATGTTTGATTCAATATAATGTTTACGTAACTTAAATTTTCTACCAACATATATGAATTTTTTTGGGTCATGACACTGTACTTTTTTTCTTTTCTTTTTTTTTTTTAAATTTTTCAGAAGAAGAGGAGTATATAATTAATTTGCAAAATCAATCAAAGGCTGAAGGGGGTAAGAGAATATTTGGCGGATATAGGATAAGCATTTGGAGCAAGAATTATGTGGGTATGGAAAATCAAGTCAATGGAATCCAAAGAATGTGGCTCAACTTTTAATTTATTTTTTCTTCCTTTTTCGTTTTTAGTTAGAACTATATTTGGGATTTACAAATCATGTTTTGACCTAATTTTGTTTAGCCTTTTTTTCTTTTTTCTTTTTTCTTTTGATGGTACTATATAGACTACATTCTTTAATACAAAGATATTTATATATCATTATAAATAGAATTGAAAATATATCAAAAGTTTATATATAGTATGACTTTTTTTTTTATACACATGCATATAATAAAAATTATAATAATTTGTTGAAAATAACAACATTAACAGAATTACTCAATTTTATTTTCCAATTGGTTGTTAAACAATACTATGGTGGGCATTATTTGGGAGATAGAGTGATTTGAATAGTCCATCGACCACATCCACAAATCTACAAGCATTCATCTTCCTTCTTCACAGAGACAACAACAAGAAGAAGAAAAAAGAAAAAAAAAAGTAAAAAAAAGTTGCGAGCATCATTTAATTTCTGCCGAAGCCATGGAAGGTGTGTCTAGTGCAGCAATCGAAGTTCTGGTCCAGAACCTCATCAACGTTGTCATCAGCTGAATACTCTCTAATCCGAGATCTCGACAATGAAGTCCAGCAGCTGCAGACGACTTTGGGAATGATCCAAAGTTACTTGAATGATGCTGAGAAGAAGTCTATCACCCTTGATGCTGTCAAACGCTGGTTGAAGGATCTCGAAGCTTCTGCTTTCGATGCCGATAACATTTTGGACGAAATCAGCTATCATCTTCTTCATAAGAAGGTCATGCCACCCAAGAATAAGGTACTATCATGCTTCTCATCCTTCACTCACATTGCACGACAACGAAATATGGCTCTCAAAATCAAACAGGTGAATGCGGACTTCGAATCCAAGAACAAGACGGCGGCCGATCTCAGCCTTCAGAGCATACTCATGAACGCACCACCTACTTATGCTCTTCATGCTCCCTTTGAAACCGATTCACTCACTCTTGATCCAATCTTCATTGGAAGAGATGCTGAGGTGTCGGAGATTGTTGATAAGCTGTCTCAGATCTCAGGGGAAGAGAAGAAGATCTCCATCCTGGCAATCGTCGGGATGGGTGGGATGGGGAAGACGACGTTGACGAGGAAAGTCTTCAATCATGAAAAGATCAAGGCTCGATTCGGATCGCTCGTTTCCGAAGTTTTCGATCCGATCCTTCTTTTCAAGAAAATCCTCTCAACATTGATGACTTCACAAGCTAGTGATCATGGAGTTGAGAATAGGGAAGTTATCTTGAAAAAGCTTCAAGAAGCTCTGAAATCTAAAACTTATCTTCTTGTCCTCGATGATATTTGGAATGAAGATCTTTCGAAATGGGAAGGCTTCATAAATTCCATGTTGGGAGCTACTTCTACTATGGGAAATGGGATTATTATGAGTACCAGGAAGGAAGATGTTGCTTCACTAGTGAGGCCGCTTCACACTCATCCCTTAATAAAGTTATCGGATGAAGAGTGCTGGTCCATAATCAAGGCTAAAGCTTTTGAAAATAGAGAAGCTCCATCGTCAAGATTTGAGATGATTGGAAGAAAGATTGCAGAAAGATGTGGGGGTTTGCCGTTAGCTGCCAATGTGGTCGGTGGAGCGCTTCTTCGCTGTAAATCCGAACAAGAGTGGCGCTCCATCAATGAAAAATGGCTTTCAGATGATGGAGGAGGAGAAAACATCTCAAAAATATTGAAACTGAGCTTTGATTATCTGCCTTCACCGTCACTCAAGAAGTGCTTCGCGTATTGTTCAATATTCCCCAAAGGTGAGGCTATCAAGAAGCCGGAAGTGATTGAGCAGTGGATGGCAGAAGGATTTCTTCTTCAAGCTGATGAAAAAAAGGAGGAAATGGAGTCGGTGGGTGAGAAATTTTTCAACGTTCTTCTGCACAACTCTTTACTGCAAGCTGTTTCAATGCGAAATTTCTATGGAAATGTGGAAACTTATTGTGTGATGCACGATCTTGTGCATGATCTTGCGAGATCGTGCTTCAATCAAGATCGATACATGTACATGATCTATGAATCAAATAATCCTATCGCAAAAAAGTAGGCAAAATGTTTGCGCACATTAATATTATTGTTCAGAAGTGATGATGAAATATCTGATACTATGTTCTCAGACTTTGAATCTCTGCGTGTTCTTGTCCTTGATAGTTATCGAACTAAAAAGTTGCCTAATTCAATTAGGAAGCAGATACATTTGAGACTTCTGGACATTTCATGGACATCAATTGAAGAATTGCCGGAGTGGATTGGTGAACTCCATCACTTGCAAACATTTAGAGCTCCTACAATACATTTGAGGAAGCTTCCAGGTACATTAAAGTACTTGATCAACTTAAGGCATCTTTATATCTCCTCACGAGTAGAGTTGCCCGCCAACATTGGGAGATTAACTTCTCTCCAAACACTTACCCATTTTAATGTGGGTGACAAGAAGGGCTAGGGAATTGAAGAACTGGGAAGCTTGAAGAATCTCAAAGGGAGATTGGAGATCCATAATCTGGAAAGAGTGCATGACATGGAGGAGGCTCTAAAAGAAAATCTATATCACAAACCAAACTTGTTGGAGTTGCTTTTTGGATGGGATAAAGATAGAGGAGCTGGTGAAACAAATGATGACGAGGGTGTTTTGGAAGGCCTCCAACCTCACGCAGACCTTAAGAAGCTAGAGATTCGTGGATACAGAGGCAAAAGATTTCCATCATGGACTGAGAAGATGGAAGTAAGAGATGATGGGCCAGCTCAACAAGGCTCTTCTTGGGTACCACTCAACAACTTGATAGAGATAACACTCTATGATTGCTGGGAGTGTGAAGAAATCCCGATGCTAGAACACTTGCCAAATCTTAAATCTCTTGAGTTGGGAGGCTTAAAGAAGGTAAGATTCATAAATTCTTCATTCAATAAATTGACTAATATAAAATTGGAAAGATTAGAGGGATTGGAATGCCTCCCGGATTGGTTGTTACATAACAATCCCAATCTTACATATTTGAGCATAGAGTGCCCCAAGTTGAGAGAATTACCAGAAGGGCTGCACGCCCTCACTTCTCTTGAGGTTTTGAGGATTATCAACTGTCCGAATCTCAAGTCAATAATAGGGAACAATAACATTCCAGGCTGTGGCAGCGGAGGAGGAGGAGGAGGAGGAGGACTCCTTCGCATGCTGAGGATTGAAGGGTGCGGAGAGCTGGTTGAATTGCCACGTCAAATGATGGAGTCGTGGGCCCAGTCTCTCGAAGAACTCGAACTGAGGGAATTGAGCAGCCTGCAGAATCTACCCATGGTAATTGACTGCCTCGCAAAATCAGCTGCTTGTCTCAAGGAATTGACAATTCTTGGTGTTCCTAAATTTTTCATGGCTAGTAGTAGTAGTAGTGTGAAGAGTTGGTCATGTGGCAGCAGCTTGAGTGAAATATGGATAGATGTTAGCATGGAGTGGTCAAGGGAGAGCAGTGGTAGCATCAAAGAGACCGTGGAAGGCATGCTGCTAGGATGCCGCAACTCACTCACTGGGTTATATCTAAAAGGGATGATGGATTGGGATTGGTTACCTGTATCTATTCAATATCTCGTCTCTTTGGAATGGTTGGAGTTAGAGAGTTTGGGAATCCAAGAATTGCCCCAATGGTTGGGGAACCTCTCATCTCTACGGCGGTTATATCTTCGTAGTTGCAACAAGTTGAGGCGTCTACCGCCTGGGGATGCATATAAGGCTCTTACCAATATATGGATTTTAGGTATTCAAAATTGCCCGGAATTAGAGGTTGGTTCTGAGTGGCTCAACATCCCTGGTCTCTACATCTCTGTTGATGACCGCCAGCTGGATTAAATCTTGCAGGGAGCAAGTATTATTCTTTTTCCATCAAACCATTGTATTAGTTTCTATCATAACAATTAAGTTGTAATTTATCATCTTAATGCCACAAAGAGCTTTTGGTATCTTTAATTCATAATATTAACTAGTATGTCCTTCTGTTGTAGGGATTCAAAATTTCAATTAAAATTGTATAATATGCATTTTAGGTTGCGATTAATTACTCTTATTTTTATTATTATTATTAATTATACGTTTACTGAAACTGAAAAAAACATATTATGATATTCTACACAAAATTGTGGGCCAACTATATTTTCCTGGGAAGTATTTATGTTACATGCATTTAAGTTGAATATGTAGAATAAGAAGTTGAAATCCTTTTCGGGGTAATTTCAACTAAATTTCCTCACCAAGAACAGTATTTTAGCTATATTGTCTTTTACTATTTCGTATGAAACTTGGCAAGTTTTCTTTAATTAACGATTGGAGAAATTTAAGTATGACATAAAGTAGAGAGTGCATAAGTAATAAGTTCATTGAATTGAGTTATTCAGCATGTCAAGACAGTCGTGACATAAACCCATGCATTCTGTGTCTTCAAAAAAAATAAAAATTGATATATTAATTGTACTACACCTCATATTGTTACTCTTAATTTGCTCAGTGGGCCGTGGGGGCATCAAAACAAAATTAATTGTACACTGCAGTGGCCCCAATATAATTATAATGTAATTTGTGTAGATTATAGAGAAAGTGTAATGAAGTAGTATGCTTGCAGCTAAGAACAAAAGAGAGAGAGAGGAAAATAGAAATCTCATTACTTGTCTATTTCTGGAAACAACCCTCATACTTATAGCTAAGATAACCCTTTTCATGAAGGATAAGAAAACTAATCTCAACCAATAGTATTGGTACAAAATCAATTTTCAATCTGTATACTTTATTAAATTCAAAATTCCGATTGATGTTATATTTTAAGAGCTAGTCCATTAATTTAAAGGAATTATGCAAAAACAAAAAAAATAATTGTGCATAGCATTTTTTTTAAATACCATAGCTATTTGAATAATAAATCGAGAATACAGATTATACAAGTATAACAAATCAACTGAAATTAAACTGTTGGGCCTGAAAATTTGGTCTTTTCAATAAATGAAAAATGGACTAAAAAGAAAAAATAAATAAAGCTCCAGCTTATGTAATACTGCTGTACCCGCTCCCCATTGAAGTTTGGTTGGACCGTTAAAGCCTGAAGGAATATGTAAACCCTTTCTTTGTACTCCGTATTTAATTTTCTTTTTCTTTTTCTTGAATTTTGCATTTTTTTTGTTTGGAAGTTGAAAAGACTGTAAGCCCAACAAATTAAAAAGACTAAGCCCAACAAATGAAATAACCGTTCTTGTAAAATATAGTATTATATTAAGCATAAGGTCAATATATTGATTTATCACGTATGCCCTTCCTCCGTCTAATTCAATTGTCTCACTTTTAATATTGACTGTCCCAACTCAATTGGCACAACGCAAAAAAAAAGAAAATACTAATTAAGCATCACTAAATAAAAGCTAATGGCTCATTTTAACTAGTTTTATTTTTGTTAAATTATGTTACTTTTGATAAAATGATGGAAACTGGATAATTAAATCACCGTTTCTTTATTTTCGGTTTTATGTATTAAATATTTTAATTAATTTTTATTTTTTAAATAATTAAATCAAAATAAATTAATAAATGAAAAAAAAAACATAAAAGAGAGATAAATAATTATTGGCCACAAATTAAGCATTTCTTAATGTAAATAATTAAAATCATTGGCCCACCACTATTTATTACACAAATGTCATTTTTAATTCCCGCAAAAAGAAAATGACAAGATTGAATTGGGACAAATGAAGTATATATAATACTACCTCCCACAATAAAAGAGTAGAGTATATTTTATTTTTGGCATGTTCACAATTGAGCACTACTATTTCATTTATTTATTTTTTAATTTACAAAAAAAAAAGGATATAATGTGGCCTACAAACTCCATTCACTATTCTTAATTTTAGATATTATCTTATTCATTTATTTATTAAAATTACACCTAACACTTTCTCCATATAAATAACATCTACAAAATATATTTTTATCTCGCGCCACACCATTGTTCTGTTACTCTTTAATTTTGACCAAGTGTTTCTTTTATTTCGTTTAAATGTGAAATTACATTAGTTTTCAAATCAAACAATTTGTGCCAACAACACAAGAAGACATAGTTCTGAACTATAATAAATAAATTAAATTAAACATTAGCCACTAAAAAGAATAACTACGCAAAAAAAAATATCAACCTAATACTGTCAAATTAACCATAACACATTAATTTAGTGTGCCCAGTGAGCGGTGGAGCACTTCTACCTTCAAAATTGGGCGAAGTAGCAACTAAATAATCATAAATTCTAAAATAAGGAATATTGGTAACGAATTATGCCTTCATAATAAGGCGAAGAGTTTAGTATATAATTTATATATGGTCTTCAAATTTTTACATAAATAATTATCAATTCCAAAATTTATTTTATTCTTTCATAGACTAGATAATACAATAAGAGGCCTTTTACTTGCGGAATAAAAATTTAGATTGTAAATGATAATTGTCTCAAGCCCTGGCTAGAACTGTAGTTATTTTCTTCGATTTGAAACTAATCACGTATGAATCCCATTCAATACATATATGATAACTTTAATCATATTACATCCCATATTTTATCATAGAATTTGTCAATACTCAAGTTAAACTATCCCAATGTGCAAACATATTACGGACTGAAGAAGTAGTAAACTTCTAAAGTTTTCTTAATTTACAACACCCCATGTATTATTAAATTCTAAGACTGTGATTATCTGCGACCTTCGCATGGTGTACCACAGTACCAATTACTAATGGAATACTTGATGCAATTTATAAATGGAGGGCGGTTAAAATTGGGGAGACCTCCGACCTCCAATTATTTGTACTTCTTTTGATTTGTTCATTATGCATCATGCATGGCTATATTTTATTAGTCGGATAAATGTACATAATATATTAAAAAAAAATCAAAAACTATACCAAAATTTATATATTTATTCCTCTATACATAAAGCCAAATGTCATATAATTATTCACACACATGAGAAATTCTCTCTTTTTATTTAAATATCATATCAATATTTTTGCTACACAATTCCGTAATAGACAAGCTCACAACACTTTTCAACACGATTCGATTGAGCATATGTGGCAAAAATATGGTGATGGTAATTAAATGTGTAATTTTCATATAATATTTTCATTAGTTGTTTAGTTTTATTTTCGCGTTTCAATTATTGTAATTCCTGTGTTGATTTGAGAATGCTCTGTTTAATACTTTTGTAGTTTAGAAAATTTTATATTTTATATCTTGTTATGTTTTTTATTTTAATTATTTTTGTTAAACATAATTAATATATTTTAAAAATAATGTTAAATAAGGAATATTGAATGATACGGATAAATCTATAAAAATAGAGATTATTGGTTGATAGGAATATTAAATTTATTGAAAAGGAATAAATTAAATTTACAACATGCAATGTATTACTATTAAATTGTAAGACTCCTACAAAATAAATTAAAAAAAAATAGAAAAACAAATGCACCATAAAATTCAGAATAATAAACGTAATTGGAATTGCGGTTGATAGTACCGAACTTTCTTTGGATAAAGGTTGTGAATTGTGATTGGAGGGAGCGCGGGTACACCGTACACAGTACAGTGGTAGAGCAATAGCACGTTGAATGAAGAAAGAGAGAGAGAGGACGGGCTTCGTAAGAGAATAATCACCGCCTTTTACGGGCTATACTCCCTCCCTTTGGCGCCAACCCCTAATTTCAACTCATTTCCCGCCCATACCCTACGGGCAGTCCGGGCAGATTCAAAGGGCCCCACAACACAAGGGCCTCTGAGTTAACTCGGTTTCTGGGCCGTAACCAATTTGGCCATGAGTTGCGTAGATTTAAGGGGATGTTAGGCTTCAAATTTTGAGCTCATTCTTTAAATTTTTGATGTTTCATTGTTAGAGGCTTTTTAATACTCCAATTGACACACCCCTCAAGCTAGAGGTGCCCACGGTTCCGGAACCGGAACCGAACCGGCGGTTTTGGTTCCAAGATGGCTGGAACCGGAACCGAACCGGAACAGTAACAGTTCCAGTTCCGGTTCCTTGAACCGACAGTTCCAGTTCCGGAACCGGATAGGAACTGACTTTTTCTTCTTTTTTTAATTTTTTTTTGTTCGATTATGATTCAATGCTTCATTGTTTATTGATCTAATTTTAATTGTAAGACAATTCAAATTATAAAATGTAAAAAAATACTTGAGAGTGAGATTGTTTAAAATATTTTTTATATATTAATCCTAAACCCTTGGATATCACATGTCGATTCCAAGGGTCGAGCATCGTTAAAACCTCCGTGAGGAAAAAGAGTACCCATCTAATATTTAATAATTACTAATAATTATTATTATGTGTATAAATTTTATTTATACTTGATACCATTTTTCATAATATTTTTTGTATTTAAAAGCATCTACAATTAATTTCACAATTTTTAATATGACATCTTTTATGTAAATTGTCATCTTCAATTCTTCATCATCATGTGACATTGTTTATTATTAATTTAAAGATATTTTTTGTATTAGTCTTCTTTATTTTAGCTTATTAAATTGTGAATTATAAATTAAATGATAAAACTATTTAACTTTACAAATATAAACATTTCCATATAAAAAAGTGTAACACACTAATCAGTAATCAAATATTACATCAAATAAGTATACAAATACAAGTATAATATTGAAACATAAAATAAAATTAGAACTAAAAAAAAAACCCGGTTCTTTTCGGTTCCGAACTGGAACTGAACCGCCGGTTCCCGGTTCCAAACTTTTGGAACCGAAACCGAACTGTCGGTTCCACCGGTTCCTCGGGACGGTTCGGAACCGTCAGTTTTGGTTCGGTTCCGGTTCCGGTGGGCACCTCTACCTCAAGCTTGCATATCTACACCCATCATGTAGTCGTATTTAGCACTTGGGATTTTCTGTCCCAAGTTTGGTGTTACAATCATGTTGAAAGCTTAATTTTATTAGATTACTATGTTACTTCGACAATTAATAATTTAGTTTAATTTATAATTATTTTTAGGATTTATTAATTCAAATTAGGATTTATAATTATTTTTCAACACATAATTGTGCTTTTATTAGAGTTGATAAATCCAAAAATTATGGTATATAATTATTTAAAAAATAATTTTTATTTATAAATAGTTATTTATTATAATATACTACTAGTATTTTTTTATAGGATGATATATAAAAATAATATATACTAAGATTTGAAACATGCGTGTATTTGTAAGGATCTCGTCTTCATATTTAGTGTGTATTTGTAAGGTACTCCGTAGAAGAATCCGCAGTCCGCAGTCCGCACAATCCAAACTCAAATCAAAATATAGATTGTAAAACTGTATTTGCAAATTGTTCATTATTTTTCTTTTCATATTTAATGCAATTTGGTATGATACGAATTATATATTTTCAAAGCACACATCCTTTCCATAGTATAAAAATCAAAAAAAAAAAAAAAAAGAAGAAAAAAAAACAAAAACAAAAACAAAAAGGAAATAAATAAAAGGCTCCTACAGACATGACTTGAAAGATCATAGTAATTGCAAATTTTCCGAGTCCTATTAATTCAATTCAATTCAATATCTTTATTACAAAAGCTAAAATATACTCTCTTCATGTTTGATGCGTTTTTAAAATATAGATAATGTATAAAATAATAAAATAAGTCAAACTTTACGGGGCGAATAGAGTTATTTTTTATGTTTTCAAACATATTCACATCGTTTATTCCGAAAATGAGTCCAAAAAGAATCCAACGAATTCAAAAATTGGAGGGAAGTGAAAATGGAAAATAATGAAGCGAATTAAATGAATGTGAGTAATTAAAAGAAATACAATTATGCTCAACGAGAAAAGAATTACAATTATGGAATCTTCTATTGCATAGGATTCCTCCCAAGTCCCATGTGTGCATGTCTAATGTTTTATAATCATTCCTTTTTCTCTTGCAACCTTAAATATGTTCATGCAAAGGATTCCTATTCATTAATACTTACTCCCCGTCCCCTAATAAGTGTCCCGAGCCACTATTACACAGAAACTAAAAAACTATATAAAATTACTTAATTTACCCCCTAATGATTGCATAGAAAACTGAAAAAAGGTAGGAAATGTGTAATGATTATGGGGTAAATTTGGTAGTTTAAGTTAATTTTTATTTAGAAAAATGTGATAGCACACTTATTTAGGGACAAAAATATTAAGGGGTTGTGACACTTATTGAGGGACAGAGGGAGTACCCAATTATGACTTATGACATTTGATTGATGATAATTACAATCAATATATCAATATATAATTATGAATTTAAAATAGTACATATTTATGAATTTGTCCCCTTTTAGATGATAATGAGATATTCAGAATCGTTGTTCAACAATTAATAAATATTTCTGTTAGTGTAGTTAATTTCTATTTATGACATTCCCAAATTAGAATGGCGTCTAAAAATGAAAATACTTCATCACACTTTTGTCATATATAACCTTCGTGTTTTACTCTCTCTATCTTTTATTATGCGACTCCAATAGTGAAAAATTGTGTCCCTATTTAAGTGTTTAATCACAACCTTTTATGTAAAAATTAAGCCAGATATTCAGTTTTGCTCTTCAAAAGGTTAATTTGCTTTGCAAATTTTCTATACAATCATAAAAGTCAAAGGTAGTGAATTTACCTAATTTCTTGGTATTCACATTTTGACGATTCGGAACACTTAAATGGGGACGGAGAGAGTACATAATTATATTATTATCTGGCTAGATCCACCATTTTATGCTTTCTCCTAATAACTTTATCTAATAATTTTACATGTTACTGTATTATATCTCAACCATTTTATCATTCACAATCAACTACGTACTTTTTACCATTTTTTCTTAAAACATACTCCCTCCGTCTCATATATAGCGTCATGTTTCTTTGGCAATAATTTTATACTCCTCTCATCTCATGGATTTGGGCACGGGAATTAAAGGAATGTGTAATCTTTTTCTAATTATGAATAATATAATACTTATACAATTCATAATTGGGAAGAGATTATACTTTCCTTTAATTTTATTTTATTTTATTTTGTTGAAAAACCCTTCCTTTAATTCCTAGTTCTTGAATAATGCATTTAGGAAATAAAAAAAAGAAATGATAAGAAATTAAGGTATGGTTTTAAAAATTCAAAAAGCAGTGTCAACGACTACTAATAAGTCAAAATTAGTTGACTTATTGGAGATTAATTTATTTTGGTCGAAATTTAGATAAAGCGACTAAAAAGAGCTGTAATAACTAAAATGCAACATCTTCCACAAATCTTATTACTATTGTTTTGAGGTTGTAACAAAATTGGGAATGATTTTTATAGACCTCTAAAGTATATTCAGTAAAATTGATCAAGAAAAGACGTCTCGTTAATTTGCAAAAAGATCTCTTTCTATACTTCAAAAAATCGTAAATATATCCACAAGATAGCTATTCTCAAAAGAAAATAAAAAAAGAACTAAGATAGCTTGAACCTCATACTAATTTATGAATGTATTGTTTGAAAGATAGAATGTTTGGAACATCTAAATGAATTTATTATGTGTTAATATAGGTTTTTGTACAAGAGAGTGATAAGAATAAGTACGTATTTTTCCTCCATGCATCTTGAGGAGTATGCGTATTTGAATCCATAGATCTGTTTAGATCGAAACGCACCCTAAATTTATTTTTCAAATTCTCCTTTTAGTTCGTTTGATTTGCATGTTAATATAAATCCAATTCGTTACATGTAATTTTAATAAATAGCTAGAAGATAATAAGTTATTACTAATTGTTCTAAAAATCCATGTCTAGGTCCGACTAGTCCCCACCTAGGCGCTAGACGGCACCCCACCGCCCGACTAATGCTAAATCCGTCTAGGTGTTAAGCAGCACACTAGTTATCAACCAGATTAAAGCTTAATTATTATCTAGTTGTGAACATTACTTATACCACGTATGGTTGTTCAATTTATTTTAGACTATAAAATTTATGTGAAAACTATATATGAAGGTTATGAAATTGAACTATTAATTATTAGTATATTTTATGTTTTTATCATGAATTTGGTAATAAAAATATGAATAATATAGTTGATATTGTTTGTACATGATGACATGATGCAAAAATAGTAAAAATATGCATAGTAATTCTAATCTGTCTAGGCCCTTCCTAAGCGCTAGCCCCCCCTTCCACCGCCCGACTAGCGCCTATTAAAAAACTATTTATGATATTGTCCGCCTCTATGAAATAGTACAATTTTATTACTTATATTTACAATTGCAACCTTATATTTGTGGCGTATAATATTGATGACATAGTTCATTCCATCTAATAATTTTATTTTATTTTTAAATCTTTTTATCTAAAGAAAAAAAAAATCTCAGTTATCAAATCAAATTATTTGTAAAATTTAAGATATGGATGAACTCCCTTGTTCGTATTTTGTTAGCACATCCGAGTTAAGTTGTGTCCGAAGTAGATTAATTGACTACTTTTCTATTAACAAATATCCTTTCACTGATCAAGAATAAGTAATGCCTACATTCCTTTTCTCAATTCTCCAACTTAGTCTGAATTCTCCAATTTAGAATATTTAAATTATATCCATTCAAAAATAAAATAATAATTTTATTATGCTCAAGTACACGAAAATTATAACTTAAAATACACGGTTAGATACATTAGACTTCACGTAATCGTAAAATTGGATTTATATATAGCTAAGAAAAATATATTTAATTTGATTCCGATTTCGTAGGAAAACATATTTGGTATCGTAGGATAAATTGAAGGAATATCAACCTAATGCTCTATTCTATGATAGTCATATTTGTTCGAAAGAAGTAAGTTAAAATTATCTTTAGCTTTACAAATCTTTGAGATTTGTCCCCACACGCAAAACAAATCAAGAAATTACTCACTTGCCCATAAATGGAAAAAGAAAAAAGAAAAAAAAAAGGAAAAGAAAAGAACAAACATCATTGTACGGCTAATTCGTTTTTTATTATATATAGTACACATAAATTGTTTGTACTAATCCTTATCTCTTTACCTAGAAAGTGTATTTTCACTTGATTAACTACCCGCAAATAAATTATTACAGTATATTTTACTACGTACTCCCCCTATCTCTAAATGTGAATTTTTTTGGATACGACAATTATGGAAAATCTATTAAAGCTATATATTAAAACTGTTAGAGAAGTGATAAAGTGGTGGGTTCAAATTGATAAAATAATTCTTTTATTTTTTATCTTAACACTAATTTGACGGTTAAAGAAATTTTTGGATCAATATAGGAGACGGAATGATAATAATTATCGCCAATATACCCTTCAAAAAAAAATAAAATTAGCCGATATATAATTAGAATGACATTTAATTAAATAGTTATGGACCTTATGGTTTTATCGGATATCAAAAACTTTTGCAAACTAAACAAACTAAAAATCTTGAACGTTCTTTTTTTTTTTTTTTTTGAAAGAAATCTTGAACGTTCACTTAAAAAAAACCTTGAACATTGAGTCTTGAAGAAAATTAAGCTATTTCAAAACATAATTAAAACTAATTAAAAAGCTAGATCAATCTCAGGTAAATTCAAAAAACGAAATATTTGTAAATAAATAAAGCTATTCAAGTTTGAATGTTACTACAATTATTCTATACTCCAATTTTATCTATTGGCACGACATACCCCATATAAATAGATTTTTGCTAAATTATTATGTGGTTTGATAATTAGGCAATAATTTATAGTTTGGTTGATAAAACTCAACTATATACGCATGATGGGCTTATAGTTTGAAATAAGACACTTATCTAATACAATAATTCAGGGAAACATGAGATACTTTTTCTCAGAAGTGTTACTTCCTTAATGAAGTAATCAAAGTATTTAATACTTGTCCTTAATGATATGTCTGTTTCGTATGAGTATTCGCTACTTTATTTTCGGTCCGTTTCGCTTGAGTATTTATTTTCTATTTTTGCACACTACTCCGTTTATATTAATGTGGGCCTCTCTTTCCACTAACACCACTCACCTACCATCTATACTATAATATATATAATATAAAAGAGTCTTGTTTTACAAAATGTACATCGCCTATTATGCCCTTACTATTAATCTAATTTAAGGATATTATTGTAATAATATTATATTATACTTATTTATGGTATACATAGATAGATTTGCATTGATTTTATTAGAAATATCATATAATGTATATATGCATTGAAGTTACACGATATATACAATATAATTATGGTATGGATAGATTAACATTGATTTTATTGAAATAGTATATAATATGTGCATTGAACTATTGAATCAATCTAGAACTATTGAAGCATGCACATAATATATAATATTAGGAATCTATGCATCAATCTAATATTTTATTCTTAGACACCATAATAGTGACGATATATTTTTTCTTCCTTTTTTTCAACATCACAACCTCAATTATATATTTGTATGTTGTTAAATGTGAAGGTGATTCGTCTTGTAGCTTTAATTGTATCAAATTAGATATAGTAAAATTTATACTTATATAAAATATATGTTTCTTTTTTTTTTTATAGATTTTTTATATCCTTAAGCTACTTAATTTGTTAGATCTATTTAAATAATATAGACTACTTAAACTAATGTTTATGATTCAAAATAAAATTGACTATTTAGTATATGCCATATTATTTTAGATTGCATGTGCTACTATATGTATCATGACACAATGTAATTGTATGCTATTCTTCATAATCATATGACAGTATTTGCTTCTTAGAAGTATACAATTCATTTTTGCCTTTTTCGGACACTTTAGTTATAATACATAATAAAAGCATGACATTTTATAAGAACAAAATTAATATGTGAAACCTTTTTTTTAATATTGTAAAATTTAGTATTCATGAGTACATCAATAAAAAATATTGAAAATTCATTATAAATAAATTTTCTTATTGTTATCTAATACTGATATATAATATTTCAACTCCTGCGAATATTTTTCAATTTAATAAACATAGAAAAAAATAAAATATATGCATGTCTAAAACTGACAACAAACTTATTTTATGTTAAAATAATGTCTTTAAATTTCACAATTAAAATTATTAGATCACACACTGTATGCCACATGGACTATATTTTGACTTAGAATTAGAACTTCACTTTTTCAAATTGGAATTAATAGTAATGATAACATTGATCTTCTATGAAGAAATCTATGTGCTCTCCATGAGTATATTAATAAAAAAATAAAAAAAATCAAGAAAGAACAACTACATATGTTACTTTGTGTATAAATCTAAATTTAAAGTTGTGCAGCGACTTGAAATATTAACTAATTAAACTAAAAAATGATCAAGCAAAAGAAAAAATAATTCTCCAAAAACAATGATTAGTTTGTGCAAAAATATTTTAAGATGCTATTACAAATTGTACCAACTTTTGTTGAATGTCATTGTTCATGAACTAACATTTTCATAAGATTAGATTCATAGGTGAACTTAATATAAGCAACTACTCTCTTTTTCTCTACTATCCAATATCTAATATATCTTGCATAATAATGATATAATCCCTCTGCCCACAAAAATTGTGACATATATATAACTTCGACACAGATTTTAAGAACTATTTAGTTAAGTGTTGTTTGAATTCAGAAAAGGACATACATGTGTGCTTTTTATTTATTTATTTATAAATAATTGGATATAACAGATTCAAAATTAAGAGTAGTAGGTAAAGTTTGTGGGCCATGTGTCGTTTTTATGTAAATAAAGGGATTGAACAAGGTTTAAAACTAATATAGTAGTGGGTGAGGTATATGCCCAAAAGGGGAATTGCAATAATTTTTTAGGACAAACCGAAAAAAAAGGTACAACATTTTTTTGTGGATGAATTGTATAACTTCTTGCAATACTAATGACATAAAATAAATTGATATATATATATATATATATATATATATATATATATATATACATGAATATATCGGTGTATTAGAATGTACATGTTAATATGCTTGACGATATGTGCCAACTCTATTAGCTTTTGTTGAATAACATTGTTCATAAACTAACATTTTCATTAGATTAGATTCATATGTAAAACTTAATATTGATATGGAAAGTTTTGGGCTTGAGCTTTATCTTTTCAATTTATTGTTGATCTTCTAATTATTTTGAATTTTTTAAAGAATCAAAGTGATTTATATGTTCGTTTTTTCCTAAAATAAAATAAAAACTGTTATAAGATTATTTTTATAGGTGATGAACATATATCATAGAAAGACTCAAGGCTTATAACTTATATGCTTTATTATTAAAATATAAATATATTGAGTATAAATTTTAAACGTTTATGTTATTTATAATTTTCTTGGCATAAGGGGATGTTGAGTCAATCCGAGTCTATCGCCCTTAAATAGATGAAAAATACCACTATATTACATGCATATAATATGTTACTTATTTTAAATTTAATAATTTTTAAGAATAAATATTGATTTTTTTTAATAGTTTGTTGGGTATGCTTAATTGTCAACAAAATGACAACATATAAAATTATATAATGAAAAAAGATTTGGATGCTATATATTATGTCAAATTAAAACCTTGGATATATAATTTTTACACTATATTTTATATGAGTTGTTGCACTTACATCATCATCCACCAAAATCATGCACATTTTTTGTGGCATGATATTTAATACGTATTTTTTATAATGAGTTTAAAAGGAGTGAAGTATGGAATAAATGAGTTGAATTTAAATTAAAGTGGTGGGCCATATGTTGTATCTATACCATACCAATATATAAAAAAGCCTTGTTTTACAAAATGTACATCGCCTATTATATCCTTATAATATATTTTAAATTAAGGGTAATAATGTAATTTAATATATGTTATTAGTTTAGTTAATATTTTTTTTAGTTGACCTAAAGTTTGGTAGTTTTACGGATGAAAAAATTAAAAAGGATTGTGCCTTATCATCATCTTTATTGATGCTTTAAATTCCAAATAATAATTAATATTTATTTTATTATTCCCATATATTTTTTAGTGTTCTATAGTTTATCTTTTAAATAGATGATTTCATACATTTTAAAGTCTTATTCGTTTAATATAATAGTACAGTTTGGGGAGACGCTTTTTGTATCTTTCTCATATTCTCAATTGGAGATGAAAAAGATTAAAGTTCCGAGCTGTGGATCAGAAATTCATAGAGATTGAGGCGCAAGAGGGGGTTCGATTCATTTAAATTCACTTGAATAATCTATCAAATTGTACTATAGATTTATGGTGAGTTCCATCTATTCATATTCTTGCTATCTGTCTAATTGAGTTTATGAGACGTGTGCTTTTAATCATACTTTTCTCTTTCTTTCTTGGTGTTATTCAAAATAGATGAACATGTAAAATTTGCATAATTTCATGGATTTTTCATTAACCTAAAGTTTAGTTAATATACATCATTCTATGCTCTGTCGTTCTTCATATTGAGATCGTACTATTTTCACATAACCCAAAACACGTAAAGTATAATTTCACATGTTATCCATCAACCTTCAAGATTTACACACGCATGGATTTTTAAACATATGTTATATGTTGTATATGATTATATTTAATGAATATGACCTTGCACAGATATTACGGGAGCTATGGAACAAGTTGAAGGCACCAAAGTCGTTAGTGGAAAAACTTATGAGAAACATTACTATCAGGAACAAAAAGTAAGCCACTTATATTATGCTCTTAAACGATGAAACCAATAGCGGGAAAAGAAGAGTTTGGAACGTGCAATACAAATTTTATGTTGTGAAAAAAATAATTTCCAATGTTATTCATCAACCTTCAAGATTCACATAGGGGAGAGCACTCTTAGCCGAAACCTGAAAACCGAACCGAAATAAAAATTCAGTTCGGGTTATTCGGGTTTTTTCACAAATTCAGGTTTATTCGGTTGTGCTATTCGGGTTTCGAGTTCGGATAATTTTTTTTTAAACCCGAAAATCCGAAACCCAAATTTATTAGAATTATTATTAATATATTATATAAAATTTATAAAACTAATAAAATAACTAGGTTTTCATTCTTCTCTTCTCAGGTTGTAATATTTATCAATGGATTATGGATAATTTTGCTATTACGATTTTATTGTAGTAAAATATTATTAGTATTGAGTTTGGATGGAAATTAGCGTTGATTAAATATAGAAGTGAATAAAGCAAAATATATACTTTCTATATTTTTAAAATAATTCGGATTTCGGGTAAAAACTGAAATTAATTTCGGGTTTCCAGGTTCGAGTTTTTTTCAATTCGGTTCGGGTTCGGGTGTATTTTTCAAAATCCGATTTTTTTTTTATTTTTCAATTTTTACTAAAAACCCGATCCGAAACCCAAATACTCACCCCTAGATTCACATACGCATGGATTTTAAACATATATTATATGTTATATATGATTATATTTAATGAATATGACCTTGCACAGATATTACGGGAGCTGTGGTATGAATTGAAGGCACCAAAGTCGTTAATGGGAAAACTGAAGGAAAATCTTAGACTGTGAGAAACATTACTATCAGAAACAAAAAATAAGTTACTTATTTTATGCTCTTAAATGATTTAATTTTATATTATATTTTAATTTAATTTCATATTATAGATATATATATATGTATGTATGTATTAAATTTTCTGTTTTTCTTTTTACAGACCAATATGTCTGTGGGAAGATTTGGCAAAAAATGAAGGAAAAGAACTGCAAAATATGCTACACCAAAAGTCAAATATTTCCATCACGCATGTCTTTGCAAAATTTGTGTTTGGTATAACGATATAAATAACGAACAATATATAAATATTTCACGTTTCTTGGAAATACATACCCCGACAAAGTGATCGGTATTGCAAATCATATCAGCCAATGGAGCAATTAAACCGGTTTCTCTAGGTATGGATGATCGATGAGGTTAGAAATGATACATAGGATGGAATATATGAAAGAAGTGACTCCAAGCATCTTACGGAAGATGATGAAGCACTATCATCCATATATATAATTATGACTTTTCATGGTCAAAACTGAATTGGACCATTCAGTTCGATTAGATTTGACATTCAAATGCTGCTTTGAGATTTTTGTTCATTAGTGTAACACATAGATTTCATATACATATATGTACTATATTTCAGATAAGAAATATATGTATTCTTGCATACTATACTACGATGCACTATATTTCATAAGAAATACTCATTTATTTCTTTTAGTGAGAGCCATGTGGTAAGCTGGTTAATGATGTTCAGATAATGCATGCGGGGAACCAATATGAAATTTTTGGTTAGGAGGAATTTATTCATTAAGATGTATGAGGATTTGCTTTTTTTTTTTTTTTCTTTTTTTTCTTTTTGTTTCATAGGGTATTAAGCTACATTTGATATTTGCTTGTATTAATTTTGAATTGTGTACTCATTTTGACTGTTAAGCTACCTTATCAAATTTTGAATTGTGCACAGCGGCAATTTTCGGAATTAGAAAAACAAAGGCTGCTTGAAGCTCATACAATATATGGAAATAAATAAGTTATAATTTCAAGGCTTCTACTTGAGCTAGCCAATTTTTTTTTAATTTTTTCTTTGTAAGATTATATACTTCTAAAATCGATAGATTCAACGTGCAACGCACGTTTCATATGCTAGTTTATTAAAATTCGTGCAAAAAAAAAAGGGCCAAATCCATAAATGCCCACTTTTAAAATCTAGATTTAGAAAATGCCCAATTTGAAATTGTATGTTCCAAAAATGCCCGTTTTTTTAAAATACAATAAAATTGGGACCCATATCTCACATTAATCCACAAGATTCTTCTTGATTTTTGTTTTTTGTCGGATGCTATTTGACTGAGGGCCCATGTGTCACATGTATCCCTCTCCCTCTCTTTAAAACACGCCCGAGCGATAAACAACAGAAGCAGCCTTCCACTTCCGAGCGCTAAACACAGAAGCAGCCTTCCACTTCTTCCGCTTCCGCTAAAACGGCAGAAAACTTGAGCCTCTCCGCCTCCACCCTCGAGTTCTGGTAGGCGTTGGCCACCACCCACTCCGCACCGCCACTCCTTTCCTCTCTGAAATTCCTGCCGCTGCCGCCGCCGCCGGAGGAGAATTGATCGGAGTAATGGCACAAATTCCTCAGGTTAGGGTTTCCTTGTTAAATTTGTTTTGAAATTTATCTGCGAAAATTAGCTAATATATGAATAATAGTCGGTAATAGCGCTCGATAATCCATTAATAACTCTCAATAATCATGAATAACGCTCCATAGGAAATACAATAGCGCTCGAAATATATATAATTATTTTGATTTTATATAAATTTGTTAGTGAATTTAATTTGTGAATATTATTAGTGATGTGTGTGAGTTAGATATTATTTTAGTAAACTAAGCAAGAAATGAAAATAGAATTAAGAATTAAACTCGAATTAGAACAATAACATTCGAAAAAGCGCTCTATAATTTGAACAATAGCGCTCGATAAAAATTAATAGCGCTCCATAACGCTAGTGATGTTTTTTATTAATGGCGCTCCATTAAATTAGTAGCGCAATTAGTTTGTTTTTTATTAATAGCATAAAAATTAATATAATTTAATATAATTTAATATATTATAATATTAAGCATGCCAAATTTTTGAAAAATCGCATAATTTAATATAATTTAATATTAAGCATGTTTCATTTAAAAAAAATCATATAATTTAACATAATTTAATATTAAGCATGCTACATTTTAGAAAATTTGATGAATACCTTATAATTATATCTGGTGCGTGCGTGTTTCTTGCTTCTTTTTTTCCTCCTCACTATTTTTTTGAAAGAAATTTTAGCTCTTACGATTGGCGAGCTTGAATATTTCAGACTCAAGAGTTATAAAACAATGAATACGGGCATCAATAATGCAATTTACTGTATACTATATTATTCGGTCCGTGAATCAAATTAAAAAGCGCTCGATCATAGACAATAACGCTCGACCTCCGGTGTAAAGCGTTCGTTCGTGCTTAAAAACGCTATATAATTGAAGGCAGTTATTATTATTTTTTAAAAAATATGATGAAAAGCGCTCGGTGCTGTACAAAAAGCGCTCAATAATTTGGAAAAAGCACCCGATGATTTTTGTAATAGCGCTCGAAAATTTATTGATGATGAAAAGCGCCAATATAAATGTCCCACCTAAAAATTCTGTGATAAATAAGGACAAATAGAAAAGGACAAAACATGAAAAAAGACAAAGGGAAAAAGCCAAAAATTAAGAAGAGCAGAAGGTTTTTAGCGCTGGGGGAATGAGCGATATCAGCGTTTGGGGGGAATGGGCGATATCAGCGCCAAATTTTATTTATTTATTTTTTTATTCCGTGTCCAACCGACACCATAAGACAAGGGGCCCATTTTTGTTGAAATTTTTGTTGACAAATGTGGTGAAGTGGGCCCACTTTTATTGTATTTTAAAAAAGTGGGCATTTTTTGAATGTGTGTTTTCAAAGTGGGCATTTTTTGAATGTTGATTTTGAAAATGGGCAAAAATAGCTATTAAGAGAAAAAAAAATGAATACTCAGCTGAAACGGAGAGAGTATTTACTAAAGGTATCCAATGAAAGAACCTTCTACACTATATTATATATGAATGTTACCGCATTAATTTGGTAATAAATTACGGTAGTAAAACTGCGAAGGAGTTCTAAATTTAAATAAATAAATAAAATACACGTAGGAATGTAGGAGTAATTATTTTCTCTTACTAAGTAAAATTCATTAAGAAAAATACACCAAGGGTGCAACCTAAAAGCAAAGTACAGAATTTCAAGAGAGACAAAATATAAATTATCCTAACAAATCAAGACAATGGATTGGATTGAAGATAAAGTTCCCCAAACTAAAGCAAAAGTTACTAGAGTTAGGATTAGAAATTCAAAACTAGTCCCTACTTTTAATCAGCTCCACTAAATAATCACTATAGCTTTGATACATTTTTGGAAACTACCTCATTCATGTGGGTACCAAATATATTCCGTACAATATAAATTCACAAACCTTCGGCATCTCATATACTATTATTTTCTATCTAACAAACCTCATATGATAATCAAAGATGAAAAGTAATTAAGTTCATATTGTTTTAGTGTTTATTTTAACATTAAATATATTAGTCTTCATTTTTTCTAAATATCTATTTTATTGGAAATAATCTACTCAACCAACGAAAGAGAATATTCTAAAGGAGTTTTTATTTCACAAGAAAAATTATCTTTTGCCGAATTGTTCTAAATTATCTTTTATTTCATAATTTGCAGAGTTTTTCCAGAGTTTATACACGAGTTCTTGAGAATTGTTTTCTATTGCTGAAAAAGTGAAAGCCATCTGCCTTACACCTCTTCATATACAACTTCTCGTAGGTTTCTTTATTATATTCATTTTTTTTAGAGAGTTGTGAGGTTCTTCTTTTTGTGTTTTATTTACTCGGCTGACTTTTTTGTTTTAAAATAATATTATGTGAAGAAATACAAAACTTACTAATAAAAAATCTATTCGAAGAAAATAAATTCCAACAAGATTGAATGCATCATCATTTTCTTATACTACCATATATAGTTAATGAGATAATCAATATACTTTTTAGTAAGTTATTAAAGTGTACACAAACGAGTTGCACCAAACTAATACATAAGCTCATAGTTCCAAGTAATTATAGTCTTCTATTTTTGTGATCAATATATGTGCATTTTTGAATTCTTCTAGCCATTCCCATATGTTATTCTCTTGATTATTAGTTCACATTAAGAGATATGTTTTTACTTTGATACATATATTCCTGAGTACAAAGAGACTACTTTATTCAAAAGAGATTACTTTATTTGATAGACTTATAAATATTGACATTTCTTCACGTGTTTTCTATATGTTTGTATGATTATTATCTACCTCTATATCCTATTTTCTTTTGTCATTAACATACATTATGTTACTGTGGACTCGTGGAGACAAAATATTTAAATAAAAAAGTTAATAAAAATCATACAAAAGAAAAAATTAAACCTTACTAAAAAAGCTAAATCATACAAAAAAAAAATTAAACCATAACTAAAAAATTGTCGACATGACACTACCACATTAGCGTTTGACACATTAAGTGTGCACATGGTAGGTAGTGGAGTGTTTCTCTGTTACTGTAAGCATCCATTTTGTAATTTCAAAAAATCTTTGAAACTTATAAATTAATGCATGAATATTATGTGTATAATTTTTCAATTAAAACGTTTCCATTATTCCGATGGCCGGAAAAATGATATGGATACCAACGTGCACTTACCGAAGGCCGAAAGATGTGTAATTGTGAAGAAAGAGGTTATATATGAGTTTGAATTTCCTTGTTGCACTATCTATTTTAGACCTTGATCGTTTAAACTTGCTAGCAAAATTTACAAAGTTCATGCAAATTATGCAATGATTTGCAACATTGATGTCCAAATTATAGAGTTAAATATTAAAATCTATGGTAACACAAAAAACAAGGAAATCCAATCAATTAAATTAAGGGGAATCTGACAAAGTGGAATTGGAGAACAATATGAGCTTTTACAACTATTGCAAATTAGCTTTGTTGTTACGAAGTGATGATCCCAAGAAAAGTTAATTTCTTTGTGTAAAAAACAAAGGAGCAAAAGCATTACCCTTTAGTCCAAATTCCCTCTTGTCCAATTAAACTTTTGAACAAACACTTTGTTCAAACACGATTTATGTGCCTTCATCGTCATGAGCAAAGCTAGTGGAGTTTTTTAAATGCTTTTAAGATTAAGTTATTTATCTAATAGTGACTTAGCTAGCTTTATATGTAAACGTGCGTTGACTTGTAGCATGAGCTTTCTTTTTAAAGTAACTAAGGTCATTGTATGCTCCACCTTTACATGCTTTGCTATGGACATATGTAATACTCCCTCTTAATAAGTACGGTATGTCTTTGGAGGTATAGATTTTAATAAAAAAAAAATACGCAGATGATTGGTGAATTTTTCTTATATAGGAATTTGAGATATAAAATGTTGATTTTGTTTATTATAAATAATATGAAAATAGTACGGTATATATAAAGTATAAAGGGTCGTGTCACTTGTGTAAGGTTATGGACTAAAATAGAAACACCGTACTATTTGTGGACAATCAAAAATGAAAATAAAGTCACACTTTTTGTGGACGGAGAGAATATTATATATATTGTGTATAAATAAATGTGAAATAGATATTTGCCATGATATTGTTGAAGTTATAGAGCCTCAAGGTATACATTGGACAACAACCACGTGTTAGGCGATTCAATTTCGGCAAAATTCTAATTAGAGTCGAACATAAATAGCATTTCTTCTCTTGTAATTATATTCAGAAATTATGCTAATGAAAAATTTGTGGTTCGACAGCATCCGTAGACTTAGTCACTTCGTGACGAATTGGGTAAATAATTCTCGTGCTGATTATTTTTACTTTCATAATTTATGTTGAGTCAATTTAAATTTCACTATAGAGACATCTCAATAGTTAATGAAATGTTCGATGTACATCATGGAACATCAAATGTTTGGCTAGTTAGTTTTTCAATAGACTTATATAGGTTACAATGTTTTAGTAGAATCAATTGAACACTTTATTTTTTTGTTTTAGTTACTTTCTGAAATCACATGATATAACTCTCGTTGCTTGATATCGATATGGGACCGGATTTAAATACCTCTATTTTTTTTAATGCTAAAAACCAATTAAAGGGACGTTAGTTCCTATATCTTTGTCAAAATTGAAATCGAGTTATCTAGGGGTGATAATTCGGGACGGGTCGGGTACCCGTCCCGAAATTTTCGGGTACCCGAACCCAAAAATCTACAAATTTATTACCCGAACCCGAACCCAAAATATATTTTTGGGTACCCAAATAAATCCCGATTTTTTAAAAATAAAATTTACAGAAAATTGTGCCAACTGTTGAAATTAACACAAATCTGTCAAAATTTCAAATTTAATAGCAACCACAAATCAGTCAAAATCACAAATTTAATTTGCCAAAAGGCAGAATAGATCAAAATAGGCAGTCATAAGACTCAAACTCAAAGCGAGAATTGTATTATAAAAAATAAAATAAAAAACTACAAATTTAATAACAATCCTAGGCAATAATTTAACCACATTTTGTGTGGTTATATAATTGTATTACTTATATTTTTTCGGGTTCGGGAATACCCAATACCCGAATTTTCCAAAGTTTTAATCCCTACCCCGACCCCAATCCTGAATTTTTCGGGTTTCGGGTATCCAAAACCCCTCCGAAAACCCGATCGGGTTCGGATATTTTTGTCCCTACCCAAATACCCGAACCCAAATTACCACCCTAGAGTTATCAAGGAACGTAATAGTATTTTGAAAATAGATAGACAAATATTCTTTTTTTTGTTGTAAAAGTATCTAAACATAAACATTTGTGTTTTCTAGAGCTTACTTTATTATGATTTTTTTTTGTTGCTTTTTTAAGTTAACTATCTTAGATAGATAGTTAACTTTATTATCGTTTGTGTCGGGGATAATATATAGGAAATGGTTATAAAAATAGATATTATGTGAGAATTTACATAATTTATCATTGTCATGAAAAGAAGCATTAATTATTTCAATACACAAAAAGAATGACTTTAAAGTAACATCATATCGTAGAAAAACAACATTTTGTATATTAGAATTTAGTTTTGTACCAAAACATATATATATTGAGGCGAGTTGTTATAAAAACTAATTATCCGGTTGAAACCATGCACACCTACTTATTCATGTACATAATTTTTTTTTTATTATATACAATAATATTTTTTTTAATCCTGCTTTATGTATACATAACGATATTTTTCAAGATCATAATTCTTACAACTAAACTTTAATTCATTTACAATACAATCATATACTACTATGATACAAAAATCAATTATTCCAATGGGTTCCTAAATCTTATACTTAGACTGGACAAAGATAAGTCAAACCCAAAAAAATATATAATTAAAAAAAGAC
Organism: Mentha longifolia; assembly: GCA_001642375.2. Taxonomy (NCBI): domain Eukaryota; kingdom Viridiplantae; phylum Streptophyta; class Magnoliopsida; order Lamiales; family Lamiaceae; genus Mentha; species Mentha longifolia. Next base: position 16,998,930 of record CM038116.1, on the reverse strand, counting down.
AAAATATGGGACTGGCGGTTAAAATAATCTCCTCCGCCGTATATTGATGATCTCTGTCAGTTCCTAAATAATACTCCCTCCGTTTTTTTTAAGTGACTCGATTCCTTTTTGCACAAATTTTAAGAAAAGGAGGATTATAAGTTAAAGCTCCCCACCATGGAATCATTAGTGTATTAATAATTTTATTAATTGAATGTGAATTAATTTTTCACCAAATTTATTTGTTTTTTAATTTATTTATTTTAAATTATTTTGTTTATTTTTTTAATTTAAATATATATTCAGTCTATCTTAATGTCAGTTTTTAATTATTATCCCATGTTTTTAAAAATCAAAACAGAAAACTAAAATAAATACAGAAAATATAAACACAAAAGAAAAAAAAACAGAAAATAGCGGTTAATTAGGTTTAGGGTTTAGATTAGTGATAGTTTAGTGGGCTTAATGGAGTAGCATATAGGGTTGTTGGGTCAATTTTAAAAACATGTCACTTAAAAAAAAAACAGCCCGAAATAGCAATCGAGCCACTTAAAAAAAACACGTAGGGAATACGGTAGTAAATCTTGTAATTTACAATATTTTCCAAAAGTATTAATCATGAAGAATGATGTGGGCCTGTTAAAATTTACTGTAGAAAACAGTGCATTGAAGTCATAAACCTTTTTTTCTTTTCTTTTAAATAAAATAAATACTACCCCACATAGGATTCTCATTATTTACATCTTCTCAATTATTTAAGTGCTATTGTCCTTTTTTCTTTTATTACAACCATTGAAAATTATTACGATTTTCGAGACATTTATTTCGAAATTTTCAAGGTTAAATTTTTTGAATTATGTTGCTACTAACTGCTTGGCGTCCAAGAAATATTAGGAGGGCTTTTTCTTTTTCTTTTTTTAAAAAAATGTTAAAATAATTTAAACAATGCTTGAGAATCGAGGCCAATTATTTATTTATTTATTTATATATTTTTATTTATTTTTACTGCCAACCTCTGCTGTTTTTCTTTAATTATTAATCACTGTTTTCTTTGAATTTCTATGCACGGACGTGTTCTCTGTTTACTGCATGATGAAAATGAGGAATGGGTTTCATTTGGATTTATTCCAACTTCGGAAGAAGCAATATAATTTTATGATACTATTATTTTAGGATGTGAATTATTGGAAATAAATTATAACCATTTTACTTCAGAAGAATAATATTTAAGGTGTGTTTAGAAGGATGAAACTGAAATTTGAAGTCCCTTTAAATTCATTTTTAGATCAATTGGTACTAATTTTGCAGAATTCGAGTTTCAAATAAACTGCTTCGGACAATAAATAAATCATTTTAGATTTAAGTTATCGATTTCTGGTGACTATTCAGCAAACAAAAGTGAAAAAATCAATTTCATGTAAGTGTATACATTAATTAGTCACACTATATATATATATATATATATATATATATCTGTATATATGCATGTATGTTACTGACTATTGTGGTCTAAATTACTTTTGAGGATAATAGTGAAATAAATACATTATAGACTATAGAGTGCCAACATGATGGAAATTTTCTAAAATCCTATAAAAAAAATGAATTAAATCTAATTAATGAATGCATATAAATAAATTTACCAATCAAAATGAGTGAATTTAACAGTAAATTTCAGATGCATCAATTCAAAACCGCAGTTACATAATTCATCTTTTCATAACGCATATATAAGAATTAAGTTTTGCTTTTGAGGTTAAGTTTTAGGGTTAGAACTTAGAAGTTTAACTTTTATTGCTTACTACCGGCATGAATATTTTGTTCGAAGTAGAAATGAAATACTCAAACTCCCACAAAAATTAAAGTTCCTAAATGTCAATTTAAAATTAAATAAGGTTGACACAAAATGAAACCATCATTATTAATTCGGCACATTACCTAATTTGGAATCTCATCACTTCTTAAAATCGATCATTATCAAAAGCTTCATTCTTCAATCTTTGCAACTAAAAAATACTCATTTCAAGAAAAAAGAAAAAAAAACTAATTCAAGATTTGGACTATGACTTGTAGAAGAACATCCATACTAATAATATCCACAATATTTATACATGGCCCTAACTAAAACTACCACTACTAAACTAAAAAAGCACCAACAAAATCTAAACTCTAAGAAGTTGAAAAAATTAAAATTAACTCAAGAAATTAAAGAGAGAATTGAATTCAACCCCAAATCTTAACCTTGAAATCTGAGAAAAAAGAAAAATCAGTTAATTAGCTCTCTCGGCGCGGCGGATGAACACCGATTCCAAATCGGGAGGGTTGAAGAATTCTCTCACTACTTGACACGTCGGCACGGGGCGGCGCTTCCGCGGCGCCGCCGGGCAGGCCATCTTCTCCGGTATTCTCGACTCTCGCGCCGTCGGCGTCGTGGACTCCTCCTCTCCGCCGTCGCCGCTGCAGTCCCTCGCCGCCCTCGTCGACACCGGCTTCAGCGGCGCCCGAATCGCGATTCCGGCGATGACCCATTTCTTCGCTTCGGATTCTTTCGCCAATTCGACTTGATGTTTCTTGGAAAAACCCATTTGATGAGAGAGAAAGAGATCGGAATTCTTCAAAGACTACTTTTTTCTTTCTTTTTTCTTTCTTTCTTTTTTGGAGAAATTAAAGGGTGGGAAATTTTGGAGAAATTTGGGAGAGGAAACGAAAAGGCAAAAGGGTTGAGAAATAGAAGAAACTGGAAAGGGAATTTGAAGGGAGGAAATTTTGGAAACTTTGAATGGGGAAGAGAAGGAGCAATGGCGGCAAAACGAGAGAGGGATTTGTGCTTCAAAGTGGGATTTATATATGCAGGAAAAAAAGAGGGAAAACAATATTAGACCTAATTAGTGACGTCAGCGGAGCTAATTCTTTGGGAATTGCAACATTTACACGTGGATTTATTTCTCTATTTCACGTTTTATTTTAATTCATTTCACATGTCATTGTTATCTACTCCTCTCTTTTTATAACTGTCACCATCAACAAATTGCACATATTAAGAAAATATGTAAATTTATATTTTAATATTATTTATTAATTTTTTTTTAGTACCAACTTATATATAACATTAATTATAGGGATAAAATTAGAAAAATATAACTATCATGTCATCAAATTCTGAAATGTAACACTTAAAATAAATAACAAAAATAGTAAGTATGACACTTAAAGAAAACGGAGGAAGTAAGCCTTTCACATTTTAGGGTTAATATTAGAGATTAATCGTTTGAAATTGAATGAATCTGATTCGATTATTATACGAACACATTATGAATATAAATTTAATTACAACTTAACTACTTTAAATTAAGCTGTATAGCTCGAAATTTTAAATATTTTAATTACGGTTGTCGGTTGTCCTATCTAAAAGTAAATTTTAACGGTGAAGAATAAAAAATAATTTATCTAGTTGGGTTTAAGAAGAAAGAAACATGAAAATTCAAATGTCTAATTTAAAGTAAATAATTAAATTAAATAGTGAAAATAATTTGAGCTTACAAGAGACGTCAAGCTTGTGCTTAGGGGTTTGTGATAGGATGTGGCCTAGTGACCCAGATCAGCTCGGCCCATTATTAATTTCTCCAGCCCAATCCAGAATGAAGCCCAATAGCACAAGTCAAGAAATTCAGCCAACCACCCCCGATGGTCAGAGTACGGACGACAGCACCCACAATCTCTCAACCACCCCTAACCTCAATTCTCTATAAATAGAGTCATTTTGTAAGACAAGAGGGAGGACTGTAATGGCTGGCTAGAAATACTTCGAATACAAACATTCTCATTTTTCTTCCGTGGACGTAGATCTACCCAAAGATCGAATCACGTAAATTCTCGTGTTTTTAGTTTTCTGCAAATCTCACTATCACGAAAACACTCTAAAATCTACGATCGATCAGTTTGTGTGTGTGTGTAGGAGGGGATATTATTACAGTGGGAATTGGGAAGGGATTGTTCAAAGCTGCCCGTGAAGAATATTCGGGCAGCTCATTTTGATTTTGGCGCCTCTTTTTGGTGAGCTGGATATCAACGGCTCTGATTCTCCCTCGCGCCTTTTTCATTTATGCTCTAAACTGTAAACAGAGGCTTATTGGGCCGGGCCGTTTCATGGGCTTTTTAGTAGTTAGTTTTAATTCTTTGGTTATCGGGCCAAGTTTTGGGCCAAAACTAAAAGAACGGGAAGGGCCGAAAGGGGAGTAGTGTGTGTGTGTATTTTTCTCTTTCGTTTTCTTCTTGGTTTGAGTTGCGGTTGATAATTACTTGAGAAACAACTTACTGGAGTAGGAGTACACATATTTATGTATATAGTAGTATATGGAAGTGTTTATGACAATGTTTTAAAACCCGGCCCGACCTGCCCGGTCCGACCGTGATCCGGTGCCGGGCCGGGTAGCATCGAAACCCGCCATATAACAAGACCCGCCGTTGACCCATCCGATCCGGGTTGACCCGGCCGGGTCAACAAAAGCACCGAAAAATGTTGGAGGTGAGATTCGATCCTAGGTCATTTGGAAGGTAGGCCAAGGATCTTACCACTCCACCACTTTGCTACATTGATATTACATTGAATTTTAATATAATTATACTTTCCTTAAGTTCTATGTGTCCATTTCAACATCTTTAATTACTTTTCTCTCTCTCTAATTAACTAATTACATGCAAATATATATTTATTATAAGTTTAAATGTTTAGTTTTATAATTTTGTGGATTTATATTTTATAAGTTATAATATTTCGAATGTTTATATATATATTGTATATATTATTATTATTTTATTTATTTAATTAATAAACGCCACGGTTCGACCGGTTAGACCGATTGACCCGTGACCCAAAGGCCACGCCGGGTCGACCTCCGGGCCGGATTTTAAAACATTGGTTTATATAAAAATAAATTCTAATATGAAAAATATACATATATTTATATGTAATAATGTTTAAATATACATGCATTGATGCTTATTTTACAATTGTGTTTATTATATAAATATATATTGATGTTTAAGTATCTTTATGCTTATTGTATATCGAAATAATATAGGCCCGAATTTGAGTATAGATCCACAAGGCATATGTGATATGCCTAGGGCTCCAAAATTTTAGAGACCCAATATATATATATTTTTTCCAGTTGAACACACACATGTTAAACACTTAGAACAGTTTGTTTTGAGTATGACCTCAAATTTCTTTACTCCCATAGGCCAAGAGTTCAATCTTCATTAAGCACAGTTTGTTTTTTTTTTTTTATAAATTTTTTTATTATAATTTTTTTACTTTGCACTAATCTCATTTCTTTTATTTATTCTTTCTTTAATTTTTGTTACTTTCATATACTTTTTTTTAATTTTACTTTGAACTAATCATATTTCATTTTTTTTTTCTTTTTTCTTTTTTCTTTTTTTTTTCTTTTTACATTTCTTTCATTTTTATTCCTTTCATATACTCCTTATGCACATTTCTTTATTTCTTTCATTTTTAACTAATCACATTTCTTTTATTTATTTATCTATATTTCCTTTCGTGTGTTTAATAGTCATATTTCTTTCAAAATAAAATTCTTTCATCTACTCCTTCAGCAATTTTTTTCTTTTATTTTTTAATAATCCTTTTTTTTCATTTCTTTTTTCTCCCTTTCGTTTTAAAAATAGTTTTTAAAATTACTAATAATAAAAAAAGCGCCATAACGGATTCGGTCAATGTGTATCTTCTATTTTTTAATTTTATATATTTTAATCATTTTAAAATTATATATAACAATTTTATTTTTGTCATTATAAATTGGACCCCACTGAAGTAAATTCTTGGCTTCGTCACTACTCGTAAGCATATGTTTGGGGCTCAAAAGAGGGAAAGAAAATAAAAAGATGATCAAGTAATTTCAAGTCAAGCATGAGATATTGATAAATATTTTAAGCTAGGTCGCAAAAAAAATCACATGAAAATAAAATTTTAACAGAGCATCAAATTAAAGAGGGTGATTTTTTCGCTTATAAAGAGCCTTATTTTTCATTTTCGTATAGGGCCACACGAAGCACGAGACCGGCCCTAAAATAATATATATTTCAACAAAATCATAGATAATGCTAAGATCAGTGTCAAGATCTATCCCTATTTCTATATGATGTAGAGTTCGGTTTCATATAGAAATAAGTGTTAATGGGTACAAATAGTCATACCGGTAAAAATGTGTTGGATTTTTAGGACCAGCCAGTTCTCTGAACCGCCACTGGTTCCATTAACTGGCTGGTTCTGAACCGATTCGAACTGACTTCGGTTTTTAAGGTGCTAACCGAACCAACACCTTGCCACGTTCCCGGTCCGACCGGTTAAAATCGCATTGCCTAGTTCGGTTATTGAACATTGCTTGGAACTATTAGCACTAGTAGTGTCAATAGTGTCATCGGACGAAAACTAGTATTAACATAAACTCAAAGTCAACATCAAGTATAGAGAGAAAAGAGAGAAAAAATGATATAATTTAATAGTTAAATTAATGAGTCAAAATCAGTCATGATATTTTGGTCTCATAATGCTAAAGTTAGGCTAGAATTTATAGTTTTTGAACCAAAATGGATATTTCAAAATTTGTCTCTAGAAATAAGCTATGGTGCCATGTGAGAAGTAGAGATATATTTAGAATATTGATCTTAGTATGATCCACGACAGTTATTGAAGTAAGTATGATTGTTATAAACATAAGCATGACATTACTTAAATATCAATTTATATATATATAAGCATAACTGTAAAATAAACATCATTACATGTATATTTAAACATGACTGTGTATGTATAAGTATCCTTTCACACTATATGATTTATTTAATTGAGAATGAGAGCGAAAGAGTTGAACGTTAGGTTACTCTTAACTAAGCATAAGCACTCCACATGCGGCATAAATGAGTTAGACATATGTTAAGAATTTGTAATAAAGAGAGAATAATTCTATGGAAATGTATCTCCACCAAATTAGGAACAAAAAAAATGTATAAAGCGTAGTTATTTTTTTGTGGATTGCAATGATATAGTGTGTAATTTAATAATTATGTTGATAGTATTTAGTATATGAATACGTATTTACGTAGTTTCTATTTTAGGTATTTAGTTTGTTGCCACGGTTAATCAAAAAATAAAAGACTAATTTTTATTAATGTCCACTATTTGAGTACGAGTATGTTTGGTAAGATTCCAGTTTTAGTTGATCATACATTCTAGCTTCTTCATATGATAGATCTTATTTTATATTTTTCTATTGCAACCATTTGTCATTGTTTTATGACAATATTTTTTTTGATCCATTTTATGTTATGTAAATCGCATGACCATGTAAAGAAAACTATAACAATTAATAGAAAAGGCGATGTTTCTAACTTTTACTCCCTAAACTTTCTCGAAAAGACTTTGTATATTCAAGAAACAGAGTCTTTTCGATGAAATGAAAGAAATATTAAGAAAAAATAATCCCTTTTCAGGAAAGTGTGCATGCCTAGTTTTCGAGGAGGCTTAAGTAATGTGGCTATCATTATTACATAATTATGGACTTGCAGCCTTTTTAGCCTAAAATGGATGTATTCAATCACTCTAAATCTAGAACCCTAATTCTTTTTTTATTAAGAAATCCCTGCACCCACAGTGCCTGGCCAATTTTCAAATCAAATATATTATTGCCTATTATTCAAAAAAAGAAAAAGAAAAAAGAGTGCAGCACTTAGGCGTTATATATATTGAAAATTATTGGAGCATCATAATCTATTCTCTTGATTCTCCATGCCCAAATAAACAACTTTTCAAGCGCCCATTCGAAGTTAAAAATAAACATATAAACGCATAGGAGAATAATAATAGGCTTCCCAATCATTAGCACCACTACTTGATTGGGCCTCAACATTATTCCTTTGCCTTTGCCATATATTTATGCAACTCTAATCCAACTTAATTAATCGTGTCTACATAAATAGTAAACAAACTTTTCTTGTGAGGTGGCAAATTTAGCCATATGCTATTTCATTTGGTAATTTTGATCCTGAATAAGTCCACATAAAAAACATCCATTAACGAAAAATCGCCTAAAAGAGTCCGAAAACTATATATGCAGTAGTCAATGTTTTAAAAGATAACCGACTTAGCGGTCTAGACAATATCTTGGCACTAGTCGGTGTTAGACCGTCCTGACTTTTGCCAAGTCAATTGGCTTTAAGTGGCGACGAATTAATCGCCGGTGCCTAGGCGGGTCTACGCAGTAGGCAGGTCTAAGTGGATTAGTCGGGGTTGGGCGGCCTGGATGATTAGATTATATATGTTTGAAAAATCGTGACTATTATATTACTCCCTCCATTTCATATAAAATGACACTTTTCTTTTTTGTCTTTTTTGGTCGTAGTATCCCGTAAAAAAAAGAGTTCTTCAAAAATCCATCTTAAAACTCATCATCGAGAAGCGTGGAGGGAGTATAACTTATGAATGTCATGTTTAAATATATGAAAATTTATTGCAGACTTTGATGTTTATGTAGAAAACTATTAAGTTTGTGGAATTTGAACTATTAATTAACATATTATATTTTTTTAACCTTTGAGATAGGTACTATAAGCACATAGTGTAAAAATAGTATAAAAAGAATATGCATTGTAGTTTTAATCCACCTAGTCTGATCAGGCACCGCCTAGACGCTAGTCTCCTCCCCGCCATCCTACTAGTATCTAGCGACTTTTAAAACATTGGTAGCAACAATAAGTTGAATTTCCATTCGAAATACACAACCACGACATAACAAATATCCAAAATTTTGGTCGTTGTTTCTCTTAAATTATATAGCGGCAAAGATTGATGATGGAATATTGCACATAGAAATCGACAAAATGACAATATAACTTACTCGTTCTTTTTAGGTAAATAAAGATAAACAAGAACGCACGAGAAGTGCAACTCAAATGAGTTACAATGTTCGGTTACAACAAAACAACCAAAACATTATAACACCTTAAGGCAAAGAGAAGGATTACAAATCCAATCTCCTAAATTATAACACACGTCGCTTGTGAAAAGATAGAACAAGTGGTGGTTAAACATAATTTACTCGTGATTTCGTCCTGCTAATTTAAAAGGCAATAATAACAAAAACAACAATTTCACGATAGAACAAGACCGAGTTTGAAATGGAACAATCAAGGAATTTACCGTCATTTCGTACCTCCCGTCTTGATCATCTCAAATGGTTACAACAAACAACATCCATTAATTGATCTAGCTTTGACTGAATGAATGCTCAAGATTGATTTTCCAACCTAGAGGTCGGAGGTTCGATTAATACAAAATCTCCATTTTCTATATTGAAGCTCCTTTTTATTTGACCTATCCTCGTTGCAACGCATCATTGTTGAAAGTAAACGTTCTTTGACAAGAGATTTTTTTTTTTTAAAAAAAAAAAAAAACACAACCAAATTAATTGACCTGTTTGTCACTTTAATTTATCACCACTCTTCAACATGTTAAGGGAATAATATATAGGCTTAGTCATAGGCCGGTCACCGTTTTTTCTTTTGTCTTTAATTAATTCTTCTCATTAGTTTCTAATTCTTCATATGATTTGACATTTTCATATATAATAATGAATTAAAAATAGTAAATTATGGAGTATAATTTTGTGATTATATATATGCATGTTTCAATGGCGACTGTAAATTATTAAAATCAATTATTCAAATTAGTTTCTAGTTGCACGAAAGAATAAGTTTAATTTCCATATGATTCCTCATATGTAATTGAATTATTAATGATTGAGTCATGCAGCAGTAGCTAGTTTATACAAGGAAGCATTATATGATTACGCATAATCTTTGATAAGATTTCAAAAGGTGTTTCAAAGTTTAGTACATGCATCTCTATCTCTATCTCTATCTCTATCTCTATCTCTATCATCAAAGCCGACGATATTCACGTATACCCACTACTTTTTATTTAATTAAGCAAATTAAATATTATGTATATTATATTATTAATATTTTTGTATGCATAATGTATGTAATATTCTTTTCAGTATATAATTAAGGCGTCGGCATGCGTGTTCTCATTTTGTATAAGACTAAAATTTTGTTAGATTATATTGCAACTTTTCTGTATATTTAATATTTAATTGCATCCTTTTCATTAATCACATTTGATTAAAAATACATATAGGAGTATTAGATTAGATGGTGTATTAGATTCTGCTGCATGTATATACAATTGAACCAAGGACAAAATAATTGAACGTTATGATTTTAAAATTAAAGTGGCTACTTCAATTTTCCGCCACCCGCACCAAATCCTTTAGACTGTAGTTTTATATTCTTCTTCATTTTTCTTTCTAAAATTTGATAATATCCCAATTGATTTCAGTTTCTAGTGGTAGTTGAGTAATTTAATGCATAACTATACTTAGGTGTTACTTTAATAGTTTGATATAAAATGAAAGAATCTTTTATATCTAAGACTGACAATAAATTTTCATAAAGCTGGATTAATAAAACAATTTAGACCCTGGATTTAAAAGCCATCCATGCCCTTTCTATCTCCATTTGTACATGAATCAAAATTCTAAATGCTAATTGACCCTTTTTATTTCACAATATAAAAAACTCGTAACCCTTTTAAATATACAGTAAAACCTCGTTAAATTAATACTCGATAAATTAATAACCTCGCTAAAATTAATAATTTGTCCGGTCCCAAGTTGGGACCAGTACAAATTTGGGACCCAATCAATAAAATTATAAGATAATAATTTTTTGAGATCCCGGTGTATATATATTGGTCCCGATGAAACTATAAATTAATAATTATTAAAAATAATCCATATACATATATATGATGCACTTGAATATTCTTAAGACAACTCAGTAAAATAAGAATCTACTGTAACTTGCTTTTTCTTGAACTTCAAATCTATGTTGATCTCATCTTTAAATCTCCTTACTGCACCCAATAGTTGTGGCGTTGTCTTCTCGTACTGCAACAAAAAGTTATGAAGAGTTGTTGATGCTTGCAATGCTTCTTTTAGAGTGACCGGTTCCAAAGCTATTGAATCATCCTCTGCTTCATCATCTTCCGGATTAGGAATGTCATCGGCCACTATCTCTTCTAGACTCTGAACTTCGTGACATTGAATATTTTCACTCGGAAAGTCGAGCAATTGATTCATATCCATTTTGTGGTGATATTGCATACCGGTGATCAAATTCTCAAGCTCACGAATGTCTTCTCCAGGAGTTGCATCATTTGCACTTGAGTCGCTTTGATTATACGTTAAAACCCCTTTAAGTTAATAAATTATTAATTTATCGATATAATAATATCTCTATAAATTAATAAAATCCTCCGGTCCCAAAGTTATTAATTTATAGAGGTTTTACTGTAGCTTGAAAAATTCCTTAATATTTCAGAAGGATTGATCATCTACCCACCATTAACATAAACATGCCCACCGCTCTGAACTGCACTGATATTTAGAGATTTCGGCGACTATCATGCAGGAGGCTTCAACCAACGCTCGTCCCCACATAGTGCTGCCCTTAGAGCATCCACAGCCGAGAGCCCCTTTTTGGGGCTCTCGGCATTATTCTGGCAGGGAGGGGCTCTCTCTCATTTTCATCCACAGCCGCAAGCCCCTGCCCCGGGCTCTCACTTATTTTTAATTTGTTTTTTATTCATTTTATTTTTGATTTTATTTATTTATTTAATTTAAGTTCAAATTAAAATCGTAACAATGTATTTTTTGAATTTTTTTTATTAAAATGGAAACGATCATTGATTTAAACAAATAAAATACAACATAAAGAGAAATAATTTAAAAAATACGCATAGCTAATTTGGGCCTCTACGCGCCCACATCTCTTCGACCAAATCCTTGTAAAGATCGTTGTGTTTGGTCCTATCGCGTAGCGACGCGTTCCGCTCCAAGTACTCCTGAAATGTACCGGTAGCTCCTCGATACACTCCACCATTAGCAGAAGTAGAGGCTTCCTCGTCTGGTGGAGCCCAATTTGTAGCGTTTGCTCCTTCATCCTCGATTATCATGTTATGCAAAATAATACAAGCATACATGATATCTTGAATATTGTCACGATACCAGAGTCGAGATGGGCCACTAACCATGCCCCAACGGATTTGTAAAACGCCAAAAGCGCGTTGCACATCTTTGCGCGCCGCCTCTTGCAGAACTTTGAAACGTTCCACTTTTTCATCAGTGGCGTGTGGTAGGGCTGCAACAAAAAACGGGCCACTTCGGATAAATCCCGTCGGCATGGTAGTAGCCCATGCTGTATTGCCTTCCGTTGGCGAGGAAATGAACCGGAGGTGCTATTCCTTTGACGACGTCGCTGAACACCGGCGATTGATTGAGAATATTGATGTCGTTGAGCGCTTCAGCTACCCGAAAAAGGCGTGCCATATCCACAGATCGTGAGATGCAACAACTTCAAGGATGATGGTAGGGTGGCCCTTATCTCCACGTGTGTACTGGGCCCTCCACGCCACTGGACAGTTCTTCCATGCCCAGTGCATGCAGTCGATCGAACCGAGCATCCCTGGAAAGCCGTGGCGAGCCTCATGCATTGCCATAATTCGTTGACAATTTTCTCCGGTTGGCTTCCTCAGGTAGTGACCACCGAAGATGGTTCAAATCGCCGCTGCAAAGTTCTTCAACGATTCTAAAGCGGTAGTCTCCGACATCCGCAAGTACTCGTCAAATAGGTCGCCGGGACCTCCGTAAGCGAGTTGACGTATAGCGGCGGTGCACTTTTGGATCGTTGTGAAACCCGGCTTGCCTATTGCATCATCTCGTTGTTGGAAATACTCGACTCGATTCTCCAATACTTGCACGATGCGCAAGAACAGATGCTTCGACATTCGAAAACGTCGACGGAACAAATTGTCGGGGTAAGTTGGCCTCTCAGCAAAATAGTCGGAGAAAAGTTGGGCCGCTCCTGTGGCTCGATCTCGTTCGATCATTTGCCGAACGGGAAACCTTCGGCGTTTTGGAGCCTCACTGGCTTTTTCCTTCTTCTTCTTCTTGGCTTCTTTTAATTTTCGAGCTATTTCGGCAGTCTTCTGGATTTGTTGGTACATCTCTTCGAGTTCGCCGGAGGATGACGAGGAATCGGATTCAATTTCAGAAGAGCTCGACATATTGATGAATTGCAAAAATAGGAAATAGAATAATTTTTTTGGGATGAATTTGTGTGTAAATTGTGTAAAAAATGTGGATGAATGATGTATAAATTGTGTATGTATGTGTGGGAATTTATAGGGGGGAATGAATTCATAGCCGTTGCTCTCCAACGTTACAATTTTTTTTTTAATTTTTTTTATTCATAAAATCAAATTTTAAAAAAATAAATAAAAAAATACCTGGCTGACGTCATAATGACGTCAGCACAGGGGGGAGGGGGGGCGCGAGCTCGGCTCTCGTCTGCGCGTCGGACTCGTCGGCGCAGGGGCTCGCCAGCGCGGCCCGGGCTCGCGCCACGGACTCGCGACCGGGCTCGAGCCCCCTGAGTCCGGCGCGCTGTGGGTGCTCTTATACACCACCACAACTTGCTTGATCTTTAATTTCTATCATTTCAACTTATTTACAATCATACCGCACCACATAATATTTTTTTAAAACCTGTGCCACAACAAAAGAGGAATGCTATTATGGGACGGAGAGAGTATTAATTATCTCACATGAAATTCTATGAATACCACATATGCTTATAAGGATCATATATGATGAGATATATGATGAGGAAACTATCCATAATCAAAGAGACTTAATCTCTCTCTCTATCTCTCTCTATATATATCATATAGTACTTCTGAATTAATTAAGTATGAACACTATTAGTATACAGTAGAAATTGTCCAAAAAAATTTCTGACAAATACTGATTAGGTGCAAGTTGTCGACATGTCGGCGAAGAAGAAGAGAAAAAGAGCAGTAAAGTGGAAAGGATATGTATATACTACTCCCTCCGTCCCCCTTCAATTATCCAGTTTGACTTATTGACTTTTTGGCACGCATTTCCACCAAGCTGGGAAACGAGTTATAAAATATAATTTTAAAGTATTGTTTCTTTTACAGGATACATCAAAATTATATTTATAACTAGTTTCCCGGCTCGGTGGAAATGCGTGCCAAAAAGTCAATAAATCAAACTGGACAATTGAAGGGGGACGGAGGGAGTATAACGATAACGATACTTCAACTATGTCCAAATATTTACATGCATGGAAAATCAGAGTATGTAGGCTGCCTGCTTTTTTAATTACTTACGTTGCAAAATGAAAATGGAAATGAAAATTAAAAAGAATAATAATAGAGTTGAAACAGAGAAAAGGCAAAATTTCAAAGGATCTAAATTGATAGTGAGTTTGGACAGTAGAATTGAATAATGAGAAGTGAGGTACAGAGGAATATAAGCATATGTCCATTCACAACATTACGTTTTTTGCCTGGGTTTTAGTAGAGCTCTTTCTTGTCCTCTACCCTTCCCCCCCCCTCCCCCCCCTTTTTTTTAAATTAATTAATAAATAAATCAAACGAAAATTATCCTACCTATTGCCGACTAATAATGATTGTACGATCTCAAGCTAATCCCAACTTTTATTCATATTGTTATGAGGAGAATTAGAAATAGTGCATTGTGAGTTGAGGAGTATGTGGTTTTCAATAAATGATGGTCAAAATCGGAATTTTACTCTGTTGATTTTTTACGACTTCATCCATAAGCTCTATTTCCTTATTTTATATTGCAAACATTTCATTCGTTACTCTATCATCTTGATTGATTCTCGTCGGTAACAATAGGAATGGTATAAATTTAAATTTTACTGCGTCAATTTTTTTTTTTCCGATTACGTCCGCAGGTTTCATTACCTTATTTTATTTTGTTCATATCTTCTTTGTTACTCATCCATCTGGATCGATTTTCGTCGCGTTAGAACCCCTATGTAATGCTTAACAATAGGGGACAGTCAAAATTAACAAATTTATCCGTCGATTTTTAGAGTTTAAGAGTGATTTATAGCAAAATGACTAAAATTTCGGCTATATAATCTGATAGTCAAAAAGACTTGATAAGTCAAACTGACCTGCACCTACTTGCTTAACAGACACTCATGATGAATAAAGAGGTTAATTAAGTTTAAATTACGCAAACTTTTAATTTGTTCTTCTCTTCGATCAAATTGAAGTTGGCGTGGCAGTCAGAGTTGTCCACGTGGACATATCATCTGACGTATTTCTAATTAAAACCTTTATTTGCTTAAAATATACAACTTTTTTTTACCAGTTTTTTGGTTTAATGGTTTGAAGAACAAAAGTTTACGCATTAGTTCTAAGCAAATTAACCCTTGAGATATTAATTGTAGGACAATATTGTTCGTGTGGAATATTTGTAAGTAATTGGAATATGGCAACAGTTATAAAGTTTGTATATAGAAAAACCATAAATGAATGTTCGTAAAAAAAAACAAAAATGAGCCAAAATTTGTGGATTGCAAACAAATGACCCTAATTACTAATTCAAATGGAATTAATAGGGGCATTATTAAACCGGATAAGAGTAAATTGACTATTTTATTATTTTTAGAGGAATGCTCCCTTCTCTACCGTGTGCATTATTAATGTGCTCAAGGCTGACATGGCCGTAGTATATTAAAGAAAAATTATTATTAATATACCTTGTAAAAATAAACTCTATAAAAAAAACTAAACTCTGTTAAAAAAAAGCTCGACCCTAAATAAAAAATTATTGACGTGATACTGTCAAGTCAGCCATGAGCACATTATAGAGTGTCCACAGTGGGTAAGAAGTATTCATGTTTATTTTTAACCTAATCTGTAGTTTATTAAATTATGATTATAAATGTGAGAAATCCCAAAGCCCGATATTTGCCTTGTCTTTATTTTCATATATATCCTTGAATATTAAGCATACTCAAACAAACATCGTATATTTTCTATCATATTCAATCAACATTTTATTTAAAAAAAATTATAAATCCCTAATTAAATTAAGCCACCTCAATATTAATCCACGAGCTTAAAAGCAATTCACAAAATGGGAAATTATATTTTACAATTTGAATTCACGAAGCCAACTAACCAATAGAATGGGTGGGGAGAAATAAGTAGCTTGATATCCACTTGTCCTTCTCAAATTTCCAAGCTCGTTGAAACAATGAAATTCATCAACCATAGTGAACCACATCTAATATATTAATATCGAAAGTTATGCATGTGCTTGTATTTGGATATAATTAGATGAAATATAAGGTGATACATTTTGGAGTGATATACATTAGTTGGAGGATTGTTAAAATGTCCATTGTGGGCACACTTAATGTGTATACGGATGACGTGACAATGATATAAATAATGAAACTGACAAAAATCTTACAAAAAATAATAATTAAATCTTACTTAAAAAAATAAACTCTAACCGGAAAAATTCCCGACGTGGTACTACTATATTAGCAGTGGGCACCTATGCCTAAAGTGGACGATGGAGCGTTTCTTATATCATTTGATCATGAAACTTTAATTTCATGTGCTTGTTCTAAGTGAATTAATACGCGTGTATAAATAGATTTAATTATTTTATAGTGAATTAGGGAAGATGAATTGAAGGTATTGTCTTGGCCAACATTTTCCTCAAGAAGAAAAAAGGAGAGAGGAGAAAGAAATTAGTCCATAAATTTTTAGAGAGAGAGGACTAGAAAAATAGTACTAGATGATAATTCTAACTACTTTAGATTTTAAAATTAAATCTGAAATAATTGCATTTCTTTATTAGTCGAATTATCTCATTTTATATTAATTTTGGGGTCATCATCAAATGGAAATATTTTTATTATCTCTATTTTATGTGATCTTATATAGATATCCTTCCCTTTTTCATAAAAGAGAGAGAGTATTCATTATCTAAATTGTTTTTTTTTCTTAACTATATTAATTATGGCAGAGGCTTTTGCTTTACATTAGCACCACCATTCACTCCAAAAAATGCTTCAATTTGCAATATTTCTCTGTCATCATATTATTCTTCACTTTAACATTACTATCTGCTGCTTCTAGGGTTTCCCAATTGATTTTGTTTTTTTTTTTCTTGGTAATTTTTTCCATGGCTGATTTGCTGAATTACCGTCAAAGGAATCATGGGTTAGTTACAACAACAGGTTAATCAGGAAGAAAGAAGAAGATTATCTCCAGATTCAACGGCATCACCCCTTTTCTTCTCATATAAGAAACCCTTGTTTTTCTCTTCCTCAACTCAACCTTCTTCCATTTTCTTGCAAAAGAAATAATTAAGAACTGTTGATCGTCATCATCTAAGGAAGGTTTGATTTTTTATTTTTCTCATAGATCCATATTTTAATTTTATTTGGAATATTTTTGCAGGAGAATAATCTAGTGGAGGATCAAGAAAATCATCTTTTAATTTAATTCCTTTCTGCAATAAAAGTGAATATTTATCCTAAAATTAATATGTTTATGTGATTTAATTTTGACTCGTGATTGTCTTTGGTGATTGAGATTCAGGGGTTTTTATATAATTGGTATTTTTTTTTTATTTAGTTTGATTAAGGTTTGGTTGTGCCATGATTAATTTCAACCCAAAATTTCAATAAGTTGTTGAAGATGCTATCTTGATTTCCTTTTTAGTCAAATCCCAAGATTCATGCTTTGTCAAGGCAAAACAGAATAATAATCTGTAATCTCTCTCTCTCTCTCTCTCTCTCCCCCCCCCCCCCCCCCCTTCTTGATGATTGCATTCAAACTCTATTGTCCTTTTGTTGTTGTTTCACTCTCAAATTTGGGATCATGTTGATAATCATTTCTATGCAAATTATTGACTCGACCCCCATTTATTTATTAGTCGGAAAAAGAAATAATTGAGTTTCGCTTTGTAATTGCAGAAAACAAGAAGAATGGCTTCTTCGAGCAGCTACTCAAACCCTCCATGCGCAGCCTGCAAATTCCTGAGGCGAAAATGCCTCTCCGGATGCATTTTCGCCCCGTATTTCCCTCCCGAGGAGCCCACGAAGTTCGCCAACGTGCACAAAATCTTCGGAGCCAGCAACGTTAGCAAGCTGCTGAACGAGATCATGCCTCACCAGAGAGAAGATGCGGTGAACTCCCTCGCCTACGAAGCCGAGGCTCGCCTCAAGGACCCCGTCTACGGCTGCGTTGGTGCCATCTCGGTTCTTCAGAGGCAGGTTCTTCAGCTTCAGAAGGAGCTCGATGCCACCAACGCAGACTTGATGCGTTACACTAGCAGCAATGATCAGATTAGCCACTATGGTAACGTAAATCTCAATCGGGCCGGGTATGGATCCGGAGTCGGGTCGTACAACCCGAATCCGGGTTATTATTCTTATGGTGGAAACCCTGAGGCAGGTCATGGCAGCAGCTGAAAGATAGAGTGAGTGTGTGTGTGTATAGATTAATTATATGTTTATATATATATTTATATAATTGAGGAAGTCATTGGGGGGATTTTATTGCATGCATTTATATATATACTTTTGCCTTTTATAGTGATCAATTGTTGTATTTGAGTCACTATATATATGTTTTTGTTGCATTCTATTTGTGGAAATAAGTAGTAAGATGAGCAATATTGTGTTGGATGTATGTATTGCCCCCTAATCCTAATGCCATTGTTTTGAATAAAAGTTATATATAACAAAAGCTAAGTAATCCATTGTCTCTTATTACTCGTTTGGTTTAAGTCGGGGAATGGAAACTGAAATGGGAATAGAATCAAGTCAAATAGGGAAATTATAACAATAACCGTTACTTTTACTGAGTGTTTGGTTCAATAATATAAATGAATCACTATTAAGGGACGGAATGAATCTCTATTTTTGGGGGTAACAATTTTATGGATTGGGTTAACCCCCAACTAAAAGTAATGGATAACACATTACTCATGTCAAACAACAAGTAATTGAATCTATTAATTGATTCATTTCCAATTTCAAAAACAACTGAACCAAACATGAGCTTAATATGGATATCGATTAAGGAATGGATAAAAATTATTACATTGTTTGGGTATGATTTATATCTAAGGACCAGTCTTATGCATTGAGATATATCTCTCAATCTAAATTCAACATAGTAAATATGGGACTAGGATAAAATTAGATCTCACATGCTAATACCCCTAAAAAAATTGATCTTAATATTAGTATACAGCCATTACTCTCACAACTTTGTTACCACCTTCCATCTATATTTCAAAAAATTGAATAGATTGGTTTTTGATAGAATTCCATCACATCCAAAAGCTCGAACTTGTAGGGAGATGTGAAATCTATTCATTTATATAATAATTTTCAATACTCCCCCTCACTTGTACGCTCGATATTCAACTCTACCTCTGGGTAGGAAGCCCAACAAGTGCACACTTTTAATATAGGTGAAATTGTTATCAGTGGGATTTGAACACAGAACCTCGGAGTTAGCCAAAGACTCTGATACCATGATATAATTCTATCTCATTTAAAAGCTCAAACTTATATAGGAGTGTGAAATCTATTCATTTATATTATAATTCCCAATAGCTTTTTCAAAATCGAATTGCTTTGTATTTTGAAAATGCACGCATCGCTTTGAACTATATGGGTTTTTAAAATAAAATAGTAGTATATTGTGTTGTTTATTGTGAATTGAGATTGAATTACAAGTATAGTAAGTGGAGAAGTAGTATTTTCATTCTGCAGACTGAAATAATTCGAATCGAAAAAAATCCAAATGTACAAACCCTAAAATAAGCTAAATGCAAGTTGAATTAAGAACAACGTATTCAAGCCAATATTTTATTAAACTGAATTTGATGCGTGCCATATTTTCCCAATTATATTTAGAAAATAAATTACTATGCAGGGTGAAAAATGGTGAAGTTAAGGTGTGAGCATCTTCCAAATTTGATTGTCATTTTCTGTAACAGTAAAAGAATCCGAAAAAGATTTTATTTCATGTGAATAAACAGAACCTGCATGCAGCTAATTATACTAATGTGTGGGTGTGAATTGAAAATAATGTCTTCAATTAATATAGTGAGTAGGGAATAAAAACATTTTTTCTTTAATTTTAATTAATCACAACAATAATGTGGCTTCGAATATCCATTAATTCGCCATCTCAATTTTAATGGAACACTTAGATGCCACATGTTTCAGTTTGGGGGAGATTCAATAAATTTTGGAAAAATTTCAGAATATTTCAAATTTGATCGTTTAACTAAGACTAATTTGATAGATTATCATGGGAAAAAAATCAAAATTTAAGTATAATTTATGAATTTATAGTCAATTAACCCATAAAAATATATACGAAGATATATAATCATATAATCATAGATACTGATTTATTCATTTATTTTGGCTAAGGGGAATACTCCCATCAATGGGGCTGTACCATGTGGCTTACTGGGATTTGAATTCACACTTTAATTCATGACAATTGGTACTTTCATTCATGACGTTTTAGAAGAAAAATAAGAATAATGAATATTTTATCTCGTATAGGATAGAGGATGTTTTTATTGCTCATACATAAGATTAATTTATATGAATAATCATAATATTAAATCATTATTACAATATCAAATTGATAAAATTTAATATTTCGACCATCACAGGGATTGACATTTTATTCAGAAAAATAACACATTTTTTACAACAATTTATACTTTTACTAAAGAATTTCTTTTATAAGGATGCGGTCGAATGAGGTCGGATCGGGCGTGGCCCTAATTAAGATCCAGCCATATGGTATGACTCACCTGACACAAATTTTGGTCTTTGGCTAATATTTGACTATAGGGAGCGGAGGGTGTTTGCTAGCTAGGACATGAAGATCCCTTCTTCGATCACATGCCCTAATATAAACAAAGTCTAAAGAAGATAAGTAGGAAATAGTAATCTATATTGACTATAGATGGAATTAATCCTTATTTGGAATTTGTCTCCACTCAAATTGGATTCTAGAGAAATATCAAGAATTTCTTATGTAATTTTGTAAAATATAATTCCCCAAATCGTCCTACATGTACTAAACAATAAATGACCAAAAGTCAACAAATACAAACACAAATTGTCATTACTACCATGTAAAAAATCACTCATGTCCTTCCTTCTAAAGAATCGTAAATGTATAAGAAAAAGAAAACAGTAAACCTCAAACGTTGCTTCATTTCTTGTGGGCTCACTTTACAGTTTAATCAGTTCTAACCATATAATTAATGGAATATAATATGTGGCATGCACTATAAAATAATTCAGCTCACAACTTCAAAAGAAAAAGGGAAAAATTGATATGAACTATAGTCAAACAAAAACATTAATCGATTTTTAATTTGGGGGGGGGGGGGAATGAGTGATATATAATCAAAGGGTAGCCACCATTTATCATGACCATGTACACAAATTCTATATGAGGACATCTTTTGGCCTACGCAAAAAAAGCGCTATTGAATTAGCGTTTTTTTCATGAAAATGCGAACACGGATAGAAACAATGGATGTCGTACTTTCGGGTGGGGTAGGGGTGAGTGGAGGGGGCTATGGCTTAATTTGAGGTAGGGTTGGTGAAGATGATTGACGTGTGATTCTCCATGAAAGAAATTTAAGTGCACAACTTTTACATCAAAATATGCTCTATGTCTCTACTTTCTCTCTCCATCAGTATCTATCTATCTATCTATCTATCTTTCTTTCTTTCTAGTATATTGTATTCCACGCTTGGTATAAAATATACTCTATCTGTCCCAATTCATTAGTACTATTTTTTTCGGCACAAAGGAAGGAGGGGTCCAATTAGAGTTTAATGCTTTTTGATTTATTAATTCTTTTCTTTTATTGACACAAGACTACTGAGGTGGGACGACTCAAAATAGTATACATGACTAGTGAACTGAGACGGATTTAGTATATTAAAAAAAGAAGAAAGAAAATGTGCATTTGCTTTCCTTTATTTTTTTTATAAAATAGTCAAAGTTGTGAATTGAAACAATGTTATCTTTTATGTCCTTTTTTCGTATGTGTAGATTGTACGTACTATAGATTGAAGCTCAATTGCCGACTACAAGCCCGTAGTTAGACGTTGACTTTAGTCGTCACTTTGATGAGTTTCGAAAGGAGAAAAATATTACTCCATCCGTCTCTCAAATTAGTATGGTTTGACTTTTTACACGCATTTTAATATATTAAAAAAGTAACTTTTAAGATAATATTTACGTCTCATTTGATATTATATTATTCTACATAATGTAGTGTATATATATCTATACCATATATAAAAGAGTCTTGTTTTACAAAATATAAATGTCCTATTATGTCCTTATTATAAATTTAATTTAAGGTCAATATGGTAATATAGTATATTATATTATAAGTAAATAATAAATTATTACTTATATATTGTTTGTATATATGGTATATATTACCAAAATCAACATACACGTAGATATTATATTTAGATTCTGAATCCAAGTCATTTTAATAATAAAGAAATATATAATTTTGAACACTATTTTGTTTAGAATTAAGTTGAAAATAAATGGAAATGCCGCCTCATGCATTGTCTCCAATCGATTACAATAATGAATAAACCTACATTAATATGATTGGACTAATAAAAATTCAATTAAATAGAACACAAAATTAGATGAAAATCATCAAAGGCTCACAAAGTTTATAATCAAAAAGTGAAACTTATATTTCTTTAAATTAAACTTATTCCAATAAATTGTTCAAAGGGAACATGTCCGATGATACATCTATATCCTATATAAAAAATCCTTGTTTTAATTACAAATGAAGATTGCTATTATCCTAACTATACATTTAATTTATTTTATTATAAAAATATGCTAAATGATTTCAAAGCCATGATAAATGTATCAATAAATAATAGTTTAGAACTTAACTTTTCTTGTAATATGTATAGTTTACTTATTATTATACTATATGAGCATTTCTTTTATTTACATACCTGCATTTTTTTATACTCACTCTGTCTCATAGATACCGTCCATTTTTTAGCAATAATTTATTCTCCCTTCGTCTATACTCACTCGTCCATAGATATTGTCATGTTCTTTTGGCAATAATTTTATACTCTCTTTGTCCTATAAATTTGGACACGGAAATTAAAGGAATGCGTATTATTTCCTTATATATATTAATTTTTATTTATAGATTCTATATATATAATGAGAAGTGAGAACCAGGCACCCCCATTCCCACAAATTTACATTTAGTTTTATTAAAAAAAAAAGTAACATTATATTAATTTTACAAAAAGAAAAAAACGCAACATATAGTTTCTGTTTTGATTTTTTTTTTCCTTGTGAGTTTATTTATTTGAAACATTCTTACGTACTTTAACAAGCGGTACAATCACTCACTTGCTAAAGTTTCAATTAGTAAATTATTTGGTCGATATGCATACTTTTAGTTCAAATTATATGACGTGAACTCTAATTCTAAGAGAAAATATGGTCATGTGGCATAGAGCAATATTAATAAGGTTTGTTTTGTGTGGGTATATGTGTGGGTGTGATGGTCTACTAATTCTAAGTAAAAACTTCACAGACATTTAAACTCAAAATGAATACTTTTATTTTTTGTTACATATACTTAATCATTAGTTATATTTGTTAGGCATTTAGTAACAAAAATACTAATGATAGTTAAAATATTAAAATAAATTAGACATCAACAAGAAGTATAATTATAATGAAATGTTATCATTATTCCTCATTAAAACGTACTCATGAGTACTAAGTTTTATATTCGTAGTACCCTTAAAAAACTAAAATTCAATTAAAATTTATCATTACAAAGCTTCAAAACCAGTTA
Source organism: Mentha longifolia (assembly GCA_001642375.2). NCBI lineage: Eukaryota > Viridiplantae > Streptophyta > Magnoliopsida > Lamiales > Lamiaceae > Mentha > Mentha longifolia. The sequence continues at coordinate 16,975,015 of CM038116.1, read as the reverse complement.
AAAAGTCAATGGGGTCAACAATTATGGGATGGAGGTAATACTATATTAATATAATAGAATATGAAAAAATCAAAATTTATTAAAATATAATGTCATTTGGTTTACGTGCGAATGCACGGTGCATTTGTTAGCTATTATTTGTGACAATTGATGTTTGAAA
>CM038116.1:16764589-16974755 GCA_001642375.2 Mentha longifolia | reverse complement strand
GGCACCCGACTCTGTTTTTGGAAGTTTTCGGGAGTTTTTGAGTGTTTCTTGATTGTTTCTTTGAGAGTTCTTGAGTCTTTTCATCTTCATTTTGACAGTTTCATCGGCTAGGGATAAACGGTCGCTAAATTTGACCCGTAACTCTGATTTTTCGCCATAATACCATTCCTAAAGCAGAACGGCGCTCCGCATCGAACTCACCACTTTGCTGTGACATATAGGTACGGAAAGCCAAATTCAGCCATTTACTGGTTCAAATCAGCCATCGAACTTTTCCAGTTTGTGGGAATTTTAGGAATTTTTGCAATTTTCGTCCAAGTAACTCATAATCTGCTATACTTGAGTATATTAGGTAGTGTAGATTCAATTTCTAAGTTGTTTTAAGTAGGGTTACCGTGCTTGTCCAGATCTTGAAGGAATCCTTCGGGGGTCGGATCTCTTGCCGGTTCTTTCCCAAGTCGACGGCGTGTTGCCGGGTTCAGATCTTGCGCCCGGCTTGCCTCGTTCGTGGATTTCTGCTCCCCGAACTGGTGGATTTGTTGCCGGACCTTGTCAGGTTTGCTGAACCTCCTTTTCCTTGTTGGTAGCGGCAACAACGGTTGATCGTGTTGGCCTTCCTGTCATGACGACAGAATACCCAAAAAACTTTTGACGGAAATCATAAATTTAGGTTCCCACAGACGGCGCCAATGATCGGAAATCACAAATTTTTCATTCCCACAGACGGCGCCAGTGATCGATCTTATTTTCATAGGTAATTAATGAACGTCAATAAGGAATAAATGAACATGAAAGTAAAAGGAACACAAAGAAATTACATGGTTCGATCTATCGGAATAGATCTACGTCCACGGGACAGAAAGAGTATGGATATTATTGCTAGTATGAGTATTGGTTAGAAGATTGTTCTCCCTCTCTCATTCTATTCTAAACCCCTATTTATAGATGCTCATATGGAGCTTGATTCTAATACAAAGTCTATTCCTATAAGAACTCTTTGGCTTGATCCTCTTCTTAGGGATAGATACCGAGCTTCTATATCTCTCTTGGAGCTTGAGTTGTAGTGAATTTAGGAGTCTTGATTGCCTTGGTGAAGAAGTCTTGTTGGTCCCGAAAGGCGCTTACACACATAGAAGGGGGGTGAATACGTGTGTAGAGAAATGTTAAACTTCTCTTGCGATTTTTAGCTTTTTAGACGAGTAGACGCTTTGAAGCTAAGTGAAGCGTTCAAAGCCTCTCGCTCGTGTGATACTGTGCGGAATGTGGTGAGTCTTTAAAGCTTATCTTGCAAATTAAAACCATGTTAATATTAAAAAGGTGAGTGTGTGTATGCGAATAATCAAAGCAATAAATAACTTAATATAAAAAGATAAACAATTTATAGTGGTTCGGAGCACCTCTCCTACGTCCACTCTATCCTCGACGGGATGAATACCTTCACTCGGTACTCCTTGTTTTATACTTCCAAGAGGAAGTGATTCAAGACAAATAACAAACTTGCACTTGAATCCTCAGAGATTTTACTAGCTCTCGAGAAACCTTACAACAACAACACTCTTTCACAAAAGCTCGATAACCTTACAACTCAATCTATTCACTCTAGAATTAGGTTTTGGGGTTTTGGATTTTTGTAAGTATGAGAATCCTTTATAATGAACTCACAAGTAAAGGATAAGGATTCTCAAGAGTCTAGGCTATGGATATAAGAGATTGAACTTAGAAAGTGAGGTAGTTGCAATACTTAAGAAACAAGTTCTTAAGGACACACTAAAGTGAAGCGCTTTGGAAGAACTAAGTACTAGAAGGAAATTTGCTTGAGTTCTTGCAAATGTGAATGCTTCAATCGTTTGTGCGTGTGTTCGTTTTAGTATGTGTGCAACTCCTTCTATTTATAGTAAGGAACCCTACTTCCCGTTGAGAGAGAAGAGGTTGCGTGTTCCTTAATATTGGATAATTCGGTGTGTCAGCCTGCAAGAGTCAGGAAGGGATGTCCGCCTTTACCTAACTTTAACTTCTCGGACTGTAGCCGTCTCCGTTATGCAATAGTGTGATGACACGTAGGCTTCATTCTGTGAGATGTCAGACATCCGAGAGTTTGAAATTCAAACTTGGATTCTGTGAGTCAAACTTGTCACACTTGCACTGGTTGACGCTTTGATTTCAGCTCTATATCAGAGACACTTTGAGTGAGCAGACTTGAGAGCACTTTGCTTCCACTGATTGGAAGCCCGCTTTTAGCGTCTTTATCTGAAGCGTCTCCTAGACGCTTTGTCAAAACTTCACTGCTGACGCTTTCACTGCGGAGCCACTTCGCTTCCTTTTGCTTTGGGAACTCTGACTGCTTCATCTTTGGCGCTTCTAGACTAAAAGAGAAGCTTCCTAACATGTAAGCTTGTCTAAGAGAGACTTGTCTAGTTTATCAAAAATAATAAGGGAAATATTCTAAAAAAGGTTTTGGAATCGAATCAAAACAAGTTGTTTATTTTAACTTGATTCAAGTTCCCCCTTAACATTATATCCCAACAATTTTCCCCTTTTTGATGATGCCAAAACCCGACGTCAAGTGCTTACACAAATCTATAGACGTCTAGGTTAAGTATAAGAATCAGAGTGGGTTAGGCAAAAACGCAATATCAATGCAGCTATAGGCAGTTAACTGAAAGCATATAAATAAATAAAGATAATGAGAAATTGTCTTAAAGCAGTAAAAGATATCATTGTATTAGTGAGATGATGGAGTGAACACAAATATAATGAACATCTATTTGAAGTGTTTTTGAGGAACTGGAGGGATCATGCCATAGGCTCTATCCTTGATGGCAGCTAGAGAGCGGTTAGGGCGATCATTCTGTTCAAGCCATTCTGCACATTCCTCGATCTCTTTTCTGATTGCTTCCTCATCAGGAATAGCGCCTCCAATGAGTGGAAGTTTGTAGCTCTCTTTCTTTGGCAGTTTGAGAGTTACTCCGTCTGCCAACTCCAAAATTTTGTTGAAGAGAGAGGCTTTGCAATGATCCATGTATGCAATGAAGCAATCCATGGCGTACTCAGTGCGAAAGCCTTGCCAGTAGTAGAAGCGTTTGACAAACTTCACTTTGACATCATTCCACTTCTCCTTGAGGTCAGCTGGAATAATCTCATCAACTAATTTGGCATTAGGAGCCTCATCCCTCAGCTTCTTTCTATCGAGTACGTCCCTGGCAAACAACTGCTTCCTGCATTTTTCAAAATAGACTGTTCGCAGGCTCTCATGAAAATTCTCTTCCCTTCAAGCGCTTCCATCTTCAATAGATGAAGCGCTTTGTCTGAGTCGGTCACCACCTCTTCATTAAAAACTTCGTCCCTGCACTCCGACACCGCTTTATACTTTGCCTCACTTCCAGGCATTCCTTTTCAGCGGTGTTGGTCGGAGTGTACTTCAACAGATACCTTCGGAGGTGGAAATTCGTTTTGTGCATCAAAATCACATCCAACTCCTCTTGGAATTCGTGTTGTGCTCCGGCCTCCTTGGTCATCATTGCGGGAGTCAGTTTCAGCTTTTTCTTGGGGTTGGTGTCAGCAGGCCCTTTCTTCTTACGCTTTTCCTTTTCTTTCTGTGGCGCTGCTGACACTGCTTGAAGGGGAGCGGCATCGATTGGCTCATCCAAGATGATCACCAGCTTCTTCGCTTCTCATTCCTTCTGTGCTTCCACTTTCTTGGAAGCGTCCTCTTTGGCCTTGGCTGATGTGGATTGACCACTTGGCGTCCCAGTCGCTTCCCCCTTTTTGGCAGCATCAAAAACAGGCTTGGAGGGAGCGCACTGTACGTTGGCGCTTTGGCCAGCGGCTCCTGGCAGAGTGATGTTCAGCTGATTAGGCTTCAATAAACCTTGTGCCAGTAGAGTGCCTAGGACTTGTGCTGAAAGGATTGGAGCTGGAGAGCGCGCATTGGTCAGAATGACCGACCATTCTAGGGTTGCGCGATACACACGGAACTCAGATTGGACGAAGGCCGCTAGCGCCTCCATTTTGTTGGAGATGTCTTCCAGTGCAGTGGTTGGCACAACCTGACTCGATCCACTTTGCGCTCCAGCTACTGCTTGGCCCAGCATGGCCACTGCCTGCTTCCTTTATTTTTCAGAATCCGCGAGTTTCCTCTCCACAGATTCTAGCTTTGCATTGAGTTGTTGGGTGACAGAGGCGGCTTTGAAATTTTTTGCTTTTGCCGCTTTAAGCTCTCTCTCCAGTTGAACAACCTTGTCAATGGTTGTGGAGAGTTCAGCTTCGACAACTTCGAGCTCTCTGTGGACACGCTTCCTGTCATCCAACTCCGTAGATAGCTTCAGCACTTCCGAACGTAAGGCTGGAATTTCCAGAAGTTGTGCCTTAACGGTCGAAAGCTCATCATGAGCTAATTCTACGTGCTCTTTCTCCTCAGCCAACTGCAACTCCACAGCCGCTGATTTCACCTTTAACTCTTCCAATGCTTTGGTAGCAGTGGAGAGCTCTTCTTCTTTCTTCACAATCTCCTCCTTCAGTGCTATCAACTCTGTGGTAGCAGTTGAAAGCTCGTCATCCACCTGCTTCTTCTCCTCCTCAGCTTTAGAAAGCTGGCTCTCTTTCTCCTTTATTTCACTCTTCAGCTGTGCGCACTCACGCTCCACTTCGTCGTGAGCGGTTTGAAGAACCGAGAGTCATTCTTCAAACACACTGACAGGTGCGCCAGCTGGTGTTAATGGAGTGGGTGTGTAGGAGGGAACAAGCTCTTGGACCTTCCTCTCGATGCGCCTCCACACTTCTGGCTTATCGATCAGGTCGTTGAAGCGTTCCAACTCAAAGCTGCTAAGGATCGAGGCCTCCTCCTCGACCAGCGCTTTGGGGTCGTTAGCCCGCACCAACTGGCAAATTTTATACACGTTGGTGCCGCGGCTTCGGACGTACTTCAAGAAGGGTGAAGTAACCTCCAACACGGATGGAGGTAGAGAGAATTCTCCAAAGAATTCTCTTATTTCCTCTTCAGCCCACTGAAGCTCTATGTCAACAGTCCTCATTACTGGACTGGACGCTTTGGGAGATTGAGGAGGGGGCTTGTCAGCTTGGAATTCCTCGTCTGCTGATGAGCTGGACACTTCGTCAGTGACGTGGAGAGCGCCGATGCGATCAGCATCCTTTCCTGGCGCTTCAACTTCCTCTCCTTCATCTTGTGCAGCTAGGGCACCGGCTTCCAGATCCTGACTTAAAATCTTGTCAGAGTCTGAAGCATTGTAGGAGGAAGCTGCGCTTTCCTCGTCATCTTCATCTATCAGTCCACACTTCCCTATCATGGAAGGGACTGATTTTTCTGACACACGACGGCGCTTTGGCTTCTTTAGGCCTTTTCAACCCTTCTTCCTTCTCTTCATCTCCTCATCCTTCAATATCAGCGCTTCGGCACTGGTATATTCAATGTCTGAAGCGGGAGGGGTGACAACTCCAAACTCATCGCCTAGAAGCGCCTTCGTAAAAAGCACACGAGTGTACTTGCTTTCCATGAGCCAATCTTGAGCTGCCCAGGACGCCTCCAAGAAATAAGATATCTTCATTGCATACTTGAGTTTGCCAAGAAACTCAAGTTGGCCTTTGTGTTTCCCGTCCGTCACTTCTCGAACGGCTTTGCTGGCCTCAACCAACTGCTTCACAAACCACGCTCTCCAGTTGTAAAGTGTACGGTTGATCGCGGTATCACAGAGCGCCGACAGAAGACGAATCTTCTATTCCGTGATGGCGGACCAGCTACCGATGTGACAAAGTAGGCACTTTGTCACAATGTTAATCATGTTGTCGAAGGGCTGTCGAAACGATGTTGCCTTCGACTGCTTGCGGATGAAGATGGCGCGTGGATCCGATGAGAAGCGCCTGAACTCCTTCTGGATATCCGGATCTCCAGCAGACTCCGGATCTTCCCCAGAGTTAGGAATGGGGACAGAATCCTCAAATAGAGCGTCGAGCTCTAGGGTTTTGGTTGCCACAGATCGAACCAAGCCTTGTTCATCGAACTATTACAGTGAGATTTTGGTAGTTAGGGTTTCTGAGTTCAAGTTGGAGAGGAACTCGACCACCCCTACCGGATTAATGTACTTGGGATGCTGGAAAAGAAGATTTTCCAGGCCGGAATTGAGGATTGCTCTCTTGATGATTCCGCCATCGGTCAGTAAATCACGATCGACGTGAGCCTCCGTAAATACAAATTCTCCGTAGCAGCTTCTAGGAGCAGGTTGCCATTTTGCATTAACCATTTTGAATTTCTGTGGAAAAAGAAATAAGATATGCAGTAGAGAGAGAAGTTATGTGAGTTGTAGAACTTGAAGAATTTGCAGAAATGGCAAAAATGATGTATAATGAAAGTGATGAGTGAAGAAGTTCTAATATATGCATAGATAATAAGTATAACGAGTATTAAAAGGTTAGTGGGGCGACGTGTCTTAGTGAGTGGCTAAGATCACGTTCCGGAAAGAGAGTGAGCGGCTCTGATCGTGTATAGATCATGCTTGACAGTTATTTGATCGTGCGGTTAGGGAAAAAGTAATTCGAAACGTCCGACGGCCAAGATTAAAAGTTTTTAGCGGTTCGGTAGCGCGAGTGAGAAGCACGAGCGAATGTGTGTCGAGTCCTATAACTGCAGCAGTCTTTGCATTAAATGCAAAGATATCACACGCAAACTATACTTGAGTGATATCTTGCTTTATAGATATATAGCTTATAAGTAAACTAATGAGAGATTAATTTCTAGAAATATTCAAAATTTGGCTGATTGTCACGCTTCGGAAATTAGACAAGAGCGTTTAGTTCGGGAAGCGTCTGTATCAGCACTTCAATATTTTCGGTAGGTCACGCACAGGGTTCTTGAAGACGCTTTGTGTTGACTTACTTACTTAATTTGAAAGACGCGAAAGGGAGACTTACTAGATAGTCAAAATTGTAAATGACTGATACCACACTTTGACGATCCACGTACTCAAATATTAAAGCTTCAGGTGAGGAACAGAACGTTCACGTTTTGAAGTGTGAGAGCGTATGTTCTCATCTAAGCGCTTTCTCTCGAAGAAGAAGTGTTTCCCCCTTAAACATAGCTTTGGACTATCTTTTAAAGAGAGTATCAACTCTGTAGGGGAAGCGCTCTACTTATGTTGAGAGATGAAGATAATGCAAAGTCCTCTTACTCGGGTAGGTCTATCTCGTGAATTCGATAACATGAGATATGAGATTACAAAATCCACGAGGGACCCGGTTGGGGATGAGTGTCTTCATGGATTTTAATGGAATGACATGAGTTGCCTCATGCATTAAAATCTATGAATTCACTTCCTTACTATGGCAAGCTATCTCAAGTTTCATGAAGCGAGATTCTCGAGAATAGACACTAACCTTTGTAAGGTTGGAGCTTTACATTACTCAAAACAAATGAGGCTTTCACAATTAGCAGTGGTGAAGATCTTTAACATGCTTTGCGCTTCTGGCTCCATCTCCACCATGAAAGCTTGTGAGAAAATTGAGTGAAAATCATTCAAGCAACTCCATACAATACGTCCCAAAAATTACGTACGTGTATGTTAACTTGAATAGGATTATTAACTCAATGCTTTCATGTTTCTTCAGCAGAAAGGATTTTAAGAATTTTGGGAGTGAAACGTCAAGATTGTACCAAGCTCTAAACTTAAAAGCTGGACTCTCAAGAGATCCACATGGTACCACTTGTGCACCACTCTGACAAGACGGCATAAGTTTTTACGAATACCGTGGTACGAGTAACAACCTTGATCAAGCATCCTTGATTAACTCATCAAGGAAGAGCACTCAACCGCGCTTTCACAGAAGCTGTGGAAGCGTGTAGAGGTCAATGCTCCTAAAGGGAACTCCATCCCTTCGGTTTAATTATCATCCCATGAAAAGGGGAGATAAAGTCTTCTCTTTCACACCACCTGCAAAGACCGGTTCCCCCTTAACCAATGATCCCAACAATCTTTCCCATAAAGGAAAGCGTGAGAGTAGGTAGGGAACACGCTTTGCCTTCTCCACCGTTACTCCACCTTCTCCTCACCAGGGTCTAGCAACCCTAGTTATAGACACAATTTGTTGAAGCGTGCTTGTGGAAGCGGCTTGGTGAGAATATCCGCTTTATGATCCTCAGTTGGAATCTTTTCCACCTTAACATCTTGCTTCTCCACATGATCCCGAATAAAATGATGGCGAATTTCAATATGCTTACATTTTGAATGAAGCACGGGATTGTGGGTGATGGAAATTGTGCTTGTGTTGTCACAATAAATTGGAACCTCCGAATATTCCACTTTATAGTCCTTCAACTATTGTTTTAGCCAAAGGATTTGTGAACAACAGCTTCCCGCAGCCATGTATTCCGCTTCGGTGGTAGAGGTGGCAACACTAGTTTGTTTTTTTGAGAACCATGAAACCAACTTGTTGCCAATGAATTGACACGTTCCACTAGTTGATTTCCTATCAACTTTGCATCCACCGAAATCGGCATCGGAGTAGCCACTAAGCGTGAGATCATCTTCCGCCGGATACCAAAGGCCTAAGTTGATGGTCCCTTTAAGGTATCGAAGAATGCGCTTAGCTCCCTCTAAATGGCTTTGCTTCGGATTGCTTTGAAATCTAGCACAGACGCCTACAGCAAAGGTGATGTCGGGTCGGCTAGCTGTAAGATATAGCAAAGAGCCAATCAACATACGGTAATCCGTAGCGTTGACTGACTTGCCATCCAAGTTTGGATCTATCTTGAAGTTTGTGTTCATTGGAATCTTGACGCTTTTGCAATTTTGAACACCAAACTTAGTGAGCATATCACGAGTGTACTTAGCTTGATTTATGAAGATTCCACGACTCGTTTGCTTTACTTGCAATCCCAAAAAGCATGTCATCATCCCCATCATAGACATCTTGTATTTTCTCTTCATCAACCCCGCAAATTTATCACTCAAGATTTGATTTGGAGAGCCAAAGATGATGATATCGACATAGATTTGTACCCATAACATGTCTTCACCGTTGTTGATCGTGAAGAGGGTTTGATCTATCTTCCCTTTTTGAAAGCCGCTTTCAACTAGGAAGTTTGAAAGAGTCTCCTACCACGCTCTGGGTGCCTGCTTGAGGTCATACACCGCTTTGATGAGCCGGTACACTTGATCACTCTTTTCAAAGCCTGAGGGTTGTTTGACGTACACTTCCTCCTTCAATTCTCCATTGAGAAAAGCACTCTTCACATCCATTTGATACACTTTGAACTTCTTGGATGCGGCATATGCAAGGAACATCCTGATGGCTTCGAGACGAGCAACGGGAGCGAAGGTTTCATCAAAATCGATGCCTTCCTCCTGGCAATATCCTTTTGCGACCAAGCGAGCTTTGTTGCGAACTATGTTGCCGCTTTCGTCAGTCTTATTCTTGAAGACTTATTTGGTACCGATGACGCTTTGATGAGAAGGTCGATCCACTAGGTACCAAACGTCATTCCTTGCAAACTTATTTAGCTCCTCTTCCATGGCAGTTATCCAGTTTGAATCATTTAGAGCGTCCTCCACCGATGAAGGCTCGGTGTTTGCTAGGAAGCAACTAAACAGGTAACTCTCACCATGAAATAAGGTACTTCTAGTCCTGACGCCCTGGCTGGGATCACCTAGAACACCTTCTTGGGGATGATACCTCAACCAAAGCTTCTTCTGGTTGAAAGCCTCCATATCATCTGACTCAGAGCGTGGTGTGTGATCATTACCGTTCCCTTGATCACAAACCACTGGACTGGATGGAGCTTCCTCACTGTTTGGAACCAATGAGATCAGAGGATCAGCTATTCTCGAGTTTGGTTCTCCCTTATCGAGAGAGAGCTTATTGAGATCCTGCTCCATTGCTTCAACTTCATCTTCAATTTCTTCCTCTATCGAAGCGTCCACCAAATCTACTTATTTAGTGACAGAGCGCGTGATTGGTCTGGAAGATATTTTAGGAGACTCCATTACGCTTTCAGATCTAGTGTTCATACTTTCAGCATTTACCTGTACCTGTGGAGTCTTGAAAGCAGCTTCATCAAAAACAACATGTGGTGTTTCTTCCACAACAAGAGTTTGACAATTGTAGACGCGATAAGCTTTGCTAGTAGGGGAATATCCAAGAAATATTCCCGTATCAGCTTTGCTATCAAACGCTCTCAATTGCGTTTTACTGTTGTTGTGAATAAAACACTTGCAGCCAAAAATATGTAAGTGAGAGAGAATAGGAGTTCTCCCTTTCCATAATTCATATGGGGTTTTGTCGTGGAGTGTGTTGATTAGAGTGCGGTTCTGGGTATAACATGTTGTGAAGGTTGGTTCGCCCCAGAACCTTTTTGGTAGTTGGGCATCCGCGAGCATTGAACGTGCAGCCTCTTTGATGGTTCTGTTTCGGCGTTCTGCAACGCCATTTTGTTGTGGAGTATGAGCTACTGAAGTCTGATGTAGAATCCCGTTCTTTGTGGTATACGCTTCAATGAATTGATTGAAAAATTATGTTCCTTTATCGGAGCGTATTTTTACCACATTCAATCCTTTTTCCACTGTCAACTACTTTAGGAGCTTTGGAAGTTCCCGAAGCATATCTTTCTTTTTTAGTAGAATTAGTACCCACGTGTAGCGTGAGAAATCGTCCACGACTACAAGAGCATACTTTCTCCCACTCAAAGTGACTAGTGAGATAGGACCGAAGAGATCCATGTGCAGGAGCTTTAGAATCCGGGATCAACCATGTCCCTCTACGCTTTGAAAGGACTTCGTAATCTGCTTGCCTTCTTGGCAGGCTTGGCACACAATATCCTTGTCGAAGACTTCATTAGGAATACCTCGAACAAAATTCTTTCGGGAAATCTTGTTCATTATTTTGAAGTTCAAATGGTTGAGGCGATGATGCCATAACCACCCAATCTCCGAGGTGCATCTAGCGATGAGGCCGGTTCTGACTTCGCAGCTGCTCCAGTTGGCTACATACACGTTTTGCCTTCAAGTACCTGTAAGAACAACCTGCATAGACGCTTTGTTCTTGACAACACACTGGTTAGAGATAAACTCTACCACGAACCCGTTATCACAGAATTGAGAAATGGAAAGTAAGTTATGTTTGAGGCCTTGGACATATGAGACATTAGGAAGTCTCATATTTCCAACGCAAAAAGTACCGTATCCGATGGTGATGCCTTTTGCATCATCACCGAAAATTATATCTGGACCCGGCTTTATGATAAACTCGCCGAGGAAGGATTGTTCACCCGTCATGTGATGTGAACATCCACTGTCTAGGTACCAAGCAGCTTATTCCTTCCTTTTGTCCGTATTTTTTGAGTTCGCCGCTTTGATCTAAAAGATCAACAATTTTTAGGTACCCAATTTGCATTGGGTTCCTTGATGTTAGTGGTTTTGGAAACTCGAGTTGGATTCACCGAGAGAGTGATTCCTTTCTCGAGATCCTGAATGAAACAAATAGGGCTTTGTTTAATAGGAAAACCCTGAGTGTAATCATGTGTGTAATAGTGAAAGTGTTTACGGTTCCTCCTTCTCTGAGAGCGTGAAGGAGTGTTTTCACTTTGTGTAAAATGATCGATGAGATTTCGATCATGAAAGTTATGTGAAGCGTCGGGGATAAAGCGAACTTAAGTTCCTCCATGAGATGTGAAGTTATTCAAGTCAGCTTTACGCTCTTGTTGACGCTTCGGAATTGTCAAAGACTGGACACACTTTGAATTATGTTTAGAGCGTTTAGGCTTTCCAGTCTTTGATTTTCTCAAAGCGTCAGGTTGAACCTTTGAAGACGCTTTGGAAGCTTACCTTGAAGTTTCAGCCACAAACCCGACTAATTCTTTTCCTTTGCTAGTAGCGTGATGATCAGCTTTGGAGCTTTTCATCAATGCTTCGGTACTAGCATCGGATGAAGCTGTGAAGATAGAACCAAAGCCGATTCCTTTCAAACTTTTTGAGGGTTTGAAAGAACTTTCGATTGTTTCAATAGCTACAGAGGCGCTATTGAGACGATCGAGAGTGGCTTTACGTTCCTTGGAGGTGGATATGGTACGTTGGTGACATTCAAGAAGGTCATCGAACTTAACCGTCAACTCGAATATGTCCTTTTCTTTGGACTCAAGTGTATTGGCTAATCTGTCGTTCTCTTTTCTGAACTGAATGAGAACTTCCTGCAAGGATTCGTGATTCTTGAGCAACTCTTAATAGTCATCAAAGAGATCACTTTCCAAGCTGAAAGCCTCATCCTCACCGTCACCATATTCACTACCTAGTGATAATGGAAGAGTATTAGATTCAGGAATATTTACCTTCATTTCAGCTTCTATTGCCATGCAACCATAATCGTATTCATCATCAGTGAACTGATCTTCATCATGGTCGATGGATTTTTTAGATTCGACGGGAGCATCGGCTACGAGAGCGCGACGGCTGTCCTCACGACGAGCTTTGACCTCATCTTTTTCTTTGGTTTCAGAGCTTCGGGCATTCACTTTTGTAGTGCCCCATTTTGTGACACTCGTAGCACTCAATGTTGGCTTTATCTCTAGGGATGGCTGCAGATTTGTCATCTCTCTTCCCATCGCGTGGGGTGAAGCGTGAGCTCTGGCCTTGAGATTTGTAGAATCTTTTATACTTGGCCGCTCTAGCGTTGGAGTTGTTAAACCCTCTAACAAGATAGAGAGCGTAATCCTCCAGTTCTTCTCTCGACATTTCTACAACCTCGTTGTTGGAAGTGTCGGCTTCGATGGTGGTGTTCTCTACTGCGGCTTTGAAAGCCAAATTCTTTGATTTCGTTGGAAGCTCCTCCTCATCCTCATGAAGCGCTTTCTTGACTAGGTCAAATTCGATCGCTTTGAATTCGGAGAACATCATTTCAGGAGACATGTCTCCCAATTCTTTTTGTGAGAGGAAGAGTTCCTTCATTGTCTGCCATTTTACAGACAGAGCGCGAACCACCTTTTGATTGATTTCTTTGAAGGTGAGTTCTTTTCCCTGGGAAGCCATAGTTGTGGTGATTCCCAGAACTCGAGTCTCGAAAGACTCCATGCTCTCATTGCTCTTCATTGTGAGAGCGTTAAACTCCTGCATCAATACAAAGAGTTTGTTTTTCTTAATTTTCTCCGTGCCCTGTGAGATTAGGGCAAGAGTTTCCCATATCTCCTTCGCCGTTTTGCATTTCATGATTCTTGGGAGATAGGCGTCGGGGATGGTTGACTGGATCACGTTGCATGCCACCCGATCTAGATTATCAGCTTTGAAGTCGTTGGTCGTATATTCTTCTCTAGGCTTAATGACATAGACATCGGTGGAAGCACTTTCTTCCTCGTCAACAGGGTTGCCGTCTTGGTCGACGGATTTCTCCTTTTCACGGTTCCTCAATAGATATTTCATGATTATGATGGGTCCCTTTTCGACAACCTCATGCATGCGGTCATGAAGTGAAGTGAGATGGGAGTCCACACGGAAGCTCCACATTATATAGCCCTCGATCGAGAACTGAGGAAGACATCTTGAAAATGAGATTAGAAAGATGCAATATGTAGTGAGTGAGGTTTTAATGCAAGTTTGGAAAGATTGGTTCAGGTAGACCTACTATAGCGCTTTCGCGCTACCAGTATTCAGAAACAGAGGTCAGTTAGAACCCTCGCTCTGATACCACTTGTTGGTCCCGAAAGGCGCTTACACACGTAGAGGGGGGTGAATACGTGTGTAGAGAAGTGTTAAACTTCTCTTGCGATTTTCAGCTTTTTAGACGAGTAGACACTTTGAAGCTAAGTGAAGCGTTCAAAGCCTCTCGCTCGTGTGATACTGTGTGGAATGTGGTGAGTCTTTAAAGCTTATCTTGCAAATTAAAACCTTGTTAATATTAAAAAGGTGAGTGTGTGTATGTGAGTAATCAAAGCAATAAATAACTTAATATAAAAAGACAAACAATTTATAGTGGTTCGGAGCACCTCTCCTACGTCCACTCTATCCTCGACGGGATGAATACCTTCACTCGGTACTCCTTGTTTTATACTTCCAAGGGGAAGTGATTCAAGGCAAATAACAAACTTGCACTTGAATCCTCAGAGATTTTACTGGCTCTCGAGAAACCCTACAATAACAACACTCTTTCACAAAAGCTCGATAACCTTACAACTCAATCTATTCACTCTAGAATTGGGTTTTGGGGTTTTAGATTTTTGAAAGTATGAGAATCCTTTACAATGAACTCACAAGTAAGGGATAAGGATTCTCAAGAGTCTAGGCTATGGATATAAGAGATTGAACCTAGAAAGTGAGGTAGTTGCAATACTTAAGAAACAAGTTCTTAAGGACACACTAAAGTGAAGCGCTTTGGAAGAACTAAGTACTAGAAGGAAATTTGCTTGAGTTCTTGCAAATGTGAATGCTTGAATCGTTTGTGCGTGCGTTCGTTTTAGTGTGTGTGCAACTCCTTCTATTTATAGTAAGGAACCCTACTTATCATTGAGAGAGAAGAGGTTGCGTGTTCCTTAATATTGGATAATTCGGCGTGTCAGCCTGCAAGAGTCAGGAAGGGATGTCCGCCTTTACCTAACTTTAACTTCTCGGACTGTAGCCGTTTCCGTTGTGCAATAGTGTGATGACATGTAGGCTTCATTCTGTGAGATGTCAGACATCCGAGAGTTTGAAATTCAAACTTGGATTCTGTGAGTCAAACTTGTCACACTTGCACTGATTGACGCTTTGATTTCAGCTCTATATCAGAGACGCTTTGAGTGAGCTGACTTGAGAGCGCTTCGCTTCCACTGATTGGAAGCCTGCTTTTAGCGTCTTTATCTGAAGCGTCTCCTAGACGCTTTGTCAAAACTTCACTGCTGACGCTTTCACTGCTGGAGCCGCTTCGCTTCCTTTTGCTTTGTGAACTCTGACTGCTTCATCTTTGGCGCTTCTAGGCTAAAAGAGAAGCTTCCTAACATGTAAGCTTGTCTAAGAGAGACTTGTCTAGTTTATCAAAAATAATAAGGGAAATATTCTAAAAAGGTTTTGGAATCGAATCAAAACAAGTTGTTTATTTTAACTTGATTCAAGTTCCTCCTTAACATTATATCCCAACAAAGTCTCTCTTAGTTGGGCCGAGCTTAACTGTTGGGGCCCAATTATATTGGGTCTGATGCTTGGACCTAGGAGTTGGGCCGTATTCTATCAATTATATCAATTAAACATGATAATTCTACTTTTTGAGTTTATTTATAATATAATTGTGATCGTACATATCTATTGAAGTCGTTTTCAATTATAAGAAAGAAAGAAGCAAATAACATGTGCAAAATTAGAGGCTCAAAGTGAAATGTATTTAATTTATTGTCTGCGCTGCTCAGGAATTTATTGAGAGCCCAAGACGTAACATTTTCCCGGGATGGACATAAATATTTTTAGCAATTATTATCAATACATCTTTTCGTTTTCCTTTGAAACAAAAATAATAATCAAAACTTTTGGGAGCAGGGGATATACTAATTCTGATTGTTACTGCCTTACTGGATAGTTTCGCCTCTTATTTGTACTAATTCTACATGGAAAATAAGTTTTCCCCTACGAAAACTTAACATCAGATTATTATAATGCGTTCGCATTCGCGATACTACAATAATTCATTATTCATTATAATGAATTCTCGGTACTTTCGTAATGTATCAGTTAATTTAAATCATAAATTACACAATTATTAATGATCCAAATCATTTCTCATTCATATTACACAATATAACTTTTTATATGATCTATTCGCTATACATATATACAATACTCCATTCGTCCCATTTAAAGTATTTTGTTTCTTTTGATACGGCAATTAATGAAAAATGTAAAATTTGAAAATGTGATAGAGTCTATACCTTTTGAAAAGTTGATTTTTTTTTAATAAGAGAAAATGGACATTTTGAATGAGATAACTCAAAAAAGAAAAATATGACACTTTGAATGAGACAGGGAGTATAACATTAAACAAATATTATTAGCTCTTACAAGAATGAAATAAAATTCGATGATGCAATACTATCCAAGAAAATTATGAACGTTATAATTTTCTTAAAATTTGTGCTTGTTCAAGCACGAATGAAATCGCCGTCATCAAATTTATTAGACGAGTTCATAGACGATATAAATTTAAATAATAAAAAATAAAAACTACTGAACTAGATGAAGCTTCACTAGATTATGGCAAATTACTAAATTTTTGCATTTTCTTTTTCGAAAAAGTAAAATTATATATACTCCCTCCGTTTTTTTTAAGGTTAACAAATCGCAAATAATAAGGAAATGTGTAAATTTACATTTTAACCTCATTTATTTTTCTCTTTTTTGCACACCACCTAATAAATAACATTAATTATAGGGGTAAAGTTGGAAAACTATAGATATTATGTTATCAAATTCTGAAATGGGACACTTAAAAACAAACGACAAAAATAGTAACTAAGACACTTAAAAACGACAAAAATAGTAACTAGAATACTTAAAAAAAAGGAGGAAGTATGTTGGCTTTTAGCGGTGGAGGTTACTATTGATTCGATTTTGTAAGTATTATGTGTACGTTTATAAGTCAGTTTCTCTAAATTTAGACTCGTTCCAAAATTTGCCTTATTCCTTGAAAAATGCGTTACGGCGTTTGTGACGGTCGAAGAAATTTTATTCAGCGTCAATTTTACAGAAAAGCATAATTGATAATATAAAAAAAATGGTAAAATTAATATGTTAATTGAATTACGTCTTAATTCCACAGAATATACGATGATTTGACAAGTAAACACCGATTTAAGAAAGAATATACTATTGAAATGATGCAAGTTTATCACTTCTGCATATTGAAAAATTCCTCAAAGTTTGGAGCTGCCCACATATTAATCCCATAAGTCAGTGCAAAAATTGAATAATTCATGAATTCAATATGAAAATATAGGAATTATTGGAGTTGGTTACAAACTTGAGTTCAGTTGGGAATTACTCCGTATTTGCGTACGATGTCTTGATTACTGAAAAGAGTCGGATACTATAAGGGGAGTACCGACAGCACCTAGTTATATCTTCTTTTCTTTCTTTTTCTTTTTAATCTATAATACACATATACAATTATAATGCATTATACATCATAATGCATTGTCAATTATTATAATATTCTGTCATTATAATACATTCTCAATATAATTACAATACATCGTTTAATATAAACCATAGATTACAACACTGATCACAATGATCGATCACTGGTCCAGATCATTCCTCATTTGCTACATAAAATTTAGTTTTTATTTGATCTATCACTAATATATATATATATATATATATATATGTGAAATGGGTTTGATTCTGGTAGAAACCCTCTCTAGAATAGAAACTAAAAACTTTTTATAGCCATAGATTAATTTTGTTTTACGGTCAAGATCTTGACATTTGGATTTGAGTTATAATTTTTGTAATAGTTTTCTTGTGGTTTTTAATGCAGATAAGGGTACAAAAGTCACAAAATTTTCCAATTAGCTTCCTTCCTAATTTATAGCTCCTACGAATTTGGCATTCTAATATCTCACCAATTTTGAAATTTCTAATTTCAACATTTTTCTTAAAACAAATCGAAGAGATCGTGCATAACAAAAAAATCATGCTTCTATTTCTACTGATTTCTGCAAATGATTATGACCAAAATTCTGGAACCGTACGGCGATGGATAGGAACGTAAGTTCCCGATTTGTTTATTATTTTGTTTATGTTTTTGTTTTTATTTTTCTGTTTTGAATCTCTCTATATCTTTGTACATCGAAACTATATGAGATGTGATTTCAACAAGGGAATCTGTTTAGCAATTTATTTATTGGATGAATTTTTATGATTTCATTGTTACATTTGTCTTTATCTCAGATGCATGTTCTAATATTCGATGAAAAAAATTATTTGTTCAATAAATTTAGTTTTAGTATTCACTTGTTCTTTTAACGCACACAATGTGTTCGATTAAATGAATGATTTAGGGTTTTGTATGAATATTTTGAAAAGAATTTAAAGAATGCTTTGTATAAAATTGTTGCATAAATATAAGGTTTTGTTGCATAATCTTTTTTACTTATTGCACTTCTGAATTTTGTTTGGTAGAAACTAATGCATAAATATATAATGTTGTTGCATGTTCTTTTACATTTGTTGCATGTCTTTTTTTTTTGTTGCATATGTCTTTTTTTTTTTTGTTGCACATTCTTTTTCATTTGCTACATGTTTATAAGTTTATGAACTATTTATAAATTAAAATTTTCTTTTATTATAGGTATCACGGCTAAAAGTGAGTCAAAATGATAGTGTGCAGAAGAGACGTATCAAAATAGAAGAATTATGTGATGATGACGACTTCATGGATGCATAGTACTATAGTAGACACAATTTTACTATGGATGTTCATATATTTATTGTTGATGCATATGAAATTTGAAAACAATGCATCAGTGATTTACTGGACATGTATATTGTAAGATTACGTGAAATGCACCAATTTAATAATTTGATGCATTTCAATTAGTGAAATGATGCATTATGATATATATAAATAAGACTTGAAAATTTCAATCATTTGATATATTATGTTTCGTTATGTGCATTTTAATTTGTCATATTGTGGAAAAGTAAGGCTGAAAGTTGAGAAGATTCTTAATTTTCATATTCTTTTTCGCATTCAATATGCTCGATCAAATGCATAGTTTAAGAATTCAGAGGGTGTTTTGTATATAATATAATGGTCACATAAATATATAGTTTTGTTGCATAAAGTTTTTCCACTTATTGCATGTCGTAATTTTTTTATGCAAATTGTCGCATAAATGTATAGTTTGTTGCATATTATTTTTCACTTCTTGAGAATAGGCAATTACCTTAGATCCATATTACGGAGATTAAAAAATATATATTTTGATACGGAAAAATACACCCTAATATGGAAAAAATAGATTCTATTAAGTGAAAATAATCCCTAATAAAAAAAATTAAACCCTGCTAGAAAAACTTAAACCCTAATTGGACAAATTGAACCCTATTATGAGAAATTATACCTTACTAGAAAAAAACTAAACCCTAGTTATACGAGAAAACTAAACCCTAATTGGATGAACTGGACCCTAGTAGGGGAAAGTAGAGAAATATAATCAGTCCTTTTTTTTTGAAAAATATATAGAATAGTTTACATACGACTTTGGCATAATTCAATATTTTTATTGCATATATGTCTTCTTTTGTTGCATATGTGTATATTCTGAGACAAATGCACTACTTGATAGTTATGTAATAGAGGTATATTGCATTCTCAGCTCATATATACATTAATTATTGATAAAATGCATGTCTTTATTATAATAATGCATTTTGTTTATAATTATAATGCATTTGGTATAACAATTTCCAAACAACTAGTTATACTTATTATGAAAAATAAGGTGTCGTTGCATTTTATTCACAAAATTAATACATTTAAAAAAAAATAAAACAATGAATTATTAGTATAACTTAAAATGTCAAATACCAAAAGTCGAATTATAAAGTGAAAACAACTCACACAACATACAAAGCATTAATTAATACTAATACAATTCGCTTGTATAAATAATGCATTTACATCGAAATTAAAAAGGACGAATTGATGTTCTGAAAATCATTTAGTTCAATTATTCTTTTTAGGTAATTCTAATATAATACTGAAAATTTAAAAAGAAAAATATAATACTAAAAATACTTCAAAATTATCAATGTTAAAAATGCAATTGCAGAATTTTAATCGTGCATTTGCATGAATTACATTACATAAAAAAGACAAATACTTATGAAATTGAATTTTCACTTCTGTTGAAAGAGCTGTGAATGATGTAGATAATAAAATATATAAACTGTTAACATGATAAAGACCACATTTGATTCTCCTATAATTAGCCGATCCACATCCCTTCATTTAAGGAAGAATCGGTTATAATTTAGAGTAAATTACTTAATCACCCTCTTTAAATTCCACAATCCCAAATATTTATTAAAATCTGCTTATTATGGTAACTATTGATTTACATTGATCAATGGCTTAAAAAGGTTTCTAGATTTCACAAAACAATTAGTTTTTATTTGATCCATCCCCTATATGAAATAACATCAACGTACTGTATATATTTCAATATATACATCATTAAAATCTAAAATTGAATGCATGGCGTATAAATTTAAATTTATGATGATATATGTATTTTATATTATGTCATACATTAGTGATAATAAAATTTTATAATATCACACAAAAAAAGTAATAGGGGAAATCTTAATCTACAATATCGATAGCACTATATGGTTCCATATTATAAAAGGTATTGTCGCAAAATAAGTTTGGAATATGTTACATATCTTTCATTCGAAAAAGATAAAAAATAAAAATAGAGGTGTCTATATGTATTATTAGCAGTGAGTTACAACACAGCCACAGCCATAGGCACCATGGAATTGCCTTTGAAATCCACCGACGGCGACGACTGCCCCTCCGCCGCCGCCGCCGCCGCCCCCCTTAAAGTTGACTCTGATCACAAAGCCACCGAATTCCGCCCATTTTCCCTCTCTCCGCCGCACATGCGCGCCTTCCACCTCGCCTGGATCTCCCTCTTCTCCTGCTTCTTCTCCACCTTCGCCATCCCGCCGCTCCTCCCCGTCATCCGCCGCGACCTCCGCCTCTCCGCCGCAGACGTCGGCGCCGCCAACGTCGCCTCCTTCAGCCGGGTCCATCTTCTCCCGCCTCGCCATGGGCCCCGTCTGCGACCTCTTCGGCCCCCGCGTCGCCTCGGCCGCCGTCTCCCTCCTCACCGCCCCCGCCGTCCTCTCCGTCGCCTTCATCTCCTCCGCCACCTCCTTCATTGCCGCCCGCTTCCTCATCGGCTTCTCCCTCGCCAACTTCGTCGCCTGCCAGTTCTGGATGAGCTCCATGTTCTCCGGCAACGTCGTCGGTGTGGCGAACGGTGTCTCCGCCGGCTGGGCGAACGTCGGCTCCGGCCTCACCCAGCTCCTCATGCCGCTCCTCTACTCCCTCCTCACCGCCGCCGGCCTCCCCTCCTCCACCGCCTGGCGCGCCGCCTTCGCCGCCCCCGCCGCCCTCCAAGTCGCGACGGCGCTCATGGTCCTCGCCTTCGGCCAAGACCTCCCAGACGGAAAATACAAACGGCGGCCGCAAAAATCCGGCGAAGAGTCGCCGGAAAACGCGACCTCCATTCTAGTAAACGGGCTGAAGAACTACAGAGGATGGATTCTGGCATTGACGTACGGATTCTGCTTCGGCGTGGAGCTGACGACGGATAACATCATAGCGCAGTATTTCTACGATAGGTTCGGAGTAGATATGGAGGCCGCGGGGGCGATCGCGGCTAGCTTCGGGCTGGCGAACGTGGTGTCTCGGCCGGCGGGAGGGATGGCTTCGGACGCGATGGGAAGGAGGTTCGGGATGCGGGGGCGGGTGTGGAGCCTGTGGGTCGCGATGACGGGAGCGGGAGTTCTGTGCTTTAGTCTGGGTCGGGTTGAATCTTTGTGGGGGTCCATATTGGTGATGTGTTGTTTCTCGTTTTGTGTACAGGCAGCTTCGGGCCTTACGTTCGGAGTCGTTCCTTTCGTTTCCACCAGGTACCGCACCAACCTCCTCTTCCCAATTTCCTACCTTTATTTTGATTTTTTATTTATTTATTTATTTGAGATATAAATTATTATTATTATTATTATGGATTTATCGACGTTGAGCTGCGATTTTGTACTCGTCTTCATGTAACGTCGTTGTTTCAGAAAGTTCAGCTCATTTTTCAGTGTCAAGACAAGTTGCGCCAACTAAACGGTATCGGCAAAATTTTGGATTATTCACGTCTTTTTTAAAAGAAAAAAACAAATTTAATACCCTCGATATTTTGCATACTTTACGTAAATGATTTTTATAACCTCGTCATAATTATCTTTTACATTTGTGACGTATTTAGCATTTCTCATTATTTTAAGGAAAAAATACATAAATTTAGTTTAATAAGCCCATATTTGGTTTAATTTATTTTTATTTTATTTTGTATAGAAATGGAAACAATTAATTGATTCAATTACTTTTTGTTTGGTTTGAGTATTAGGTTATCCATTCCCTTTATTTGGATAACTCAATCTATTACATTGTTACCCTTCAAGAAGGATGAGAACAAGGAGAAAGAGAATCATCTTTCTATTATTGAACCAAACACTCAATAAAAGTAACCATTATTATTATCATTCCTTTACTTGATTTGATTTCATTCTCTTTTCATTACCCATCTTGAATCAAACGAGCACTAAATATACCTTGTGTCAAATTTAGCCTTAACTTTACATTCGTGACAATTTTAACCTTATAAATCAATTGTGTGACAATTTTAGTTATTTAATGAATTTTAGCACCGAAAAAATACAGCTAACATAAACTTTTTAAGAATTGTTTTGTTTTGGGGGCCTACATTGCCAACTCAATTGTTCACTGTAAATTCATTAAATGACTTAAATCGTCACATATTTTAATTTATAAGGAAATAATTGTCCCATATTTTAATTTATAAGGCTAGAATTATCACACATATGAAGTTTTTGCTAAATTTGTCACAAATTAATATCATAAGGCTACAATTGTCACAAATGTAAAATTAAAGCTAAATTTGTCACAAAGTAAATCTATTAGGTTACATTTGTATATTTTTTATTATTTTAATCTTAATACTGTTTCATCTTCAATAGTCAAAACGGTCCACCGCTTACCGTGGTGTGCCCACTGTTGATGTCACAGTGCTACGTCCTCAAATTTTCCAATCATTATTTAGTTTTTATGTCAGGTTTAATTTGTTTATAGTAAAATATAAATATTTTTGGTAAAATTTTTATTAACTTCTTTATAAATACCATTATAATGTCATCCATGAACACATTAAACATACTCACTATAATCGTTGGAGCATTACTCTTTCTACAGTATAGCATTACACCAATTCTAGGTGGTCATTTTCCATACAACAATTTTTATTTAATAATATTATATGTACTAAATATTGTATATATTCGATCGACATCCTCATTCATAAATATTGCTATATAACTAAACTTACAATGATGAATTACCTGACTTCTTTTTTCTAAAAATAAATTTACCTTACAAAAAAAAAACCTGAATTTTAAATATAACACCATCATCTTTGATTAAATACTCCAAATTTTCAATGACAAAACTCTAAACATCGACGATGGATTGAAGCAATTATAGCGGTAGGGTTGATTTAACGAGTGAAAGGCCCAAGAGTTGCTAATAACCACATTTGGTGTCGGTAACCTATAATTTCAATTTCGATTTCGATTTAGGAAGTCTATTTCTTCCATTCAACTTCAACTATTAGATATTTTTCGCATTAAAACAATAGGTAGGACACACGTCAGCTAAATACCAAAATTAGACCAAACACCCATCTCAACCATTTATTCATAAAGATCGCTAATTTCCATTTCCATTTAAATTGATATCATCACATATAAATTCAAAAATCGAACAATAAATTTAATTAAATAACGTTTTAATTAATTTTCAGGTCACTGGGAGTAATTTCAGGCATGACAGGTAGCGGTGGAACAGTGGGTGCAGTATTTACACAACTTTTGCTATTTTCAGGCAAAAATAATATTCCAACTCAAAATGGAATATCAATTATGGGAGTGATGATGGTTATTTGTGCACTTCCAATCACTCTACTCTATTTTCCTGCCTCTGGTGGAATGTTTTGTGGCCCTTCCACACAATCACAATCTTCTTACGAGTACAATTTACTCCCATCAACCCCATAAAATTTTGGGGCAAAATGTAAACTAGCTATTTAGGTTAAGAAAAATAAAAAATTAGCCACCTACTTATAAATATATAAAAAGTAGCCATTTTTCATTTAATAGATAAAAAATACTTTTGAGTTTTTAGTTTTTGTTTCAATTATTCATATAATCCAAAATCCAAAAAGTCAAGATAGACAAATTTAAAATTGCAATCGAGAAATCCAAAATCTTCCACCTCCATTAACCACCGAGGACGGCAAGCAAACGAGCCACAGATTGAGCTCCACTTTCAGCCGGAAATAACGCCGCCGTCGCACAGTCAATCACTCTGCTAACTGCCCCAGTCGTTCCGATCTGTGCCGCCCAAACACCAATCGACCCCACAACCCCCTACCATCATGTCAAACGAGAATTCCAACAATGACAGCCACGATAATCGACCCCGCAACCCCTCGGCAACCGCCGGTTATGACCGCGACTGCCACCAGGTACATCCATATCGGGCTTGATTAGGCACGAATGAGATCTATTCGATCCCTATTACCATATGTCCACCGAATGGTCTCTTATGGCTCGATCGATCTTGCACTTGGGTCACGATCGATCTGAGAACTCGATCGAGAAACCTTGAGCACGATCGTCCTTCTGCAATGCTTGATTGGACCTCGAATGCACATCGAAAGGGCTCGAATGATCCCAAAAGGTTCAGATGTAGTTTGATCAGGATCGATCGTGCCTTCAATTGAGAAACGATCAAGATCGATCGTGCCTTCGGTTGAAGAACGATCAGGCTCGATCGTGCTTGTGGGAAGACCACGGATAAGCTCGATCAAGCCTAACCGTTATTGTATTCCTCTATGTGGTTCGATCGTTCTACAAGGATTCGATCGAGCCCTCAAAGCACGATCGAGTCTCTTTCACAATTCGATCCTTACCTCATCTAGCAGATCTTCGCTGACAACATCAGTAACGGTAATACTCGCACCAACGCTCCATATAGTCGAGTGGGTCAATCAACACACATATTTATGAATTAAGTTTGAGAACAATGAATACTTAAGCTCTGGTTATCCGATGAAATTTTTTATGTCATTAATAATGTATAGAAACTTGAATATTTTAATTGTTTGAACTGTTTGAGATTGTCTAACCATGCATAGGGTGTATCCAAGAGTCTGTACTCTCATACTCTGGTCATCATGTTAAGGAACATTGATAATTCTTTTAGATTGTGTGTCATGTGCAATGACACACAATTGGTTCTCATGAGACTTTAAAACCATGTTATATAGGCTATAAGATAATAATTTTGATTTGATTCTCATAATGTCATTAACTCTTTTGGATTTTTGTCTTCCATTCAAGTTTGAACATAGACAATTTTTTCCACTATTTGTGTTGTATGTCACAACTATCAACAAGAGTCAGAGACAATCACTATAATATGATGGACTTTATCTTCTAAAGATCGAAGTCTTCTTTCGCATTAAATATTACGTTATTGTTTCACGAGTTTGGAGCCGAAGTGGTTTGAATATCTTAAATTGCGATAAAGATAATAATATCAGTTCGTGAACCACAAATGATATGTATAAGGATGTTTTTCATATTCTATCAGCTTAGAAATTTGTAATGAAATTTTTGAGTTTATTATTTTATATCTTAAAATTTCTTGGTCATGATCATTATTCTTTAAAAATATATTCGAAAGGTCAAGAATAATTATAGTATATGCTATTTGTATTAATTCAATTAAAGTATTATGACTTTCAGATTATGCATTATGTACTAATACTTTAGAAAATATGAGATATGTAGTATATGTTTAAAATATAAAAAATGATACTATCCCCACATGCACAAACAATAAATTATTTTTTCGTAAAAACCTTCATAAGTATAAATTAAGACACACAAAATAAAATAAAAACTTAAAAAAAAAAAAAAAAAAAAAAAAAAAAAAAGGCAATAAATGACGAGAAGAGGGCCGTTTACGAAAAGCCCAAATACGAACGCAAATGAAAAAGGGGTGACAAAATATATCCCTAAGAAGCAAAAAAGGAAAAAAAATATGCAGAAAGAAATGACATCAGGATTCCATCCCTAAATTCCCTCGTAAACCCTAATCGAATTTACAGTTATAGTTTTCCCAGCGATAATTCCATTGATCCTGAATTCTTGCTCGCTGCCGATCGCCGGAATAAGATGACTATACTTTCCGAACTTAATGACGACATCATCCGCAGCATGTCAGTTGGCGCCGTCTTCTCAGATTTTGTTAGTTCTTCTCTCCTCAATCTATGAATTTTATCCATTGATTCATACTTTTTATGTATGAAGTTCAGAAGCACCTCATCTGAAAAACGATTACGAGAAAATAAAAATTATTATATCAAGATATTTAAGTTTTCCTTTAAAGTATTGAATTGGCTCTAGGATGCCATATATTATAATCCCAAGCAATTTTGATTGACAAGCATTGAACCTTCTTGGCAAGTGTTGGAATGAGTCTTTAGATTTTGGTGTTTGAAGAACTGCATTATAATCGCTCTTTATTTTATTTCCAGGGTGGGAAAATTAATTCGCTTGATTTTCATCGCACAGCAGATGTGTTAGTTACTGCAAGTGATGATGATTCAGTCCGATTTTACGACATTACTAGTGCTCAGTAAGAGATTATCATAGCTAGTCGATAAAATAGACGTCTCTGCCTTCTGCTTATTTTTTTAATGAATGGCTTCTGTTT
This sequence comes from Mentha longifolia, assembly GCA_001642375.2. NCBI lineage: Eukaryota > Viridiplantae > Streptophyta > Magnoliopsida > Lamiales > Lamiaceae > Mentha > Mentha longifolia. Next base: position 16,948,160 of record CM038116.1, on the reverse strand, counting down.
TGTGCAGATTGGTGAAGACAACGTATCATAAGAAACATGGGGCTGACAGGGTTTGTTTTAGTCACCATCCGAGTTCCGTTATATGCTCTTCAAAATATAATTTGGATTCTAATGGGGGTGAGTTGCATTTTCTGCCATTAATGGTCTACATTTTCTTATAACAAGCCAAGTGATAGAATTTTTTCCGATTTTGTTTCAGAAGCCTTGAGGTATCTATCTTTATATGATAATAGGTGCCTTCGGTACTTTAATGGGCATAAAGACAGGTATTTTGCAACTTTTTTTTTCGGTATCTCTTGATCAGAGTCCACATTAGTAGGTGCCACAATTATTTTAACATTTTTGCTTTGTATCTCGAACTGTATTCCTAATTTGTCTCCATCTATGGATTAGCTTCATAAAGATAGTTTGCGAAAACAGTGGGTGAGTTAAGTGACATTCCCTCCCTTGACATCAATCTTTGCTTAATCCTACGGGTTCATGTCGATTAGGCATCTTACTGCTTACTTGCTACAGATATTTGTGCTATTTTTGAGTTTTCTATTAAAATGCCACCTGTTATACTCAAATGATGACGTATGAGGGTATTACCCTAAAGAAGTTGAAAAAATGAATGGCAGATTAAGGACCCTTGTGAAAATATGTTCTCTAGTCTGTTTGTGATTATAAGCGACCGTTCAACACACGAAATGGAGCTGTTTTTAAGAACTGATTCACTCACATTTTCCCTCCTCACACCTGGGCAGATGGATAAAATGGCATTGCGAGCAAATTGGTCTATCAACTCAAGAACATGTGTTTTGCACATCGATAGCAACTAAGAATTTATTTTTTGGCTCCTTAATTGAATTTGATGTTGAATGAAGATGCATATATGCTTGAATTTAGTACTTGAACTGAATTTGATATTCATTGTTCTTATGAAAGTAATGATTCTCTGATTCTGATTGTTATAACTTATAAGTGCTTTCGTCTGAGTCGTTTACAGGGTAGTATCTCTGTGCATGTCTCCTGTCAACGACAGCTTCATGTCTGGTTCACTAGATCACAGTGTACGCATGTGGGATCTACGTGTCAATGCCTGTCAGGTTGGTTAGTTCTGAATCCAATCCTGATTTGTTCTTATATCTTCTTTAACTCATGCAGCAGTTCTGCTTCATTTGACTGACATATCTTTCTCATATGATAAATAACTAATGACATCATTCTATATGTATGTATTGAACTTTAAAAGAAGTTCACTTTCTGATGATATGGCACAGATTAAGTTTGCAATTTCCTTACAACCAAAGGATGTATCTCAGAAACCTTGTAAAAGAACATGTTATAATTGTTGCACTTTACCAGTTTGTTGGAGCTTGCTTTGCTTCAAAAGAGCTTGTCACATCTGATCTATGCTCACTGATGTAGCTTTCAGGGAATTTTACATCTGCGAGGTAGGCCTACTGTTGCTTATGATCAACAAGGCTTGGTCTTTGCTGTGGCAATGGAAGGAGGCGCAATCAAACTATTCGATTCTAGATCATATGACAAGGTTTGCACTATTGACTACTATATACGGAGTATATAATTATATATATATTATTCTAATAAAAAATATCCTTGGAACAAATTCAAGCCGTTGGTTGCTTTTAAATAGATGGATTAGATGCAATATTGGAAATAACATTAATTGTGTAGGTTCTTACCGTAACACCAGAGACAGCGAGACTTCGCCTAAAGGAGTAAGAATCTTACCAAATTAGTATTACAAGCAAATATGCTTGCTTCATGTAGCATGCAGAGTCTCCTCAAAAACATTATAATAAAAGCATATTTGGTTTTAGTTAATTGACAGAATCAAATCTTATTAATATGTTATGCAAATGGAATAAATTTAACATTCTTTCAGAATATTGTAACTAATAAAAGATCAAACCTAACTATTATTATAAGCAAATGGGCGTAACTAAAAAAGCACACAAAATATCCCACTAATTTTGAAAACAAATCTGGCTAGTATTATAAGCTGATACACTTCACTTAGAAATTAGAATACATACAAAATATTATAACCAACTTAAAAGCAATCATAGCTAGTATTATAAGCGATTTCGACTAACTTAAAAAGAATATAAAAACTTTATCAAAAGCAAACCTATGTAGAACTATAAACAAATAGAATTAACTTAGAAAGCATACATAATATCAGGGAAGTAAAACAAAGTCAAAGCTAACTTGTATGTCAATCTAATATAACAAATTTACAAATTATGCAATGCTGAAGCAAATTAAATTAGTATATTAAGCAAACATACAAACTTTAGAACATACTAAATGCTAAATCCACTGTTAAAGCAAACATATTTAGTATGTCAACCAAATAGACCAATATACGATCAAAGCTAATTAGTTTGTGAAGCAAATGAATTGAATTTTAAATACATACGATTCATGCATAAAACATGAATTGAAAAAAATCCTACTCGGAATATAGAGTTGGTCAAAGAATTTTGATGAATTTAAGCTTTCTATAAATATTAATTACCATGACTTTGCTGTAACTGTAATGATACTAAAATTCTCATAATAGTTCGTACCCTCTCTATGATTGTACTCTTTGTTGGTTACACCTAAATAAAGTGGATATAGATATAGATTAATATCCATAGATTAATATCTATGCACGGCTAAGATTGACTCATATGTCATTGATGCGAATTAAGGTTATTTAAATTATGACCACTTATATCATTTGAAGGATAGAAAAGTAAGACAAAATATTACCTTCTAAAATACGGCAAAAATTAAGGATTGTGATGACACCTAAATTTAATCACAAAACTTCCTATAAACAATTATTTGTTGTTGTGTATCTGAAAATCCTTAATTATTGGGATATATGATCCGATATTTTATGTAGTTTTTACTTTTTTTTAGTAATCATCATGCTCTCTTCCGCGAATCACTTTGCTTTTTAAAGTTTTAAAAACTATTCATAAAGTTTTTAAAAATTATTCATAATGCTTTTAAATAATTAGTTCAATGCTTGTAAATTTCACTTAATACTTTTATAAGTTACACAAAATCATTCGTAATGCTTTTATAGAACAAAAGTAATGCTTTTAATCACGTAATGTTTTAAATATGTCCCATAATGTTTTTTTTTTTTCATAAACACATAATTCTTATAAACAATACGTTTGTTTGATGCTTTTACATATTATGCCTAATGTTTCTTAGTTATAAAGCATAATGCTTCTAATTACTATGCATAATGTTTTTTTTTTAATATATATATTCGATTAATGAAGCATTTTATGAAATAGTTTCAAATATAATACAAGGAATAATAAATCAGTACATTCAACCCTTAAAAGCATAATACATTAAGAAATATTAAAATATACGAAAAATCAGTTGCAACTTGCAAGAACATAAAGTACGGGACTGAACTAAACTAGAGCTATTTAATGTAAGCATAATGATAAGAGAAAATCATAATTATAAATCAAATATCTAATAACTAGAACATACTAAAATAGAATCTAATCTGAAAAACTAGACTTAATCTATAGTATTTAATTAAGAAAAGGAAACAATACCCATGAATGCGAGAATAAAATATACCAAAAAAAAAAAACTAGATTATAGACTACAAAGAAAATTAACTAAAATAGAAGATCATAACCCAATAATCAGGGATACTTAAGGTTACAAATGAAGATTTACTTACAAGATTCTTCGACTAAGTATGAAAATGTTAGCATTAAATGAAAATTAATCACTATCGTAGATTAAAGCAAATCTAAGTTGCCTATTAGTTTCTACTACTAATATGGATGATTTTCATTTGAACCACCCTCTATATTTTTATATTTCTAATTTAAATTTTGTATTTTTCACCATCTCATTTTCTATGCTGTGCAGGGTCCCTTTGATACCTTCCTAGTTGGTGGGGATACAGCTGAGGTGTGTGATATTAAGTTCAGCAATGACGGCAAATCTATGCTTCTGACAACAACAAACAACAATGTATATCTCCTTGATGCTTATCATGGAGAAAAGGTCAGTTCCGTCCTTGATCTATAATTCTCCCACTCCAGGTGTACCGTATTTTGTGACAACTTCGAATGCCAAAATCTTAGAAACTCTTTTCACTTGTTGCAGAAGTGTGGATTTAGTATGGACTCTTCTGCCAATGCCACAATCGAAGCAACCTTCACCCCTGATGGCCAATATGTGCTTTCTGGTAAAAAGGCTATTTTTGGAACTCTGTATTCCCATTATTGCTTCTCGACTTATCTCGATTCAGGGTGAAAATATTTACTAAAGCATTCACATAAAGTTGATAGTTGATAATTCTGATTCACCTCTAATACCTCAAACTTCTTGTACTTGTGTTGCACTTACCTCGTATTTCAAATTATTTCTGATTCGGATGACCCTGATAAATCTTTGGTTAAATTAGATGGGGTGTTGTTACTGAATGAATTGGTGTTGACAGGTTCTGGGGATGGTCATATACATGCATGGAACATCAGTGATGAACCAAATAAGGTAGTACTTAAAACCCATCCCCGCAAATACTAAGATGAAAAGAATCATGAACTAGTGAGTATTGAACAAATTGATTTTTGCTTGCGCACAGGTTGCTTCTTTGGAAAGCCCCATAGGCATTCCGTCGTGCCTGAGATGGGCTCCTCGAAGGGTGATGCTTGCTGCTGCTGCTTCTTCGGTTCTCACCTTTTGGATCCCTGATGATGCCAAGCCTACCACTGATGCCGACCCTGCTCCGGCTTCTTGACCTTTAAGTCAACTCATCTGTACTCTCTCTCTCTCTCTTGCACTGAATCAAAATGGAATCAAATAGTATGGTAGTTGTGCTGCTTCCCAGCATATTTCAGTTTATTAGTAGTATGTTTTAATGGTGCTCAACTTTGCATAATATCAATTGGAAGTTCCAATTTAGTAAAAATTACTCGTATTAAATTGAATGGCTTGATGCAGCCGGTGCCGGATTCACATAAACTGGGCTTGAGGCGAAATATTACATGTAGATAATGCCTATAGATCCTAAAGGATTTATTTTGCTTTTCTTGCTTTCTCATCGGTTCTATTACCTTTATTCAATTTATATAATCATAACAATTTAATAGATGATTCAGATTAGTCTCAAGTCTTAACCTATAATATACTCAATTCACTTAATCTATCTTGTGATAAATTTGAATTTAGATTTGTATTATTAATTCTAATAATTAACTAGCACAAGCTGTTATTAATTTAATTGATAATATAATCTGATTCGAATATAAGGCAAGCATCCTCCTTGACTATTACATGAATGTGTAAATAATTTTAAATTTTCAGTATAAATCATATCGTACAACATATACTATGTATATATGTAGATGTATATTCATTATATGTATTGCACACTGTAAACAGGATGAGAATGTTATGGTAACCACGTAGTATGGAAATAAGAGATAAAATACCATTTTTTTTATAGTGAAATTCAATTCAAAACAAAACAATTTTTATGCCATGTGATATTTTCCATCTGTAAATTTTTAAATTTCCATGTGTAGTGTGTTCTCACAATTGGTGAAGGGTTATGTCATCCATAGATAAAATTATCATATTCATCAAACCTTAGTTTAGTTATAAGTTATTTGAATTTTATATAAATATATAACATATTAATAGTAATGTATAATAAATAAATATTTCGGGTGGTAAAAAAATTCGCCGACCCAAAATCCAAAACCTGAATTATACTAAAAAATCCAAAATTATTAAAAAAACCAAACCGAAAATTTATTTTCGAATTTTGGAAAATAGTCCTCTCCCCAATTTAGACGAGTACGGGAGACAATCCCACGAAGAGCACAGTGAGAATTGCCGGTTGTGAAAAGGGACCATCAAATCAATCAGTCACTATTCATAGACATTTGTGAAAAGTTGGAGTTGGGCTGCAAGACTGAAGTGTGTGGGCCTTTTTGTTGGGTTGGGCCCACTTCTTGACTGAGGAATATTTGGACGGTTACGATGGCCCATTTACCGACTGATTGATGGGACTTATTATGTTCTCATTCTTGTACCATGACTTTTTTTCTTTTTTTTTTTACTATTTTTTAAATAATTATTACTTTCCCATCAACGAAATATACGTACTTATTATCATATTCGTCCGTTCACAAAATATATGTCTATCTATTTTTGGATATTGACCCCACATCACTTTATCAATTAAAATATCACTTTATCAATCTAATCATCAATTTATTCAACTAAAATATCAATTTATCAGCCAAAACATCACTTTATTCAACCAAAACTCTATTTTATTTAATTACTTTATCATTACAAAAATTAAAAATCGTGCCATAATATTCTAGGGGCAGATTTAGTGGACGGAGGGAGTATTTAAAACTTATACTCCCATTAGAATATTGTATGTTAAATATATATATTTTTTATTTGATTAAGTGATGTAATCTTACGTTGAGAAGTGAAAGAGCTAACCCAATACTACATACAGTTGAGCTTCAATTTAGCTTGAATTATCGTGTTCAGTTAGAGCACTAATTAATTAGCTAAAATATAAATTCGTTCAAACGGCGTCGAATTAATATTGAAGTTGAATTAGATATAGTTAGGGGTGAGCATTCGGGTTTTGGTTCGGGTTTTTCGTAAAAACGGAAAAACCGAAAAAAAATCGGGTTTTGAAAAATAAATCCGAACCCGAATTTTAAAAAACCCGAACCCGAAAAACCGAAATTAATTTCGGTTTTTCAGGTTTTTCCCCGAATTATTTTTAAAATATTAAAAAAATATTTTTGCTTTATTCAATTCTAACTTTAATTAACACACCTAATTTTCATCCAAAATCAATACTAATAATATTTTTACTAATGTAATTAAACCATAAAAACAAATATTAACTAAGTTCATATCAAATATAAACTAAATATTACAATCACCAAAGATAAATTGCCAAAGTATATAAATAATAATATATACGAATATATGAAATATTAATAATAATTAAAATAAATAATATTTTGGATTTTCGGTTTTTCGGGTGGTAAGAAAAAACTCAAACCCGAAACCCGAATTGCACTAAGAAAAAAAAACTGAAATTATTAAAAAAACCCGAATAACCTGAACCGAAATTTTATTTCGGTTTGATTTTCGGATAATAGTGCTCACCCCTAGATATTCTTTAGTCTAAAAATGTCTTTTAGTTAGAGCACTAATCAATTAAAACATTAATTCATTTCACTTAATATTGAAGTTGAACTAGATATAGTATAGTAATAATTAATATTGAACAACCGTTATGTGCCGAGTTGAGTTTGAAGTAGGTTTTTAACTTAACATAAATTCACGCGTGTTTAAGACGACTATATTATTATATCATAATTCAATCTAAATAGATATGGATGCATGCAGACACGCAATTAATTAAACATAAAGTGAAACTCCATGTCACCAAAGATACAAAATATATTGAGTTTAACTGAACTTCTCTTGTTGACGAAGTGCAATTAAGTTGGTAAATCCTTTCCCCTTCAATTAATAGGTCAAATGTTCAAGCCATTTCTAGTGTGTTTGCATATGTATCATGTATGTAGTGTAAAAAACTAAACTTTCACCCATGTGAATTCAACGTATTAACATTAACTAAGTAATAGTCAAGATCAACTATTATTGTTTACAGTTTAAACCAACAACTTATCTAGAGTTGTCTAATTAGAATTATATCACGTGATCAAGGGCGGAGAGAGGGGGGTGCTGGAGATTTTTTTTATATAAAAAATAGTTCATAATTTTTTTTTAACTTTAGCACTCTTATTACTATAAATCTTCTATTTAAGCACCATTTCATGTTATATTTCTGACTCCGCCACTGTAAGTGATCATCTACTATGCACACGTCACATGATACACAAAATAATGATTGTATTTAGAATAAGTAATTAATTTTAATAAAAAAATATTGTATATAATGCAAACTAATTTATTTTATGTATACATTCTATAAGAGTCATCCAAGTTAAGGGTGTACTATTTGATACTCCCTCCGTCCCTTAAATTAGTGTGGTTTGACTTTTTGTACGCATTTCAATATGTCGAAAAATTAATATTAAAGATAAAATTTGAGTTTCACTTGATGTAACTAGCAGGGGTAACGTGCGTTGCACGTTGATCCACTTTTTAGTACGATAAGAAAATATTAAATTTATTTTTTAGCTCAATATTTCTATAATGGTTCATGGCTACACTACGGCCTACGCATATATGAAAATAAAAAATAAAAAAATATAAATCGATGATTATGTTTATATTTGGATATTTAATTGTTTCAAAAATTAAAAAGTAAAGAAAGATAGTCATTTATGCTTTTTTTACAATCTTATTTTTTGGTGGCCTTTTGTTATGAGGATAAGGTTGTTTAGGACCAATGAGGAAACGTGGGTTCTTCTCTTAATTTAATAATAAAATTAAAAAATATATAAAAATAGTAATGACAAAAGAATATATATCAAAATTTCACTTTACAATTATTCCATGATGCACAAAAGCACAAGGCTCTAAGCATATACTAACTGTTTGAGGAAATTAAACAGAAGCAAAACTATTATGAATGAAGATGTTTTTGAATAAATGACATAAAAATTCAATAATAATAAGAATATTTAGTCTTTGGTTCTACACGTATGCTCAAATTAAAAGGCAACATGCTAACTATTGTAACGGATTGAGAATATTGAGCAATAATAATGAAACAGAAACGTAAAGAAGACAAAGATTTACGTGGTTCACCAATGTTGTATTGGCTACGTCCACGGGCAGAAAAGAAGAACATATTGTATTAGGCGGCTAGGTTACAGATTACAGAGTTTGTGCTCAACTTCTATATAAATAGACACATGGCGCAATACGACAATTAAGGTCCAACTCAACTTAACAGCACTGCATATAAATAGACACACACCAGCGAGACGCCCCCCCCCCCCCCAACTCTACGTAGTGGCAGATATAGATTCAAGACATATCAACAGTAACTATGCAGATGTGATTTCACATTACTTTTCTTATTTGATCGTCTTCTATGCAGAACATTTTAGCTTTGTTTTACTTGTAGAGATAAACTTGGTCAACGGCTAAATCATCATCATTATTATCACTTAGAATTTGAATGTAGTCCTCGTTCTTCGTCCTTGTGATTTTTTTTCTTTCTTATCTTGCACTTAAGCTTCAATAGATTGGAACTCTATAGTTGTCTTTTTCTTGTCCGTTTTGGCTTTTCAATTGATTTTTCATCTTCTTCATTTAAGTCTTGAACTGAAGCAGCATCCGGCAACTCTATCATTGTTTTTCTCTTTCTTCCTCGAGTAGGCTTTACAATTTGTTTTTCCTCTTGTTCTTTCAAATTTAGATTTGAGTCTTCAATCGATTCAGCCACCAATTTATTTCTTGCATCTATCTTGTCTATCTTTTGAAATTTGGTGGCTGCAATATTTACATTCTTTCAAACATCAATTGTCACAAATAATAGCTAACAAATGCACCGTGCATTCGCACGTAAACCAAATGACATTATATTTTAATAAATTTTGATTTTTTCATATTCTATTATATTAATATAGTATTACCTCCATCCCATAATTGTTGACCCCATTGACTTTTTAACTGGTTTTGAAGCTTTGTAATGATAAATTTTAATTGAATTTTAGTTTTTTAAGGGTACTATGAATATAAAACTTAGTACTCATGAGTACGTTTTAATGAGGAATAATGATAACATTTCATTATAATTATACTTCTTGTTGATGTCTAATTTATTTTAATATTTTAACTATCATTAGTATTTTTGTTACTAAATGCCTAATAAATATAACTAATGATTAAGTATATGTAACAAAAAATAAAAGTATTCATTTTGAGTTTAAATGTCTGTGAAGTTTTTACTTAGAATTAGTAGACCATCACACCCACACATATACCCACACAAAACAAACCTTATTAATATTGCTCTATGCCACATGACCATATTTTCTCTTAGAATTAGAGTTCACGTCATATAATTTGAACTAAAAGTATGCATATCGACCAAATAATTTACTAATTGAAACTTTAGCAAGTTGAGTGATTGTACCGCTTGTTAAAGTACGTAAGAATGTTTTCAAATAAATAAACTCACAAAGGAAAAAAAAAATCAAAAACAGAAACTATATGTTGCGTTTTTTCTTTTTTGTAAAATTAATATAATGTTACTTTTTTTTTAATAAAACTAAATGTAAATTTGTGGGAATGGGGTGCCTTGGTTCTCACTTCTCATTATATATATAGAATCTATAAATAAAAATTAATATATATAAGGGAAATAATACGCATTCCTTTAATTTCCGTGTCCAAATTTATAGGACAAAGAGAGTATAAAATTATTGTCAAAAGAAACATGATAATATCTATGGGACGGAGTGAGTATAGACGAAGGGAGAATAAAATTATTGCTAAAAAAATAGGACGGTATCTATGAGACAGAGTGAGTATAAAAAAATGCAGGTATGTAAAATAAAAGAAATGCCTCATATAGTAATAATAAGTAAACTATACATATTACAAGAAAAGTTAAGTTCTAAACTATTATTTATTGATACATTTATTATGGTTTTGAAATCATTTAGCATATTTTTATAATAAAATAAAATTAAATGTATAATTAGGATAATAGCAATCTTCATTTTGTAATTAAAACAAGGATTTTTTATATAGGTATAGATGTATCATCGGACATGTTCCCTTTGAACAATTTATTGGAATAAGTTTAATTTAAAGAAATATAAGTTTCACTTTTTGATTAAAAACTTTGTGAGCCTTTGATGACTTTCATCTAATTTTGTGTTCTATTTAATTGAATTTTTATTAGTCCAATCATATTAATGTAGGTTTATTCATTATTGTAATCGATTGGAGACAATGCATGAGGCGGCATTTCCATTTATTTTCAACTTAATTCTAAACAAAATAGTGTTCAAAATTATATATTTCTTTATTATTAAAATGACTTGGATTCAGAATCTAAATATAATATCTACGTGTATGTTGATTTTGGTAATATATACCATATATACAAACAATATATAAGTAATAATTTATTATTTACTTATAATATAATATACTATATTACCATATTGACCTTAATTAATTTATAATAAGGACATAATAGGACATTTATATTTGTAAAACAAGACTCTTTTATATATTGGTATAGATATATATACACTACATTATGTAGAATAATATAATATATCAAATGAGACGTAAATATTATCTTAAAAGTTACTTTTTTAATATATTAAAATGCGTGTAAAAAGTCAAACCATACTAATTTGAGAGACGGATGGAGTAATATTTTTCTCCTTTCGAAACTCATCAAAGTGACGACTAAAGTCAACGTCTAACTACGGGCTTGTAGTCGGCAATTGAGCTTCAATCTATAGTACGTACAATCTACACATACGAAAAAAGGACATAAAAGATAACATTGTTTTCAAATTCACAACTTTTGACTATTTTATAAAAAAAAATAAAGGAAAGCAAATGCACATTTTCTTTCTTTTTTTTAATATACTACATCCGTCTCAGTTCACTAGTCCTGTATACTATTTTGAGTCGTCCCACCTCAGTAGTCTTGTTTCAATAAAAGAAAAGAATTAGACAAATCAAAAAGCATTAAACTCTAATTGGACCCCTCCTTCCTTTTGTGCCGAAAAAAAATAGTACTAATGAATTGGGACAGATAGAGTATATTTTATACCAAGCGTGAAATACAATATACTAGAAAGAAAGATAGATAGATAGATAGATAGATAGATACTGATTGAGAGAGAAAGTAGAGACATAGAGCATATTTTGATGTAAAAGTTTGTGCACTTAAATTTTCTTTCATGGAGAATCACACTTCAATCATCTTCACCAACCCTACCTCAAATTAAGCCATAGCCCCCTCCACTCACCCCTACCCCACCCGAAAGTACGACATCCATTGTTTCTATCCGTGTTCGCATTTTCATGAAAAAAACGCTAATTCAAATAGCGCTTTTTTTTGCGTAGGCCAAAAGATGTCCTCATATAGAATTTGTGTACATGGTCATGATAAATGGTGGCTACCCTTTGATTATATATCACTCATATCCCCCCCCCCCCCCCCCCCAAATTAAAAATCGATTAATGTTTTTGTTTGACTATATTTCATATCAATTTTTCCCTTTTTCTTTTGAAGTTGTGAGCTGAATTATTTTATAGTGCATGCCACATATTATATTCCATTAATTATATGGTTAGAACTGATTAAACTGTAAAGTGAGCCCACAAGAAATGAAGCAACGTTTGAGGTTTACTGTTTTCTTTTTCTTATACATTTACGATTCTTTAGAAGGAAGGACATGAGTGATTTTTTACATGGTAGTAATTGACAATTTGTGTTTGTATTTGTTGACTTTTTGGTCATTTATTGTTTAGTACATGTAGGACGATTTGGGGAATTATATTTTACAAAATTACATAAGAAATTCTTGATATTTCTCTAGAATCCAATTTGAGTGGAGACAAATTCCAAATAAGGATTAATTCCATCTATAGTCAATATAGATTACTATTTCCTACTTATCTTCTTTAGACTTTGTTTATATTAGGGCATGTGATCGAAGAAGGGATCTTCATGTCCTAGCTAGCAAACACCCTCCGCTCCCTATAGTCAAATATTAGCCAAAGACCAAAATTTGTGTCAGGTGAGTCATACCATATGGCTGGATCTTAATTAGGGCCACGCCCGATCCGACCTCATTCGACCGCATCCTTATAAAAGAAATTCTTTAGTAAAAGTATAAATTGTTGTAAAAAATGTGTTAATTTTTCTGAATAAAAATGTCAATCCCTGTGATGATCGAAATATTAAATTTTATCAATTTGATATTGTAATAATGATTTAATATTATGATTATTCATATAAATTAATCTTATGTATGAGCAATAAAAACATCCTCTATCCTATACGAGATAAAATATTCATTATTCTTATTTTTCTTCTAAAACGTCATGAATGAAAGTACCAATTGTCATGAATTAAAGTGTGAATTCAAATCCCAGTAAGCCACATGGTACAAGCCCCATTGATGAGAGTGAATCCCTTAGCCAAAATAAATGAATAAATCAGTATCTATGATTATATGATTATATATCTTCGTATATATTTTTATGGGTTAATTGACTATAAATTCATAAATTATACTTAAATTTTGATTTTTTCCATGATAATCTATCAAATTAGTCTTAGTTAAACGATCAAATTTGAAATATTCTGAAATTTTTCCAAAATTTATTGAATCTCCCCCAAACTGAAACATGTGGCATCTAAGTGTTCCATTAAAATTGAGATGGCGAATTAATGGATATTCGAAGCCACATTATTGTTGTGATTAATTAAAATTAAAGAAAAAATGTTTTTATTCCCTACTCACTATATTAATTGAAGACATTATTTTCAATTCACACCCACACATTAGTATAATTAGCTGCATGCAGGTTCTGTTTATTCACATGAAATAAAATCTTTTTCGGATTCTTTTACTGTTACAGAAAATGACAATCAAATTTGGAAGATGCTCACACCTTAACTTCACCATTTTTCACCCTGCATAGTAATTTATTTTCTAAATATAATTGGGAAAATATGGCACGCATCAAATTCAGTTTAATAAAATATTGGCTTGAATACGTTGTTCTTAATTCAACTTGCATTTAGCTTATTTTAGGGTTTGTACATTTGGATTTTTTTCGATTCGAATTATTTCAGTCTGCAGAATGAAAATACTACTTCTCCACTTACTATACTTGTAATTCAATCTCAATTCACAATAAACAACACAATATACTACTATTTTATTTTAAAAACCCATATAGTTCAAAGCGATGCGTGCATTTTCAAAATACAAAGCAATTCGATTTTGAAAAAGCTATTGGGAATTATAATATAAATGAATAGATTTCACACTCCTATATAAGTTTGAGCTTTTAAATGAGATAGAATTATATCATGGTATCAGAGTCTTTGGCTAACTCCGAGGTTCTGTGTTCAAATCCCACTGATAACAATTCCACCTATATTAAAAGTGTGCACTTGTTGGGCTTCCTACCCAGAGGTAGAGTTGAATATCGAGCGTACAAGTGAGGGGGAGTATTGAAAATTATTATATAAATGAATAGATTTCACATCTCCCTACAAGTTCGAGCTTTTGGATGTGATGGAATTCTATCAAAAACCAATCTATTCAATTTTTTGAAATATAGATGGAAGGTGGTAACAAAGTTGTGAGAGTAATGGCTGTATACTAATATTAAGATCAATTTTTTTAGGGGTATTAGCATGTGAGATCTAATTTTATCCTAGTCCCATATTTACTATGTTGAATTTAGATTGAGAGATATATCTCAATGCATAAGACTGGTCCTTAGATATAAATCATACCCAAACAATGTAATAATTTTTATCCATTCCTCAATCGATATCCATATTAAGTTCATGTTTGGTTCAGTTGTTTTTGAAATTGGAAATGAATCAATTAATAGATTCAATTACTTGTTGTTTGACATGAGTAATGTGTTATCCATTACTTTTAGTTGGGGGTTAACCCAATCCATAAAATTGTTACCCCCAAAAATAGAGATTCATTCCGTCCCTTAATAGTGATTCATTTATATTATTGAACCAAACACTCAGTAAAAGTAACGGTTATTGTTATAATTTCCCTATTTGACTTGATTCTATTCCCATTTCAGTTTCCATTCCCCGACTTAAACCAAACGAGTAATAAGAGACAATGGATTACTTAGCTTTTGTTATATATAACTTTTATTCAAAACAATGGCATTAGGATTAGGGGGCAATACATACATCCAACACAATATTGCTCATCTTACTACTTATTTCCACAAATAGAATGCAACAAAAACATATATATAGTGACTCAAATACAACAATTGATCACTATAAAAAGCAAAAGTATATATATAAATGCATGCAATAAAATCCCCCCAATGACTTCCTCAATTATATAAATATATATATAAACATATAATTAATCTATACACACACACACACTCACTCTATCTTTCAGCTGCTGCCATGACCTGCCTCAGGGTTTCCACCATAAGAATAATAACCCGGATTCGGGTTGTACGACCCGACTCCGGATCCATACCCGGCCCGATTGAGATTTACGTTACCATAGTGGCTAATCTGATCATTGCTGCTAGTGTAACGCATCAAGTCTGCGTTGGTGGCATCGAGCTCCTTCTGAAGCTGAAGAACCTGCCTCTGAAGAACCGAGATGGCACCAACGCAGCCGTAGACGGGGTCCTTGAGGCGAGCCTCGGCTTCGTAGGCGAGGGAGTTCACCGCATCTTCTCTCTGGTGAGGCATGATCTCGTTCAGCAGCTTGCTAACGTTGCTGGCTCCGAAGATTTTGTGCACGTTGGCGAACTTCGTGGGCTCCTCGGGAGGGAAATACGGGGCGAAAATGCATCCGGAGAGGCATTTTCGCCTCAGGAATTTGCAGGCTGCGCATGGAGGGTTTGAGTAGCTGCTCGAAGAAGCCATTCTTCTTGTTTTCTGCAATTACAAAGCGAAACTCAATTATTTCTTTTTCCGACTAATAAATAAATGGGAGTCGAGTCAATAATTTGCATAGAAATGATGATCAACATGATCCCAAATTTGAGAGTGAAACAACAACAAAAGGACAATAGAGTTTGAATGCAATCATCAAGAAGGGGGGGGGGGGGAGAGAGAGAGAGAGAGAGAGAGATTACAGGTTATTCTGTTTTGCCTTGACAAAGCATGAATCTTGGGATTTGACTAAAAAGGAAATCAAGATAGCATCTTCAACAACTTATTGAAATTTTGGGTTGAAATTAATCATGGCACAACCAAACCTTAATCAAACTAAATAAAAAAAAATTACCAATTATAAAAACCCCTGAATCTCAATCACCAAAGACAATCACGAGTCAAAATTAAATCACATAAACATATTAATTTTAGGATAAATATTCACTTTTATTGCAGAAAGGAATTAAATTAAAAGATGATTTTCTTGATCCTCCACTAGATTATTCTCCTGCAAAAATATTCCAAATAAAATTAAAATATGGATCTATGAGAAAAATAAAAAATCAAACCTTCCTTAGATGATGACGATCAACAGTTCTTAATTATTTCTTTTGCAAGAAAATGGAAGAAGGTTGAGTTGAGGAAGAGAAAAACAAGGGTTTCTTATATGAGAAGAAAAGGGGTGATGCCGTTGAATCTGGAGATAATCTTCTTCTTTCTTCCTGATTAACCTGTTGTTGTAACTAACCCATGATTCTTTTGACGGTAATTCAGCAAATCAGCCATGGAAAAAATTACCAAGAAAAAAAAAAAACAAAATCAATTGGGAAACCCTAGAAGCAGCAGATAGTAATGTTAAAGTGAAGAATAATATGATGACAGAGAAATATTGCAAATTGAAGCATTTTTTGGAGTGAATGGTGGTGCTAATGTAAAGCAAAAGCCTCTGCCATAATTAATATAGTTAAGAAAAAAAAACAATTTAGATAATGAATACTCTCTCTCTTTTATGAAAAAGGGAAGGATATCTATATAAGATCACATAAAATAGAGATAATAAAAATATTTCCATTTGATGATGACCCCAAAATTAATATAAAATGAGATAATTCGACTAATAAAGAAATGCAATTATTTCAGATTTAATTTTAAAATCTAAAGTAGTTAGAATTATCATCTAGTACTATTTTTCTAGTCCTCTCTCTCTAAAAATTTATGGACTAATTTCTTTCTCCTCTCTCCTTTTTTCTTCTTGAGGAAAATGTTGGCCAAGACAATACCTTCAATTCATCTTCCCTAATTCACTATAAAATAATTAAATCTATTTATACACGCGTATTAATTCACTTAGAACAAGCACATGAAATTAAAGTTTCATGATCAAATGATATAAGAAACGCTCCATCGTCCACTTTAGGCATAGGTGCCCACTGCTAATATAGTAGTACCACGTCGGGAATTTTTCCGGTTAGAGTTTATTTTTTTAAGTAAGATTTAATTATTATTTTTTGTAAGATTTTTGTCAGTTTCATTATTTATATCATTGTCACGTCATCCATATACACATTAAGTGTGCCCACAATGGACATTTTAACAATCCTCCAACTAATGTATATCACTCCAAAATGTATCACCTTATATTTCATCTAATTATATCCAAATACAAGCAAATGCATAACTTTCGATATTAATATATTAGATGTGGTTCACTATGGTTGATGAATTTCATTGTTTCAACGAGCTTGGAAATTTGAGAAGGACAAGTGGATATCAAGCTACTTATTTCTCCCCACCCATTCTATTGGTTAGTTGGCTTCGTGAATTCAAATTGTAAAATATAATTTCCCATTTTGTGAATTGCTTTTAAGCTCGTGGATTAATATTGAGGTGGCTTAATTTAATTAGGGATTTATAATTTTTTTTAAATAAAATGTTGATTGAATATGATAGAAAATATACGATGTTTGTTTGAGTATGCTTAATATTCAAGGATATATATGAAAATAAAGATAAGGCAAATATCGGGCTTTGGGATTTCTCACATTTATAATCATAATTTAATAAACTACAGATTAGGTTAAAAATAAACATGAATACTTCTTACCCACTGTGGACACTCTATAATGTGCCCATGGCTGACTTGACAGTATCACGTCAATAATTTTTTATTTAGGGTCGAGCTTTTTTTAACAGAGTTTAGTTTTTTTTTATAGAGTTTATTTTTACAAGGTATATTAATAATAATTTTTCTTTAATATACTACGGCCATGTCAGCCTTGAACACATTAATAATGCACACGGTAGAGAAGGGAGCATTCCTCTAAAAATAATAAAATAGTCAATTTACTCTTATCCGGTTTAATAATGCCCCTATTAATTCCATTTGAATTAGTAATTAGGGTCATTTGTTTGCAATCCACAAATTTTGGCTCATTTTTGTTTTTTTTTACGAACATTCATTTATGGTTTTTCTATATACAAACTTTATAACTGTTGCCATATTCCAATTACTTACAAATATTCCACACGAACAATATTGTCCTACAATTAATATCTCAAGGGTTAATTTGCTTAGAACTAATGCGTAAACTTTTGTTCTTCAAACCATTAAACCAAAAAACTGGTAAAAAAAAGTTGTATAGTTTAAGCAAATAAAGGTTTTAATTAGAAGGGCCAAATCTATAAATACCCATTTTTGAAATGTAGATTTAAAATATACCCATTTTGAAATTACATGTTCAAAAAATGCCCATTTTATTAAAATACAATAAAAATGGGCCCCACTTCACCAATATCTCTCCATGAGCCTCAATATCTCTCCATGAATATCAATAACTCTCCATGAGGAAAAACTCCCGGGAGTTTTTGACTTTTCTCAATTTTATTTTTTTTTGAAGATTTTATAAATCAATGAAAAACGCCCGATAATTTGTGAAAAACGCCTCATGCTTTCTGAAAAGCGCTCAACGGTGTTTGAAAAGCGCTCCATAATGTGATTTTCCATTTTTTTAATTTCATGAAAAGTGCCCGTAATTTTTGAAAAGCGCTCGATGTTTCATCAAAAGCGCTCGATGTTTCATCAAAAGCGCTCGTTGCGTTTTTATCTATTTTTTTTATTTAATGAAAAGTTTTGAATTATTTCATACTGTACGTTGAATTACTTTTTCGAACATAATTATTTGGTACTGAACAATATTATTTAGTTCATAAAATATAAAGAAAAAATATATATACATATGAAAATATTTAATAAAGAAAAAAATATACATATGAAAAATTTTAAAAAATAAAAATTAAGGCACAAAATGACAAATTTATTGATGTAAGTGGTAAAGGTGGGGCCCATTTTTAATGCTATTATAATAAAAGTGGGCATTTTTTGAAGATGCATCTTCAAAATGGGTATATTTTGAAGATGCATCTTCAAAATGGGCAAAAATACATATTAAGAGTAATGGGCTTAGAAATACGTCAGATGATATGTCCACGTGGACAACTCTGACTGCCACGCCAACTTCAATTTGATCGAAGAGAAGAACAAATTAAAAGTTTGCGTAATTTAAACTTAATTAACCTCTTTATTCATCATGAGTGTCTGTTAAGCAAGTAGGTGCAGGTCAGTTTGACTTATCAAGTCTTTTTGACTATCAGATTATATAGCCGAAATTTTAGTCATTTTGCTATAAATCACTCTTAAACTCTAAAAATCGGACGGATAAATTTGTTAATTTTGACTGTCCCCTATTGTTAAGCATTACATAGGGGTTCCAACGCGACGAGAATCGATCTAGATGGATGAGTAACAAAGAAGATATGAACAAAATAAAATAAGGTAATGAAACCTGCGGACGTAATCGGAAAAAAAAAATTGACACAGTAAAATTTAAATTTATACCATTCCTATTGTTACCGACGAGAATCAATCAAGATGATAGAGTAACGAATGAAATGTTTGCAATATAAAATAAGGAAATAGAGCTTATGGATGAAGTCGTAAAAAATCAACAGAGTAAAATTCCGATTTTGACCATCATTTATTGAAAACCACATACTCCTCAACTCACAATGCACTATTTCTAATTCTCCTCATAACAATATGAATAAAAGTTGGGATTAGCTTGAGATCGTACAATCATTATTAGTCGGCAATAGGTAGGATAATTTTCGTTTGATTTATTTATTAATTAATTTAAAAAAGGGGGGGGGGGGGGGGGAAGGGTAGAGGACAAGAAAGAGCTCTACTAAAACCCAGGCAAAAAACGTAATGTTGTGAATGGACATATGCTTATATTCCTCTGTACCTCACTTCTCATTATTCAATTCTACTGTCCAAACTCACTATCAATTTAGATCCTTTGAAATTTTGCCTTTTCTCTGTTTCAACTCTATTATTATTCTTTTTAATTTTCATTTCCATTTTCATTTTGCAACGTAAGTAATTAAAAAAGCAGGCAGCCTACATACTCTGATTTTCCATGCATGTAAATATTTGGACATAGTTGAAGTATCGTTATCGTTATACTCCCTCCGTCCCCCTTCAATTGTCCAGTTTGACTTATTGACTTTTTGGCACGCATTTACACCGAGCCGGGAAACAAGTTATAAAATATAATTTTTATGTATCATGTAAAAGAAACAATACTTTAAAATTATATTTTATAACTCGTTTCCCGGCTCGATGGAAATGCGTGCCAAAAAGTCAATAAGTCAAACTGGACAATTGAAGGGGGACGGAGGGAGTAATATATACATATCCTTTCCACTTTACTGCTCTTTTTCTCTTCTTCTTCGCCGACATGTCGACAACTTGCACCTAATCAGTATTTGTCAGAAACTTTTTTGGACAATTTCTACTGTATACTAATAGTGTTCATACTTAATTAATTCAGAAGTACTATATGATATATATAGAGAGAGATAGAGAGAGAGATTAAGTCTCTTTGATTATGGATAGTTTCCTCATCATATATCTCATCATATATGATCCTTATAAGCATATGTGGTATTCATAGAATTTCATGTGAGATAATTAATACTCTCTCCGTCCCATAATAGCATTCCTCTTTTGTTGTGGCACAGGTTTTAAAAAAATATTATGTGGTGCGGTATGATAGTAAATAAGTTGAAATGATAGAAATTAAAGATCAAGCAAGTTGTGGTGGTGTATAAGAGCACCCACAGCGCGCCGGACTCGGGGGGCTCGAGCCCGGTCGCGAGTCCGTGGCGCGAGCCCGGGCCGCGCTGGCGAGCCCCTGCGCCGACGAGTCCGACGCGCAGACGAGAGCCGAGCTCGCGCCCCCCCTCCCCCCTGTGCTGACGTCATTATGACGTAAGCCAGGTATTTTTTTATTTATTTTTTTAAAATTTGATTTTATGAATAAAAAAAATTAAAAAAAAAATTATAACGTTGGAGAGCAATGGCTATGAATTCATTCCCCCCTATAAATTCCCACACACACATACACAATTTATACATCATTCATCCACATTTTTTACACAATTTACACACAAATTCATCCCAAAAAAATTATTCTATTTCCTATTTTTGCAATTCATCAATATGTCGAGCTCTTCTGAAATTGAATCTGATTCCTCGTCATCCTCCGGCGAACTCGAAGAGATGTACCAACAAATCCAGAAGACTGCCGAAATAGCTCGAAAATTAAAAGAAGCCAAGAAGAAGAAGAAGGAAAAAGCCAGTGAGGCTCCAAAACGCCGAAGGTTTCCCGTTCGGCAAATGATCGAACGAGATCGAGCCACAGGAGCGGCCCAACTTTTCTCCGACTATTTTGCTGAGAGGCCAACTTACCCCGACAATTTGTTCCGTCGACGTTTTCGAATGTCGAAGCATCTGTTCTTGCGCATCGTGCAAGTATTGGAGAATCGAGTCGAGTATTTCCAACAACGAGATGATGCATTAGGCAAGCCGGGTTTCACAACGATCCAAAAGTGCACCGCCGCTATACGTCAACTCGCTTACGGAGGTCCCGGCGACCTATTTGACGAGTACTTGCGGATGTCGGAGACTACCGCTTTAGAATCGTTGAAGAACTTTGCAGCGGCGATTCGAACCATCTTCGGTGGTCACTACCTGAGGAAGCCAACCGGAGATAATTGTCAACGAATTCTGGCAATGCATGAGGCTCGCCACGGCTTTCCAGGGATGCTCGGTTCGATCGACTGCATGCACTGGGCATGGAAGAACTATCCAGTGGCGTGGAGGGCCCAGTACACACGTGGAGATAAGGGCCACCCTACCATCATCCTTGAAGCTGTTGCATCTCACGATCTGTGGATATGGCACGCCTTTTTCGGGTAGCTGGAGCGCTCAACGACATCAACATTCTCAATCAATCGCCGGTGTTCAGCGACGTCGTCAAAGGAATAGCACCTCCGGTTCATTTCCTCGCCAACGGAAGGCAATACAGCATGGGCTACTACCATGCCGACGGGATTTATCCGAAGTGGCCCGTTTTTGTTGCAGCCCTACCACACGCCACTGATGAAAAAGTGGAACGTTTCAAAGTTCTGCAAGAGGCGGCGCGCAAAGATGTGCAACGCGCTTTTGGCGTTTTACAAATCCGTTGGGGCATGGTTAGTGGCCCATCTCGACTCTGGTATCGTGACAATATTCAAGATATCATGTATGCTTGTATTATTTTGCATAACATGATAATCGAGGATGAAGGAGCAAACGCTACAAATTGGGCTCCACCAGACGAGAAAGCCTCTACTTCTGCTAATGGTGGAGTGTATCGAGGAGCTACCGGTACATTTCAGGAGTACTTGGAGCGGAACGCGTCGCTACGCGATAGGACCAAACACAGCGATCTTTACAAGGATTTGGTCGAAGAGATGTGGGCGCGTAGAGGCCCAAATTAGCTATGCGTATTTTTTAAATTATTTCTCTTTATGTTGTATTTTATTTGTTTAAATCAATGATCGTTTCCATTTTAATAAAAAAAATTCAAAAAATACATTGTTACGATTTTAATTTGAACTTAAATTAAATAAATAAATAAAATCAAAAATAAAATGAATAAAAAACAAATTAAAAATAAGTGAGAGCCCGGGGCAGGGGCTTGCGGCTGTGGATGAAAATGAGAGAGAGCCCCTCCCTGCCAGAATAATGCCGAGAGCCCCAAAAAGGGGCTCTCGGCTGTGGATGCTCTAAGGGCAGCACTATGTGGGGACGAGCGTTGGTTGAAGCCTCCTGCATGATAGTCGCCGAAATCTCTAAATATCAGTGCAGTTCAGAGCGGTGGGCATGTTTATGTTAACGGTGGGTAGATGATCAATCCTTCTGAAATATTAAGGAATTTTTCAAGCTACAGTAAAACCTTTATAAATTAATAACTTTGGGACCGGAGGATTTTATTAATTTATAGAGATATTATTATATCGATAAATTAATAATTTATTAACTTAAAGGGGTTTTAACGTATAATCAAAGCGACTCAAGTGCAAATGATGCAACTCCTGGAGAAGACATTCGTGAGCTTGAGAATTTGATCACCGGTATGCAATATCACCACAAAATGGATATGAATCAATTGCTCGACTTTCCGAGTGAAAATATTCAATGTCACGAAGTTCAGAGTCTAGAAGAGATAGTGGCCGATGACATTCCTAATCCGGAAGATGATGAAGCAGAGGATGATTCAATAGCTTTGGAACCGGTCACTCTAAAAGAAGCATTGCAAGCATCAACAACTCTTCATAACTTTTTGTTGCAGTACGAGAAGACAACGCCACAACTATTGGGTGCAGTAAGGAGATTTAAAGATGAGATCAACATAGATTTGAAGTTCAAGAAAAAGCAAGTTACAGTAGATTCTTATTTTACTGAGTTGTCTTAAGAATATTCAAGTGCATCATATATATGTATATGGATTATTTTTAATAATTATTAATTTATAGTTTCATCGGGACCAATATATATACACCGGGATCTCAAAAAAATTATTATCTTATAATTTTATTGATTGGGTCCCAAATTTGTACTGGTCCCAACTTGGGACCGGACAAATTATTAATTTTAGCGAGGTTATTAATTTATCGAGTATTAATTTAACGAGGTTTTACTGTATATTTAAAAGGGTTACGAGTTTTTTATATTGTGAAATAAAAAGGGTCAATTAGCATTTAGAATTTTGATTCATGTACAAATGGAGATAGAAAGGGCATGGATGGCTTTTAAATCCAGGGTCTAAATTGTTTTATTAATCCAGCTTTATGAAAATTTATTGTCAGTCTTAGATATAAAAGATTCTTTCATTTTATATCAAACTATTAAAGTAACACCTAAGTATAGTTATGCATTAAATTACTCAACTACCACTAGAAACTGAAATCAATTGAGATATTATCAAATTTTAGAAAGAAAAATGAAGAAGAATATAAAACTACAGTCTAAAGGATTTGGTGCGGGTGGCGGAAAATTGAAGTAGCCACTTTAATTTTAAAATCATAACGTTCAATTATTTTGTCCTTGGTTCAATTGTATATACATGCAGCAGAATCTAATACACCATCTAATCTAATACTCCTATATGTATTTTTAATCAAATGTGATTAATGAAAAGGATGCAATTAAATATTAAATATACAGAAAAGTTGCAATATAATCTAACAAAATTTTAGTCTTATACAAAATGAGAACACGCATGCCGACGCCTTAATTATATACTGAAAAGAATATTACATACATTATGCATACAAAAATATTAATAATATAATATACATAATATTTAATTTGCTTAATTAAATAAAAAGTAGTGGGTATACGTGAATATCGTCGGCTTTGATGATAGAGATAGAGATAGAGATAGAGATGCATGTACTAAACTTTGAAACACCTTTTGAAATCTTATCAAAGATTATGCGTAATCATATAATGCTTCCTTGTATAAACTAGCTACTGCTGCATGACTCAATCATTAATAATTCAATTACATATGAGGAATCATATGGAAATTAAACTTATTCTTTCGTGCAACTAGAAACTAATTTGAATAATTGATTTTAATAATTTACAGTCGCCATTGAAACATGCATATATATAATCACAAAATTATACTCCATAATTTACTATTTTTAATTCATTATTATATATGAAAATGTCAAATCATATGAAGAATTAGAAACTAATGAGAAGAATTAATTAAAGACAAAAGAAAAAAACGGTGACCGGCCTATGACTAAGCCTATATATTATTCCCTTAACATGTTGAAGAGTGGTGATAAATTAAAGTGACAAACAGGTCAATTAATTTGGTTGTGTTTTTTTTTTTTTTTTAAAAAAAAAAAAAATCTCTTGTCAAAGAACGTTTACTTTCAACAATGATGCGTTGCAACGAGGATAGGTCAAATAAAAAGGAGCTTCAATATAGAAAATGGAGATTTTGTATTAATCGAACCTCCGACCTCTAGGTTGGAAAATCAATCTTGAGCATTCATTCGGTCAAAGCTAGATCAATTAATGGATGTTGTTTGTTGTAACCATTTGAGATGATCAAGACGGGAGGTACGAAATGACGGTAAATTCCTTGATTGTTCCATTTCAAACTCGGTCTTGTTCTATCGTGAAATTGTTGTTTTTGTTATTATTGCCTTTTAAATTAGCAGGACGAAATCACGAGTAAATTATGTTTAACCACCACTTGTTCTATCTTTTCACAAGCGACGTGTGTTATAATTTAGGAGATTGGATTTGTAATCCTTCTCTTTGCCTTAAGGTGTTATAATGTTTTGGTTGTTTTGTTGTAACCGAACATTGTAACTCATTTGAGTTGCACTTCTCGTGCGTTCTTGTTTATCTTTATTTACCTAAAAAGAACGAGTAAGTTATATTGTCATTTTGTCGATTTCTATGTGCAATATTCCATCATCAATCTTTGCCGCTATATAATTTAAGAGAAACAACGACCAAAATTTTGGATATTTGTTATGTCGTGGTTGTGTATTTCGAATGGAAATTCAACTTATTGTTGCTACCAATGTTTTAAAAGTCGCTAGATACTAGTAGGATGGCGGGGAGGAGACTAGCGTCTAGGCGGTGCCTGATCAGACTAGGTGGATTAAAACTACAATGCATATTCTTTTTATACTATTTTTACACTATGTGCTTATAGTACCTATCTCAAAGGTTAAAAAAATATAATATGTTAATTAATAGTTCAAATTCCACAAACTTAATAGTTTTCTACATAAACATCAAAGTCTGCAATAAATTTTCATATATTTAAACATGACATTCATAAGTTATACTCCCTCCACGCTTCTCGATGATGAGTTTTAAGATGGATTTTTGAAGAACTCTTTTTTTTACGGGATACTACGACCAAAAAAGACAAAAAAGAAAAGTGTCATTTTATATGAAATGGAGGGAGTAATATAATAGTCACGATTTTTCAAACATATATAATCTAATCATCCAGGCCGCCCAACCCCGACTAATCCACTTAGACCTGCCTACTGCGTTGACCCGCCTAGGCACCGGCGATTAATTCGTCGCCACTTAAAGCCAATTGACTTGGCAAAAGTCAGGACGGTCTAACACCGACTAGTGCCAAGATATTGTCTAGACCGCTAAGTCGGTTATCTTTTAAAACATTGACTACTGCATATATAGTTTTCGGACTCTTTTAGGCGATTTTTCGTTAATGGATGTTTTTTATGTGGACTTATTCAGGATCAAAATTACCAAATGAAATAGCATATGGCTAAATTTGCCACCTCACAAGAAAAGTTTGTTTACTATTTATGTAGACACGATTAATTAAGTTGGATTAGAGTTGCATAAATATATGGCAAAGGCAAAGGAATAATGTTGAGGCCCAATCAAGTAGTGGTGCTAATGATTGGGAAGCCTATTATTATTCTCCTATGCGTTTATATGTTTATTTTTAACTTCGAATGGGCGCTTGAAAAGTTGTTTATTTGGGCATGGAGAATCAAGAGAATAGATTATGATGCTCCAATAATTTTCAATATATATAACGCCTAAGTGCTGCACTCTTTTTTCTTTTTCTTTTTTTGAATAATAGGCAATAATATATTTGATTTGAAAATTGGCCAGGCACTGTGGGTGCAGGGATTTCTTAATAAAAAAGAATTAGGGTTCTAGATTTAGAGTGATTGAATACATCCATTTTAGGCTAAAAAGGCTGCAAGTCCATAATTATGTAATAATGATAGCCACATTACTTAAGCCTCCTCGAAAACTAGGCATGCACACTTTCCTGAAAAGGGATTATTTTTTCTTAATATTTCTTTCATTTCATCGAAAAGACTCTGTTTCTTGAATATATAAAGTCTTTTCGAGAAAGTTTAGGGAGTAAAAGTTAGAAACATCGCCTTTTCTATTAATTGTTATAGTTTTCTTTACATGGTCATGCGATTTACATAACATAAAATGGATCAAAAAAATATTGTCATAAAACAATGACAAATGGTTGCAATAGAAAAATATAAAATAAGATCTATCATATGAAGAAGCTAGAATGTATGATCAACTAAAACTGGAATATTACCAAACATACTCGTACTCAAATAGTGGACATTAATAAAATTAGTCTTTTATTTTTGATTAACCGTGGCAACAAACTAAATACCTAAAATAGAAACTACGTAAATACGTATTCATATACTAAATACTATCAACATAATTATTAAATTACACACTATATCATTGCAATCCACAAAAAAATAACTACGCTTTATACATTTTTTTTGTTCCTAATTTGGTGGAGATACATTTCCATAGAATTATTCTCTCTTTATTACAAATTCTTAACATATGTCTAACTCATTTATGCCGCATGTGGAGTGCTTATGCTTAGTTAAGAGTAACCTAACGTTCAACTCTTTCGCTCTCATTCTCAATTAAATAAATCATATAGTGTGAAAGGATACTTATACATACACAGTCATGTTTAAATATACATGTAATGATGTTTATTTTACAGTTATGCTTATATATATATAAATTGATATTTAAGTAATGTCATGCTTATGTTTATAACAATCATACTTACTTCAATAACTGTCGTGGATCATACTAAGATCAATATTCTAAATATATCTCTACTTCTCACATGGCACCATAGCTTATTTCTAGAGACAAATTTTGAAATATCCATTTTGGTTCAAAAACTATAAATTCTAGCCTAACTTTAGCATTATGAGACCAAAATATCATGACTGATTTTGACTCATTAATTTAACTATTAAATTATATCATTTTTTCTCTCTTTTCTCTCTATACTTGATGTTGACTTTGAGTTTATGTTAATACTAGTTTTCGTCCGATGACACTATTGACACTACTAGTGCTAATAGTTCCAAGCAATGTTCAATAACCGAACTAGGCAATGCGATTTTAACCGGTCGGACCGGGAACGTGGCAAGGTGTTGGTTCGGTTAGCACCTTAAAAACCGAAGTCAGTTCGAATCGGTTCAGAACCAGCCAGTTAATGGAACCAGTGGCGGTTCAGAGAACTGGCTGGTCCTAAAAATCCAACACATTTTTACCGGTATGACTATTTGTACCCATTAACACTTATTTCTATATGAAACCGAACTCTACATCATATAGAAATAGGGATAGATCTTGACACTGATCTTAGCATTATCTATGATTTTGTTGAAATATATATTATTTTAGGGCCGGTCTCGTGCTTCGTGTGGCCCTATACGAAAATGAAAAATAAGGCTCTTTATAAGCGAAAAAATTCACCCTCTTTAATTTGATGCTCTGTTAAAATTTTATTTTCATGTGATTTTTTTTGCGACCTAGCTTAAAATATTTATCAATATCTCATGCTTGACTTGAAATTACTTGATCATCTTTTTATTTTCTTTCCCTCTTTTGAGCCCCAAACATATGCTTACGAGTAGTGACGAAGCCAAGAATTTACTTCAGTGGGGTCCAATTTATAATGACAAAAATAAAATTGTTATATATAATTTTAAAATGATTAAAATATATAAAATTAAAAAATAGAAGATACACATTGACCGAATCCGTTATGGCGCTTTTTTTATTATTAGTAATTTTAAAACTATTTTTAAAACGAAAGGGAGAAAAAAGAAATGAAAAAAAAGGATTATTAAAAAATAAAAGAAAAAAATTGCTGAAGGAGTAGATGAAAGAATTTTATTTTGAAAGAAATATGACTATTAAACACACGAAAGGAAATATAGATAAATAAATAAAAGAAATGTGATTAGTTAAAAATGAAAGAAATAAAGAAATGTGCATAAGGAGTATATGAAAGGAATAAAAATGAAAGAAATGTAAAAAGAAAAAAAAAGAAAAAAGAAAAAAGAAAAAAAAAATGAAATATGATTAGTTCAAAGTAAAATTAAAAAAAAGTATATGAAAGTAACAAAAATTAAAGAAAGAATAAATAAAAGAAATGAGATTAGTGCAAAGTAAAAAAATTATAATAAAAAAATTTATAAAAAAAAAAAAACAAACTGTGCTTAATGAAGATTGAACTCTTGGCCTATGGGAGTAAAGAAATTTGAGGTCATACTCAAAACAAACTGTTCTAAGTGTTTAACATGTGTGTGTTCAACTGGAAAAAATATATATATATTGGGTCTCTAAAATTTTGGAGCCCTAGGCATATCACATATGCCTTGTGGATCTATACTCAAATTCGGGCCTATATTATTTCGATATACAATAAGCATAAAGATACTTAAACATCAATATATATTTATATAATAAACACAATTGTAAAATAAGCATCAATGCATGTATATTTAAACATTATTACATATAAATATATGTATATTTTTCATATTAGAATTTATTTTTATATAAACCAATGTTTTAAAATCCGGCCCGGAGGTCGACCCGGCGTGGCCTTTGGGTCACGGGTCAATCGGTCTAACCGGTCGAACCGTGGCGTTTATTAATTAAATAAATAAAATAATAATAATATATACAATATATATATAAACATTCGAAATATTATAACTTATAAAATATAAATCCACAAAATTATAAAACTAAACATTTAAACTTATAATAAATATATATTTGCATGTAATTAGTTAATTAGAGAGAGAGAAAAGTAATTAAAGATGTTGAAATGGACACATAGAACTTAAGGAAAGTATAATTATATTAAAATTCAATGTAATATCAATGTAGCAAAGTGGTGGAGTGGTAAGATCCTTGGCCTACCTTCCAAATGACTTAGGATCGAATCTCACCTCCAACATTTTTCGGTGCTTTTGTTGACCCGGCCGGGTCAACCCGGATCGGATGGGTCAACGGCGGGTCTTGTTATATGGCGGGTTTCGATGCTACCCGGCCCGGCACCGGATCACGGTCGGACCGGGCAGGTCGGGCCGGGTTTTAAAACATTGTCATAAACACTTCCATATACTACTATATACATAAATATGTGTACTCCTACTCCAGTAAGTTGTTTCTCAAGTAATTATCAACCGCAACTCAAACCAAGAAGAAAACGAAAGAGAAAAATACACACACACACTACTCCCCTTTCGGCCCTTCCCGTTCTTTTAGTTTTGGCCCAAAACTTGGCCCGATAACCAAAGAATTAAAACTAACTACTAAAAAGCCCATGAAACGGCCCGGCCCAATAAGCCTCTGTTTACAGTTTAGAGCATAAATGAAAAAGGCGCGAGGGAGAATCAGAGCCGTTGATATCCAGCTCACCAAAAAGAGGCGCCAAAATCAAAATGAGCTGCCCGAATATTCTTCACGGGCAGCTTTGAACAATCCCTTCCCAATTCCCACTGTAATAATATCCCCTCCTACACACACACACAAACTGATCGATCGTAGATTTTAGAGTGTTTTCGTGATAGTGAGATTTGCAGAAAACTAAAAACACGAGAATTTACGTGATTCGATCTTTGAGTAGATCTACGTCCACGGAAGAAAAATGAGAATGTTTGTATTCGAAGTATTTCTAGCCAGCCATTACAGTCCTCCCTCTTGTCTTACAAAATGACTCTATTTATAGAGAATTGAGGTCAGGGGTGGTTGAGAGATTGTGGGTGCTGTCGTCCGTACTCTGACCATCGGGGGTGGTTGGCTGAATTTCTTGACTTGTGCTATTGGGCTTCATTCTGGATTGGGCTGGAGAAATTAATAATGGGCCGAGCTGATCTGGGTCACTAGGCCACATCCTATCACAAACCCCTAAGCACAAGCTTGACGTCTCTTGTAAGCTCAAATTATTTTCACTATTTAATTTAATTATTTACTTTAAATTAGACATTTGAATTTTCATGTTTCTTTCTTCTTAAACCCAACTAGATAAATTATTTTTTATTCTTCACCGTTAAAATTTACTTTTAGATAGGACAACCGACAACCGTAATTAAAATATTTAAAATTTCGAGCTATACAGCTTAATTTAAAGTAGTTAAGTTGTAATTAAATTTATATTCATAATGTGTTCGTATAATAATCGAATCAGATTCATTCAATTTCAAACGATTAATCTCTAATATTAACCCTAAAATGTGAAAGGCTTACTTCCTCCGTTTTCTTTAAGTGTCATACTTACTATTTTTGTTATTTATTTTAAGTGTTACATTTCAGAATTTGATGACATGATAGTTATATTTTTCTAATTTTATCCCTATAATTAATGTTATATATAAGTTGGTACTCAAAAAAAAATTAATAAATAATATTAAAATATAAATTTACATATTTTCTTAATATGTGCAATTTGTTGATGGTGACAGTTATAAAAAAGAGAGGAGTAGATAACAATGACATGTGAAATGAATTAAAATAAAACGTGAAATAGAGAAATAAATCCACGTGTAAATGTTGCAATTCCCAAAGAATTAGCTCCGCTGACGTCACTAATTAGGTCTAATATTGTTTTCCCTCTTTTTTTCCTGCATATATAAATCCCACTTTGAAGCACAAATCCCTCTCTCGTTTTGCCGCCATTGCTCCTTCTCTTCCCCATTCAAAGTTTCCAAAATTTCCTCCCTTCAAATTCCCTTTCCAGTTTCTTCTATTTCTCAACCCTTTTGCCTTTTCGTTTCCTCTCCCAAATTTCTCCAAAATTTCCCACCCTTTAATTTCTCCAAAAAAAGAAAGAAAGAAAAAAGTAGTCTTTGAAGAATTCCGATCTCTTTCTCTCTCATCAAATGGGTTTTTCCAAGAAACATCAAGTCGAATTGGCGAAAGAATCCGAAGCGAAGAAATGGGTCATCGCCGGAATCGCGATTCGGGCGCCGCTGAAGCCGGTGTCGACGAGGGCGGCGAGGGACTGCAGCGGCGACGGCGGAGAGGAGGAGTCCACGACGCCGACGGCGCGAGAGTCGAGAATACCGGAGAAGATGGCCTGCCCGGCGGCGCCGCGGAAGCGCCGCCCCGTGCCGACGTGTCAAGTAGTGAGAGAATTCTTCAACCCTCCCGATTTGGAATCGGTGTTCATCCGCCGCGCCGAGAGAGCTAATTAACTGATTTTTCTTTTTTCTCAGATTTCAAGGTTAAGATTTGGGGTTGAATTCAATTCTCTCTTTAATTTCTTGAGTTAATTTTAATTTTTTCAACTTCTTAGAGTTTAGATTTTGTTGGTGCTTTTTTAGTTTAGTAGTGGTAGTTTTAGTTAGGGCCATGTATAAATATTGTGGATATTATTAGTATGGATGTTCTTCTACAAGTCATAGTCCAAATCTTGAATTAGTTTTTTTTTCTTTTTTCTTGAAATGAGTATTTTTTAGTTGCAAAGATTGAAGAATGAAGCTTTTGATAATGATCGATTTTAAGAAGTGATGAGATTCCAAATTAGGTAATGTGCCGAATTAATAATGATGGTTTCATTTTGTGTCAACCTTATTTAATTTTAAATTGACATTTAGGCACTTTAATTTTTGTGGGAGTTTGAGTATTTCATTTCTACTTCGAACAAAATATTCATGCCGGTAGTAAGCAATAAAAGTTAAACTTCTAAGTTCTAACCCTAAAACTTAACCTCAAAAGCAAAACTTAATTCTTATATATGCGTTATGAAAAGATGAATTATGTAACTGCGGTTTTGAATTGATGCATCTGAAATTTACTGTTAAATTCACTCATTTTGATTGGTAAATTTATTTATATGCATTCATTAATTAGATTTAATTCATTTTTTTTATAGGATTTTAGAAAATTTCCATCATGTTGGCACTCTATAGTCTATAATGTATTTATTTCACTATTATCCTCAAAAGTAATTTAGACCACAATAGTCAGTAACATACATGCATATACAGATATATATATATATATATATATATATAGTGTGACTAATTAATGTATACACTTACATGAAATTGATTTTTTCACTTTTGTTTGCTGAATAGTCACCAGAAATCGATAACTTAAATCTAAAATGATTTATTTATTGTCCGAAGCAGTTTATTTGAAACTCGAATTCTGCAAAATTAGTACCAATTGATCTAAAAATGAATTTAAAGGGACTTCAAATTTCAGTTTCATCCTTCTAAACACACCTTAAATATTATTCTTCTGAAGTAAAATGGTTATAATTTATTTCCAATAATTCACATCCTAAAATAATAGTATCATAAAATTATATTGCTTCTTCCGAAGTTGGAATAAATCCAAATGAAACCCATTCCTCATTTTCATCATGCAGTAAACAGAGAACACGTCCGTGCATAGAAATTCAAAGAAAACAGTGATTAATAATTAAAGAAAAACAGCAGAGGTTGGCAGTAAAAATAAATAAAAATATATAAATAAATAAATAAATAATTGGCCTCGATTCTCAAGCATTGTTTAAATTATTTTAACATTTTTTTAAAAAAAGAAAAAGAAAAAGCCCTCCTAATATTTCTTGGACGCCAAGCAGTTAGTAGCAACATAATTCAAAAAATTTAACCTTGAAAATTTCGAAATAAATGTCTCGAAAATCGTAATAATTTTCAATGGTTGTAATAAAAGAAAAAAGGACAATACCACTTAAATAATTGAGAAGATGTAAATAATGAGAATCCTATGTGGGGTAGTATTTATTTTATTTAAAAGAAAAGAAAAAAAGGTTTATGACTTCAATGCACTGTTTTCTACAGTAAATTTTAACAGGCCCACATCATTCTTCATGATTAATACTTTTGGAAAATATTGTAAATTACAAGATTTACTACCGTATTCCCTCCGTTTTTTTTTAGGGGCTCGATTGCTATTTCGGGCTGTTTTTTTTTTTAAGTGACATGTTTCTAAAATTGACCCAACAACCATATATGCTACTCCATTAAGCCCACTAAACTATCACTAATCTAAACCCTAAACCTAATTAACCGCTCTTTTCTGTTTTTTTTTCTTTTGTGTTTATATTTTCTGTATTTATTTTAGTTTTCTGTTTTGATTTTTAAAAACATGGGATAATAATTAAAAACTGACATTAAGATAGACTGAATATATATTTAAATTAAAAAAAATAAACAAAATAATTTAAAATAAATAAATTAAAAAACAAATAAATTTGGTGAAAAATTAATTCACATTCAATTAATAAAATTATTAATACACTAATGATTCCATGGTGGGGACCTTTAACTTATAATCCTCCTTTTCTTAAAATTTGTGCAAAAAGGAATCGAGTCACTTAAAAAAAACGGAGGGAGTATTATTTAGGAACTGACAGAGATCATCAATATACGGCGGAGGAGATTATTTTAACCGCCAGTCCCATATTTTGTCTTTTTTTAATTATATATTTTTTTGGGTTTGACTTATCTTTGTCCAGTCTAAGTATAAGATTTAGGAACCCATTGGAATAATTGATTTTTGTATCATAGTAGTATATGATTGTATTGTAAATGAATTAAAGTTTAGTTGTAAGAATTATGATCTTGAAAAATATCGTTATGTATACATAAAGCAGGATTAAAAAAAATATTATTGTATATAATAAAAAAAAAAATTATGTACATGAATAAGTAGGTGTGCATGGTTTCAACCGGATAATTAGTTTTTATAACAACTCGCCTCAATATATATATGTTTTGGTACAAAATTAAATTCTAATATACAAAATGTTGTTTTTCTACGATATGATGTAACTTTAAAGTCATTCTTTTTGTGTATTGAAATAATTAATGCTTCTTTTCATGACAATGATAAATTATGTAAATTCTCACATAATATCTATTTTTATAACCATTTCCTATATATTATCCCCGACACAAACGATAATAAAGTTAACTATCTATCTAAGATAGTTAACTTAAAAAAGCAACAAAAAAAATCATAATAAAGTAAGCTCTAGAAAACACAAATGTTTATGTTTAGATACTTTTACAACAAAAAAAAGAATATTTGTCTATCTATTTTCAAAATACTATTACGTTCCTTGATAACTCTAGGGTGGTAATTTGGGTTCGGGTATTTGGGTAGGGACAAAAATATCCAAACCCGATCGGGTTTTCGGAGGGGTTTCGGATACCCGAAACCTGAAAAATTCAGGATTGGGGTCGGGGTAGGGATTAAAACTTTGGAAAATTCGGGTATTGGGTATTCCCGAACCCGAAAAAATATAAGTAATACAATTATATAACCACACAAAATGTGGTTAAATTATTGCCTAGGATTGTTATTAAATTTGTAGTTTTTTATTTTATTTTTTATAATACAATTCTCGCTTTGAGTTTGAGTCTTATGACTGCCTATTTTGATCTATTCTGCCTTTTGGCAAATTAAATTTGTGATTTTGACTGATTTGTGGTTGCTATTAAATTTGAAATTTTGACAGATTTGTGTTAATTTCAACAGTTGGCACAATTTTCTGTAAATTTTATTTTTAAAAAATCGGGATTTATTTGGGTACCCAAAAATATATTTTGGGTTCGGGTTCGGGTAATAAATTTGTAGATTTTTGGGTTCGGGTACCCGAAAATTTCGGGACGGGTACCCGACCCGTCCCGAATTATCACCCCTAGATAACTCGATTTCAATTTTGACAAAGATATAGGAACTAACGTCCCTTTAATTGGTTTTTAGCATTAAAAAAATTAGAGGTATTTAAATCCGGTCCCATATCGATATCAAGCGACGAGAGTTATATCATGTGATTTCAGAAAGTAACTAAAACAAAAAAATAAAGTGTTCAATTGATTCTACTAAAACATTGTAACCTATATAAGTCTATTGAAAAACTAACTAGCCAAACATTTGATGTTCCATGATGTACATCGAACATTTCATTAACTATTGAGATGTCTCTATAGTGAAATTTAAATTGACTCAACATAAATTATGAAAGTAAAAATAATCAGCACGAGAATTATTTACCCAATTCGTCACGAAGTGACTAAGTCTACGGATGCTGTCGAACCACAAATTTTTCATTAGCATAATTTCTGAATATAATTACAAGAGAAGAAATGCTATTTATGTTCGACTCTAATTAGAATTTTGCCGAAATTGAATCGCCTAACACGTGGTTGTTGTCCAATGTATACCTTGAGGCTCTATAACTTCAACAATATCATGGCAAATATCTATTTCACATTTATTTATACACAATATATATAATATTCTCTCCGTCCACAAAAAGTGTAACTTTATTTTCATTTTTGATTGTCCACAAATAGTACGGTGTTTCTATTTTAGTCCATAACCCTACACAAGTGACACGACCCTTTATACTTTATATATACCGTACTATTTTCATATTATTTATAATAAACAAAATCAACATTTTATATCTCAAATTCCTATATAAGAAAAATTCACCAATCATCTGCGTATTTTTTTTTTATTAAAATCTATACCTCCAAAGACATACCGTACTTATTAAGAGGGAGTATTACATATGTCCATAGCAAAGCATGTAAAGGTGGAGCATACAATGACCTTAGTTACTTTAAAAAGAAAGCTCATGCTACAAGTCAACGCACGTTTACATATAAAGCTAGCTAAGTCACTATTAGATAAATAACTTAATCTTAAAAGCATTTAAAAAACTCCACTAGCTTTGCTCATGACGATGAAGGCACATAAATCGTGTTTGAACAAAGTGTTTGTTCAAAAGTTTAATTGGACAAGAGGGAATTTGGACTAAAGGGTAATGCTTTTGCTCCTTTGTTTTTTACACAAAGAAATTAACTTTTCTTGGGATCATCACTTCGTAACAACAAAGCTAATTTGCAATAGTTGTAAAAGCTCATATTGTTCTCCAATTCCACTTTGTCAGATTCCCCTTAATTTAATTGATTGGATTTCCTTGTTTTTTGTGTTACCATAGATTTTAATATTTAACTCTATAATTTGGACATCAATGTTGCAAATCATTGCATAATTTGCATGAACTTTGTAAATTTTGCTAGCAAGTTTAAACGATCAAGGTCTAAAATAGATAGTGCAACAAGGAAATTCAAACTCATATATAACCTCTTTCTTCACAATTACATCATCTTTCGGCCTTCGGTAAGTGCACGTTGGTATCCATATCATTTTTCCGGCCATCGGAATAATGGAAACGTTTTAATTGAAAAATTATACACATAATATTCATGCATTAATTTATAAGTTTCAAAGATTTTTTGAAATTACAAAATGGATGCTTACAGCAACAGAGAAACACTCCACTGCCTACCATGTGCACACTTAATGTGCCAAACGCTGATGTGGTAGTGTCATGTCGACAATTTTTTAGTTATGGTTTAGTTTTTTTTTTGTATGATTTAGCTTTTTTAGTAAGGTTTAATTTTTTCTTTTGTATGATTTTTATTAACTTTTTTATTTAAATATTTTGTCTCCACGAGTCCACAGTAACATAATGTATGTTAATGACAAAAGAAAATAGGATATAGAGGTAGATAATAATCATACAAACATATAGAAAACACGTGAAGAAATGTCAATATTTATAAGTCTATCAAATAAAGTAATCTCTTTTGAATAAAGTAGTCTCTTTGTACTCAGGAATATATGTATCAAAGTAAAAACATATCTCTTAATGTGAACTAATAATCAAGAGAATAACATATGGGAATGGCTAGAAGAATTCAAAAATGCACATATATTGATCACAAACATAGAAGACTATAATTACTTGGAACTATGAGCTTATGTATTAGTTTGGTGCAACTCGTTTGTGTACACTTTAATAACTTACTAAAAAGTATATTGATTATCTCATTAACTATATATGGTAGTATAAGAAAATGATGATGCATTCAATCTTGTTGGAATTTATTTTCTTCGAATAGAATTTTTATTAGTAAGTTTTGTATTTCTTCACATAATATTATTTTAAAACAAAAAAGTCAGCCGAGTAAATAAAACACAAAAAGAAGAACCTCACAACTCTCTAAAAAAAATGAATATAATAAAGAAACCTACGAGAAGTTGTATATGAAGAGGTGTAAGGCAGATGGCCTTCACTTTTTCAGCAATAGAAAACAATTCTCAAGAACTCGTGTATAAACTCTGGAAAAACTCTGCAAATTATGAAATAAAAGATAATTTAGAACAATTCGGCAAAAGATAATTTTTCTTGTGAAATAAAAACTCCTTTAGAATATTCTCTTTCGTTGGTTGAGTAGATTATTTCCAATAAAATAGATATTTAGAAAAAATGAAGACTAATATATTTAATGTTAAAATAAACACTAAAACAATATGAACTTAATTACTTTTCATCTTTGATTATCATATGAGGTTTGTTAGATAGAAAATAATAGTATATGAGATGCCGAAGGTTTGTGAATTTATATTGTACGGAATATATTTGGTACCCACATGAATGAGGTAGTTTCCAAAAATGTATCAAAGCTATAGTGATTATTTAGTGGAGCTGATTAAAAGTAGGGACTAGTTTTGAATTTCTAATCCTAACTCTAGTAACTTTTGCTTTAGTTTGGGGAACTTTATCTTCAATCCAATCCATTGTCTTGATTTGTTAGGATAATTTATATTTTGTCTCTCTTGAAATTCTGTACTTTGCTTTTAGGTTGCACCCTTGGTGTATTTTTCTTAATGAATTTTACTTAGTAAGAGAAAATAATTACTCCTACATTCCTACGTGTATTTTATTTATTTATTTAAATTTAGAACTCCTTCGCAGTTTTACTACCGTAATTTATTACCAAATTAATGCGGTAACATTCATATATAATATAGTGTAGAATGTTCTTTCATTGGATACCTTTAGTAAATACTCTCTCCGTTTCAGCTGAGTATTCATTTTTTTTTTTGCACGAATTTTAATAAACTAGCATATGAAACGTGCGTTGCACGTTGAATCTATCGATTTTAGAAGTATATAATCTTACAAAGAAAAAATTAAAAAAAAAAATTGGCTAGCTCAAGTAGAAGCCTTGAAATTATAACTTATTTATTTCCATATATTGTATGAGCTTCAAGCAGCCTTTGTTTTTCTAATTCCGAAAATTGCCGCTGTGCACAATTCAAAATTTGATAAGGTAGCTTAACAGTCAAAATGAGTACACAATTCAAAATTAATACAAGCAAATATCAAATGTAGCTTAATACCCTATGAAACAAAAAGAAAAAAAAGAAAAAAAAAAAGAAGCAAATCCTCATACATCTTAATGAATAAATTCCTCCTAACCAAAAATTTCATGTTGGTTCCCCGCATGCATTATCTGAACATCATTAACCAGCTTACCACATGGCTCTCACTAAAAGAAATAAATGAGTATTTCTTATGAAATATAGTGCATCGTAGTATAGTATGCAAGAATACATATATTTCTTATCTGAAATATAGTACATATATGTATATGAAATCTATGTGTTACACTAATGAACAAAAATCTCAAAGCAGCATTTGAATGTCAAATCTAATCGAACTGAATGGTCCAATTCAGTTTTGACCATGAAAAGTCATAATTATATATATGGATGATAGTGCTTCATCATCTTCCGTAAGATGCTTGGAGTCACTTCTTTCATATATTTCATCCTATGTATCATTTCTAACCTCATCGATCATCCATACCTAGAGAAACCGGTTTAATTGCTCCATTGGCTGATATGATTTGCAATACCGATCACTTTGTCGGGGTATGTATTTCCAAGAAACGTGAAATATTTATATATTGTTCGTTATTTATATCGTTATACCAAACACAAATTTTGCAAAGACATGCGTGATGGAAATATTTGACTTTTGGTGTAGCATATTTTGCAGTTCTTTTCCTTCATTTTTTGCCAAATCTTCCCACAGACATATTGGTCTGTAAAAAGAAAAACAGAAAATTTAATACATACATACATATATATATCTATAATATGAAATTAAATTAAAATATAATATAAAATTAAATCATTTAAGAGCATAAAATAAGTAACTTATTTTTTGTTTCTGATAGTAATGTTTCTCACAGTCTAAGATTTTCCTTCAGTTTTCCCATTAACGACTTTGGTGCCTTCAATTCATACCACAGCTCCCGTAATATCTGTGCAAGGTCATATTCATTAAATATAATCATATATAACATATAATATATGTTTAAAATCCATGCGTATGTGAATCTAGGGGTGAGTATTTGGGTTTCGGATCGGGTTTTTAGTAAAAATTGAAAAATAAAAAAAAAATCGGATTTTGAAAAATACACCCGAACCCGAACCGAATTGAAAAAAACTCGAACCTGGAAACCCGAAATTAATTTCAGTTTTTACCCGAAATCCGAATTATTTTAAAAATATAGAAAGTATATATTTTGCTTTATCCACTTCTATATTTAATCAACGCTAATTTCCATCCAAACTCAATACTAATAATATTTTACTACAATAAAATCGTAATAGCAAAATTATCCATAATCCATTACAATGCCTATTATCCATAATCCATTGATAAATATTACAACCTGAGAAGAGAAGAATGAAAACCTAGTTATTTTATTAGTTTTATAAATTTTATATAATATATTAATAATAATTCTAATAAATTTGGGTTTCGGATTTTCGGGTTTAAAAAAAATTATCCGAACTCGAAACCCGAATAGCACAACCGAATAAACCTGAATTTGTGAAAAA
The DNA here is from genome assembly GCA_001642375.2 of Mentha longifolia. Classification (NCBI taxonomy): domain Eukaryota; kingdom Viridiplantae; phylum Streptophyta; class Magnoliopsida; order Lamiales; family Lamiaceae; genus Mentha; species Mentha longifolia. Next base: position 16,907,460 of record CM038116.1, on the reverse strand, counting down.
ACCCGAATAACCCGAACTGAATTTTTATTTCGGTTCGGTTTTCAGGTTTCGGCTAAGAGTGCTCTCCCCTATGTGAATCTTGAAGGTTGATGAATAACATTGGAAATTATTTTTTTCACAACATAAAATTTGTATTGCACGTTCCAAACTCTTCTTTTCCCGCTATTGGTTTCATCGTTTAAGAGCATAATATAAGTGGCTTACTTTTTGTTCCTGATAGTAATGTTTCTCATAAGTTTTTCCACTAACGACTTTGGTGCCTTCAACTTGTTCCATAGCTCCCGTAATATCTGTGCAAGGTCATATTCATTAAATATAATCATATACAACATATAACATATGTTTAAAAATCCATGCGTGTGTAAATCTTGAAGGTTGATGGATAACATGTGAAATTATACTTTACGTGTTTTGGGTTATGTGAAAATAGTACGATCTCAATATGAAGAACGACAGAGCATAGAATGATGTATATTAACTAAACTTTAGGTTAATGAAAAATCCATGAAATTATGCAAATTTTACATGTTCATCTATTTTGAATAACACCAAGAAAGAAAGAGAAAAGTCTGATTAAAAGCACACGTCTCATAAACTCAATTAGACAGATAGCAAGAATATGAATAGATGGAACTCACCATAAATCTATAGTACAATTTGATAGATTATTCAAGTGAATTTAAATGAATCGAACCCCCTCTTGCGCCTCAATCTCTATGAATTTCTGATCCACAGCTCGGAACTTTAATCTTTTTCATCTCCAATTGAGAATATGAGAAAGATACAAAAAGCGTCTCCCCAAACTATACTATTATATTAAACGAATAAGACTTTAAAATGTATGAAATCATCTATTTAAAAGATAAACTATAGAACACTAAAAAATATATGGGAATAATAAAATAAATATTAATTATTATTTGGAATTTAAAGCATCAATAAAGATGATGATAAGGCACAATCCTTTTTAATTTTTTCATCCGTAAAACTACCAAACTTTAGGTCAACTAAAAAAAATATTAACTAAACTAATAACATACATTAAATTACATTATTACCCTTAATTTAAAATATATTATAAGGATATAATAGGCGATGTACATTTTGTAAAACAAGGTTTTTTTATATATTGGTATAGATACAACATATGGCCCACCACTTTAATTTAAATTCAACTCATTTATTCCATACTTCACTCCTTTTAAACTCATTATAAAAAATACGTATTAAATATCATGCCACAAAAAATGTGCATGATTTTGGTGGATGATGATGTAAGTGCAACAACTCATATAAAATATAGTGTAAAAATTATATATCCAAGGTTTTAATTTGACATAATATATAGCATCCAAATCTTTTTTCATTATATAATTTTATATGTTGTCATTTTGTTGACAATTAAGCATACCCAACAAACTATTAAAAAAAATCAATATTTATTCTTAAAAATTATTAAATTTAAAATAAGTAACATATTATATGCATGTAATATAGTGGTATTTTTCATCTATTTAAGGGCGATAGACTCGGATTGACTCAACATCCCCTTATGCCAAGAAAATTATAAATAACATAAACGTTTAAAATTTATACTCAATATATTTATATTTTAATAATAAAGCATATAAGTTATAAGCCTTGAGTCTTTCTATGATATATGTTCATCACCTATAAAAATAATCTTATAACAGTTTTTATTTTATTTTAGGAAAAAACGAACATATAAATCACTTTGATTCTTTAAAAAATTCAAAATAATTAGAAGATCAACAATAAATTGAAAAAGATAAAGCTCAAGCCCAAAACATTCCATATCAATATTAAGTTTTACATATGAATCTAATCTAATGAAAATGTTAGTTTATGAACAATGTTATTCAACAAAAGCTAATAGAGTTGGCACATATCGTCAAGCATATTAACATGTACATTCTAATACACCGATATATTCATGTATATATATATATATATATATATATATATATATATCAATTTATTTTATGTCATTAGTATTGCAAGAAGTTATACAATTCATCCACAAAAAAATGTTGTACCTTTTTTTTCGGTTTGTCCTAAAAAATTATTGCAATTCCCCTTTTGGGCATATACCTCACCCACTACTATATTAGTTTTAAACCTTGTTCAATCCCTTTATTTACATAAAAACGACACATGACCCACAAACTTTACCTACTACTCTTAATTTTGAATCTGTTATATCCAATTATTTATAAATAAATAAATAAAAAGCACACATGTATGTCCTTTTCTGAATTCAAACAACACTTAACTAAATAGTTCTTAAAATATGTGTCGAAGTTATATATATGTCACAATTTTTGTGGGCAGAGGGATTATATCATTATTATGCAAGATATATTAGATATTGGATAGTAGAGAAAAAGAGAGTAGTTGCTTATATTAAGTTCACCTATGAATCTAATCTTATGAAAATGTTAGTTCATGAACAATGACATTCAACAAAAGTTGGTACAATTTGTAATAGCATCTTAAAATATTTTTGCACAAACTAATCATTGTTTTTGGAGAATTATTTTTTCTTTTGCTTGATCATTTTTTAGTTTAATTAGTTAATATTTCAAGTCGCTGCACAACTTTAAATTTAGATTTATACACAAAGTAACATATGTAGTTGTTCTTTCTTGATTTTTTTATTTTTTTATTAATATACTCATGGAGAGCACATAGATTTCTTCATAGAAGATCAATGTTATCATTACTATTAATTCCAATTTGAAAAAGTGAAGTTCTAATTCTAAGTCAAAATATAGTCCATGTGGCATACAGTGTGTGATCTAATAATTTTAATTGTGAAATTTAAATACATTATTTTAACATAAAATAAGTTTGTTGTCAGTTTTAGACATGCATATATTTTATTTTTTTCTATGTTTATTAAATTGAAAAATATTCGCAGGAGTTGAAATATTATATATCAGTATTAGATAACAATAAGAAAATTTATTTATAATGAATTTTCAATATTTTTTATTGATGTACTCATGAATACTAAATTTTACAATATTAAAAAAAAAGGTTTCACATATTAATTTTGTTCTTATAAAATGTCATGCTTTTATTATGTATTATAACTAAAGTGTCCGAAAAAGGCAAAAATGAATTGTATACTTCTAAGAAGCAAATACTGTCATATGATTATGAAGAATAGCATACAATTACATTGTGTCATGATACATATAGTAGCACATGCAATCTAAAATAATATGGCATATACTAAATAGTCAATTTTATTTTGAATCATAAACATTAGTTTAAGTAGTCTATATTATTTAAATAGATCTAACAAATTAAGTAGCTTAAGGATATAAAAAAGCTATAAAAAAAAAAAAGAAACATATATTTTATATAAGTATAAATTTTACTATATCTAATTTGATACAATTAAAGCTACAAGACGAATCACCTTCACATTTACCAACATACAAATATATAATTGAGGTTGTGATGTTGAAAAAAAGGAAGAAAAAATATATCGTCACTATTATGGTGTCTAAGAATAAAATATTAGATTGATGCATAGATTCCTAATATTATATATTATGTGCATGCTTCAATAGTTCTAGATTGATTCAATAGTTCAATGCACATATTATATACTATTTCAATAAAATCAATGTTAATCTATCCATACCATAATTATATTGTATATATCGTGTAACTTCAATGCATATATACATTATATGATATTTCTAATAAAATCAATGCAAATCTATCTATGTATACCATAAATAAGTATAATATAATATTATTACAATAATATCCTTAAATTAGATTAATAGTAAGGGCATAATAGGCGATGTATATTTTGTAAAACAAGACTCTTTTATATATATTATATATATATATATAGTATAGATGGTAGGTGAGTGGTGTTAGTGGAAAGAGCGGCCCACATTAATATAAATCGGCAAAAGTGAGCGAAATGGGGAGTTGGGAGCAAGACGGGTGGCGATGGGCGACCCGATGGCGACGTGTTTTGAGAGCTCGGGAGGAAACCGCTGCGTTGGAGCTTGATAATCTGCTCCTTAATACGATACCATCAAAGGAAAAGGCGGACTGCTGGGCGTGGAAGGGGTCGGAGGAGAACCGTTTCACAGTGAAAAGAGCGTATACTGAAATTGTTAAAGGAAGAGACGAGCAGGTTCAGCCGTTGTGTGGGGATCTTTGTTTCAATACAATCTGGAAAGCGGCTGCGCCCTTAAAAGCCAAAGCAATGGCGTGGCGACTAGTGAGGAATAGGTTACCGACAATGGACAACCTTCGAAAGCGAATTCAACTCCCGGAGGACGAAGGGAAGTGCAGCTGTTGTGGCGACAAGGCGGAAACGAGCAGACACTTCTTCTTGGAATGCATGGAGACGCAAAAAATTTGGCAGAAGATGCTACAGTGGTGCGGCATTAGCTGGGCGGAACCGAGAAAAGTGCACGATCACTTCACTTGTTTCTCTGAGTCGTTGGGTGGTGGCAAGACGAAGCTGAAAATGGGAGGATTATGGATTTGTGTTACGTGGGTGTTGTGGAAGTGGCGGAACGATGTGAAATTCGAGCAAAAGGAGTGGGACTTTCGACGGATTGAAGAAGAAATCAAATGTCGATTCTGGAATTGGTGCATGATTAATAGTGATTCGAACATTATTGGTAGTTTCCGGACTTGGAATAGCTGTAAGCTCAGTGAGATTTGGCTGAGAGACTCGGATTTGTAATTGGTATTTCTCGTACCTGGTTCTCTTTCTTTCTTTTAATAAAATTTCCCTATTTTCCCGATCAAAAAAAAAAAAAATATAAACGGAGTAGTGTGCAAAAATAGAAAATAAATACTCAGGCGAAACGGACCGAAAATAAAGTAGCGAATACTCATACGAAACAGACATATCATTAAGGACAAGTATTAAATACTTTGATTACTTCATTAAGGAAGTAACACTTCTGAGAAAAAGTATCTCATGTTTCCCTGAATTATTGTATTAGATAAGTGTCTTATTTCAAACTATAAGCCCATCATGCGTATATAGTTGAGTTTTATCAACCAAACTATAAATTATTGCCTAATTATCAAACCACATAATAATTTAGCAAAAATCTATTTATATGGGGTATGTCGTGCCAATAGATAAAATTGGAGTATAGAATAATTGTAGTAACATTCAAACTTGAATAGCTTTATTTATTTTACAAATATTTCGTTTTTTGAATTTACCTGAGATTGATCTAGCTTTTTAATTAGTTTTAATTATGTTTTGAAATAGCTTAATTTTCTTCAAGACTCAATGTTCAAGGTTTTTTTTAAGTGAACGTTCAAGATTTCTTTCAAAAAAAAAAAAAAAAAAAAGAACGTTCAAGATTTTTAGTTTGTTTAGTTTGCAAAAGTTTTTGATATCCGATAAAACCATAAGGTCCATAACTATTTAATTAAATGTCATTCTAATTATATATCGGCTAATTTTATTTTTTTTTGAAGGGTATATTGGCGATAATTATTATCATTCCGTCTCCTATATTGATGCAAAAATTTCTTTAACCGTCAAATTAGTGTTAAGATAAAAAATAAAAGAATTATTTTATCAATTTGAACCCACCACTTTATCACTTCTCTAACAGTTTTAATATATAGCTTTAATAGATTTTCCATAATTGTCGATTCCAAAAAAATTCACATTTAGAGATAGGGGGAGTACGTAGTAAAATATACTGTAATAATTTATTTGCGGGTAGTTAATCAAGTGAAAATACACTTTCTAGGTAAAGAGATAAGGATTAGTACAAACAATTTATGTGTACTATATATAATAAAAAACGAATTAGCCGTACAATGATGTTTGTTCTTTTCTTTTCCTTTTTTTTTTTCTTTTTTCTTTTTCCATTTATGGGCAAGTGAGTAATTTCTTGATTTGTTTTGCGTGTGGGGACAAATCTCAAAGATTTGTAAAGCTAAAGATAATTTTAACTTACTTCTTTCGAACAAATATGACTATCATAGAATAGAGCATTAGGTTGATATTCCTTCAATTTATCCTACGATACCAAATATGTTTTCCTACGAAATCGGAATCAAATTAAATATATTTTTCTTAGCTATATATAAATCCAATTTTACGATTACGTGAAGTCTAATGTATCTAACCGTGTATTTTAAGTTATAATTTTCGTGTACTTGAGCATAATAAAATTATTATTTTATTTTTGAATGGATATAATTTAAATATTCTAAATTGGAGAATTGAGACTAAGTTGGAGAATTGAGAAAAGGAATGTAGGCATTACTTATTCTTGATCAGTGAAAGGATATTTGTTAATAGAAAAGTAGTCAATTAATCTACTTCGGACACAACTTAACTCGGATGTGCTAACAAAATACGAACAAGGGAGTTCATCCATATCTTAAATTTTACAAATAATTTGATTTGATAACTGAGATTTTTTTTTTCTTTAGATAAAAAGATTTAAAAATAAAATAAAATTATTAGATGGAATGAACTATGTCATCAATATTATACGCCACAAATATAAGGTTGCAATTGTAAATATAAGTAATAAAATTGTACTATTTCATAGAGGTGGACAATATCATAAATAGTTTTTTAATAGGCGCTAGTCGGGCGGTGGAAGGGGGGGCTAGCGCTTAGGAAGGGCCTAGACAGATTAGAATTACTATGCATATTTTTACTATTTTTGCATCATGTCATCATGTAAAAACAATATCAACTATATTATTCATATTTTTATTACCAAATTCATGATAAAAACATAAAATATACTAATAATTAATAGTTCAATTTCATAAACTTCATATATAGTTTTCACATAAATTTTATAGTCTAAAATAAATTGAAAAACCATACGTGGTATAAGTAATGTTCACAACTAGATAATAATTAAGCTTTAATCTGGTTGATAACTAGTGTGCTGCTTAACACCTAGACGGATTTAGCATTAGTCGGGCGGTGGGGTGCCGTCTAGCGCCTAGGTGGGGACTAGTCGGACCTAGACATGGATTTTTAGAACAATTAGTAATAACTTATTATCTTCTAGCTATTTATTAAAATTACATGTAACGAATTGGATTTATATTAACATGCAAATCAAACGAACTAAAAGGAGAATTTGAAAAATAAATTTAGGGTGCGTTTCGATCTAAACAGATCTATGGATTCAAATACGCATACTCCTCAAGATGCATGGAGGAAAAATACGTACTTATTCTTATCACTCTCTTGTACAAAGACCTATATTAACACATAATAAATTCATTTAGATGTTCCAAACATTCTATCTTTCAAACAATACATTCATAAATTAGTATGAGGTTCAAGCTATCTTAGTTCTTTTTTTTATTTTCTTTTGAGAATAGCTATCTTGTGGATATATTTACGATTTTTTGAAGTATAGAAAGAGATCTTTTTGCAAATTAACGAGACGTCTTTTCTTGATCAATTTTACTGAATATACTTTAGAGGTCTATAAAAATCATTCCCAATTTTGTTACAACCTCAAAACAATAGTAATAAGATTTGTGGAAGATGTTGCATTTTAGTTATTACAGCTCTTTTTAGTCGCTTTATCTAAATTTCGACCAAAATAAATTAATCTCCAATAAGTCAACTAATTTTGACTTATTAGTAGTCGTTGACACTGCTTTTTGAAACCATACCTTAATTTCTTATCATTTCTTTTTTTTATTTCCTAAATGCATTATTCAAGAACTAGGAATTAAAGGAAGGTTTTTTCAACAAAATAAAATAAAATAAAATTAAAGGAAAGTATAATCTCTTCCCAATTATGAATTGTATAAGTATTATATTATTCATAATTAGAAAAAGATTACACATTCCTTGAATTCCCGTGCCCAAATCCATGAGATGAGAGGAGTATAAAATTATTGCCAAAGAAACATGACGCTATATATGAGACGGAGGGAGTATGTTTTAAGAAAAAATGGTAAAAAGTACGTAGTTGACTGTGAATGATAAAATGGTTGAGATATAATACAGTAACATGTAAAATTATTGGATAAAGTTATTAGGAGAAAGCATAAAATGGTGGATCTAGCCAGATAATAATATAATTATGTACTCTCTCCGTCCCCATTTAAGTGTTCCGAATCGTCAAAATGTGAATACCAAGAAATTAGGTAAATTCACTACCTTTGACTTTTATGATTGTATAGAAAATTTGCAAAGCAAATTAACCTTTTGAAGAGCAAAACTGAATATCTGGCTTAATTTTTACATAAAAGGTTGTGATTAAACACTTAAATAGGGACACAATTTTTCACTATTGGAGTCGCATAATAAAAGATAGAGAGAGTAAAACACGAAGGTTATATATGACAAAAGTGTGATGAAGTATTTTCATTTTTAGACGCCATTCTAATTTGGGAATGTCACAAATAGAAATTAACTACACTAACAGAAATATTTATTAATTGTTGAACAACGATTCTGAATATCTCATTATCATCTAAAAGGGGACAAATTCATAAATATGTACTATTTTAAATTCATAATTATATATTGATATATTGATTGTAATTATCATCAATCAAATGTCATAAGTCATAATTGGGTACTCCCTCTGTCCCTCAATAAGTGTCACAACCCCTTAATATTTTTGTCCCTAAATAAGTGTGCTATCACATTTTTTTAGATAAAAATTAACTTAAACTACCAAATTTACCCCATAATCATTACACATTTCCTACCTTTTTTCAGTTTTCTATGCAATTATTAGGGGGTAAATTAAGTAATTTTATATAGTTTCTTAGTTTCTGTGTAATAGTGGCTCGGGACACTTATTAGGGGACGGGGGAGTAAGTATTAATGAATAGGAATCCTTTGCATGAACATATTTAAGGTTGCAAGAGAAAAAGGAATGATTATAAAACATTAGACATGCACACATGGGACTTGGGAGGAATCCTATGCAATAGAAGATTCCATAATTGTAATTCTTTTCTCGTTGAGCATAATTGTATTTCTTTTAATTACTCACATTCATTTAATTCGCTTCATTATTTTCCATTTTCACTTCCCTCCAATTTTTGAATTCGTTGGATTCTTTTTGGACTCATTTTCGGAATAACGATGTGAATATGTTTGAAAACATAAAAAATAACTCTATTTGCCCCGTAAAGTTTGACTTATTTTATTATTTTATACATTATCTATATTTAAAAAACGCATCAAACATGAAGAGAGTATATTTTAGCTTTTGTAATAAAGATATTGAATTGAATTGAATTAATAGGACTCGGAAAATTTGCAATTACTATGATCTTTCAAGTCATGTCTGTAGGAGCCTTTTATTTATTTCCTTTTTGTTTTTGTTTTTTTTCTTCTTCTTTTTTTTTTTTTTTTTGATTTTTATACTATGGAAAGGATGTGTGCTTTGAAAATATATAATTCGTATCATACCAAATTGCATTAAATATGAAAAGAAAAATAATGAACAATTTGCAAATACAGTTTTACAATCTATATTTTGATTTGAGTTTGGATTGTGCGGACTGCGGACTGCGGATTCTTCTACGGAGTACCTTACAAATACACACTAAATATGAAGACGAGATCCTTACAAATACACGCATGTTTCAAATCTTAGTATATATTATTTTTATATATCATCCTATAAAAAAATACTAGTAGTATATTATAATAAATAACTATTTATAAATAAAAATTATTTTTTAAATAATTATATACCATAATTTTTGGATTTATCAACTCTAATAAAAGCACAATTATGTGTTGAAAAATAATTATAAATCCTAATTTGAATTAATAAATCCTAAAAATAATTATAAAATTAAACTAAATTATTAATTGTCGAAGTAACATAGTAATCTAATAAAATTAAGCTTTCAACATGATTGTAACACCAAACTTGGGACAGAAAATCCCAAGTGCTAAATACGACTACATGATGGGTGTAGATATGCAAGCTTGAGGTAGAGGTGCCCACCGGAACCAGAACCGAACCAGAACCGACGGTTCCGAACCGTCCCGAGGAACCGGTGGAACCGACAGTTCGGTTTCGGTTCCAAAAGTTTGGAACCGGGAACCGGCGGTTCAGTTCCAGTTCGGAACCGAAAAGAACCGGGTTTTTTTTTTTTTTTTTTTAGTTCTAATTTTATTTTATGTTTCAATATTATACTTGTATTTGTATACTTATTTGATGTAATATTTGATTACTGATTAGTGTGTTACACTTTTTTATATGGAAATGTTTATATTTGTAAAGTTAAATAGTTTTATCATTTAATTTATAATTCACAATTTAATAAGCTAAAATAAAGAAGACTAATACAAAAAATATCTTTAAATTAATAATAAACCATGTCACATGATGATGAAGAATTGAAGATGACAATTTACATAAAAGATGTCATATTAAAAATTGTGAAATTAATTGTAGATGCTTTTAAATACAAAAAATATTATGAAAAATGGTATCAAGTATAAATAAAATTTATACACATAATAATAATTATTAGTAATTATTAAATATTAGATGGGTACTCTTTTTCCTCACGGAGGTTTTAACGAGGCTCGACCCTTGGAATCGACATGTGATATCCAAGGGTTTAGGATTAATATATAAAAAATATTTTAAACAATCTCACTCTCAAGTATTTTTTTACATTTTATAATTTGAATTGTCTTACAATTAAAATTAGATCAATAAACAATGAAGCATTGAATCATAATCGAACAAAAAAAAATTAAAAAAAAGAAGAAAAAGTCAGTTCCTATCCGGTTCCGGAACTGGAACTGTCGGTTCAAGAAACCGGAACTGGAACTGTTCCGGTTCCAGCCATCTTGGAACCAAAACCGCCGGTTCGGTTCCGGTTCCGGAACCGTGGGCACCTCTAGCTTGAGGGGTGTGTCAATTGGAGTATTAAAAAGCCTCTAACAATGAAACATCAAAAATTTAAAGAATTTGAAGCCTAACATCCCCTTAAATCTACGCAACTCATGGCCAAATTGGTTACGGCCCAGAAACCGAGTTAACTCAGAGGCCCTTGTGTTGTGGGGCCCTTTGAATCTGCCCGGACTGCCCGTAGGGTATGGGCGGGAAATGAGTTGAAATTAGGGGTTGGCGCCAAAGGGAGGGAGTATAGCCCGTAAAAGGCGGTGATTATTCTCTTACGAAGCCCGTCCTCTCTCTCTCTTTCTTCATTCAACGTGCTATTGCTCTACCACTGTACTGTGTACGGTGTACCCGCGCTCCCTCCAATCACAATTCACAACCTTTATCCAAAGAAAGTTCGGTACTATCAACCGCAATTCCAATTACGTTTATTATTCTGAATTTTATGGTGCATTTGTTTTTCTATTTTTTTTTAATTTATTTTGTAGGAGTCTTACAATTTAATAGTAATACATTGCATGTTGTAAATTTAATTTATTCCTTTTCAATAAATTTAATATTCCTATCAACCAATAATCTCTATTTTTATAGATTTATCCGTATCATTCAATATTCCTTATTTAACATTATTTTTAAAATATATTAATTATGTTTAACAAAAATAATTAAAATAAAAAACATAACAAGATATAAAATATAAAATTTTCTAAACTACAAAAGTATTAAACAGAGCATTCTCAAATCAACACAGGAATTACAATAATTGAAACGCGGAAATAAAACTAAACAACTAATGAAAATATTATATGAAAATTACACATTTAATTACCATCACCATATTTTTGCCACATATGCTCAATCGAATCGTGTTGAAAAGTGTTGTGAGCTTGTCTATTATGGAATTGTGTAGCAAAAATATTGATATGATATTTAAATAAAAAGAGAGAATTTCTCATGTGTGTGAATAATTATATGACATTTGGCTTTATGTATAGAGGAATAAATATATAAATTTTGGTATAGTTTTTGATTTTTTTTTTTAATATATTATGTACATTTATCCGACTAATAAAATATAGCCATGCATGATGCATAATGAACAAATCAAAAGAAGTACAAATAATTGGAGGTCGGAGGTCTCCCCAATTTTAACCGCCCTCCATTTATAAATTGCATCAAGTATTTTATTAGTAATTGGTACTGTGGTACACCATGCGAAGGTCGCAGATAATCACAGTCTTAGAATTTAATAATACATGGGGTGTTGTAAATTAAGAAAACTTTAGAAGTTTACTACTTCTTCAGTCCGTAATATGTTTGCACATTGGGATAGTTTAACTTGAGTATTGACAAATTCTATGATAAAATATGGGATGTAATATGATTAAAGTTATCATATATGTATTGAATGGGATTCATACGTGATTAGTTTCAAATCGAAGAAAATAACTACAGTTCTAGCCAGGGCTTGAGACAATTATCATTTACAATCTAAATTTTTATTCCGCAAGTAAAAGGCCTCTTATTGTATTATCTAGTCTATGAAAGAATAAAATAAATTTTGGAATTGATAATTATTTATGTAAAAATTTGAAGACCATATATAAATTATATACTAAACTCTTCGCCTTATTATGAAGGCATAATTCGTTACCAATATTCCTTATTTTAGAATTTATGATTATTTAGTTGCTACTTCGCCCAATTTTGAAGGTAGAAGTGCTCCACCGCTCACTGGGCACACTAAATTAATGTGTTATGGTTAATTTGACAGTATTAGGTTGATATTTTTTTTTGCTTAGTTATTCTTTTTAGTGGCTAATGTTTAATTTAATTTATTTATTATAGTTCATGATAGGATATGGCCTAGCTACTAGGCCCAAACATCGAACCCAATATAATTGGGCTCCGACTGTCAAGCTCGGCCTATGCAGCTCGGCCCACTTAAGAGCCTTACTTGGCTCGGCCCAAACAGCCCACCTAGGCCGAGTCCACTTCGGCCCACCTCAAAGGAACCTCTACACCAAGACAACTCTTACATCGACTACAATTCAAGCTCCACAAGAGATATAGAAGCTCGGTGTTTATCCAATAAAGGAGGAGATCAAGCCAAAGAGTCCTAATAGGAAAATACTTATAATCCTAGTAGAATTCCATATGTAAACACTTATAAATAGGGGTTTAGAATAGGTTGAAAGGGGGAGAACAATCTTTGTAAAAGCTATACGCATATCAGCAATAATACTCATACTCTCTTTCGCTCCGTGGACGTAGATCTATTCCGATAGATCGAACCACGTAAATCCTTTGTGTCCTATTTTCGTGTTCATTAAATCCCAGTTTTCGTGCATTAACTATCTTGCGAAAATAAGATCGATCACTGGCGCCGTCTGTGGGAACCGAAAATCTTGAATCTTGATCAAATTTTGCAAGTTTGCTACAATCACGATGGCCGGGAAATCAACACGATCTACTGCTGCCGCTAATAAGTCTGCTGCTGAGGCCGCCGCCGCCGCCGCTGCTAAGGAAAAGGACGACCAGCAGAAAAACGCCCAGCAAACCACTCATGAACCAACTGAAGCCTCCAGCCATCCACCCAGCTCTAATCAAAGACTCCCCGAGAAGGAGCGTGCGCTGACTCCAGAAGGGCATATCGGAGATATCCCGGTGGATCAATTCGGCAGACCGATCCACCCCAGCCAAGAAGGTCACAGCAGTGGTCGTGACGGAGAGGAGGTCCCAAAGCTCCAGCCGCATGAACTTGAAGATGCAGTGAAGAGTTTCCTCGCATATAAAGGCTCAGAATTTCTCCAGTTCGTCAACCAACAAAGAGCTGGAAACCGGCATGGAGAACGTGAAGCCACATCCCGTTCCCGTCAGTAACACGACTCTCAAAGCATCCAAATTGTGGGCGCACGAGACGCGGCACCTCGTCAGAGGAGGTTCGATGACAAACGCCGAGGAAACTATAGACCTTCACCTCGGCGTAGCATTACTCCACCTCGTCGTCACACTGTTTCACCTCGGCGTGACGACGATCACCTAGGAGGGTGATTTACTGTCTACAGCAAGATCTCTACTCCCTTCACCAACAGGATACTCTACACTCCTCTCCCGGAGAAGTATCGAGTACCTCCGATTAAGCCTTACAACGGCTCATGTGATCCGAGGAATTTTCTGTCCCAATATCAATACAATATGATAAATCAAGGTCTCAGCGAGGATACCTACATGTGTAAGGTATTCCCAGAACTGCTTGTCGATAATGCTCGTAGTTGGTTCGATAGCCTGCCTCCATGCAGTATCAGATCATACGCAGATCTACTTGAAGCTTTCGAACGCAGATTTTTCCAGAAAGCTGAGGCGAAAACCACCCCAGCTCAACTTCTCTCCATAAGGCAGAAACGAGGAGAGTCGATAAGCGACTTTATGACCAGGTTTAATGAGGAAAGCCTAAAGGTCGATCGCTTGACCGACGAAGTCCTCATCTCCGCCTTTCAGAATGTTATCCAGTCCGGCGCACTCTATAAAGAGATCGTCAGGGAAGAGCCTCGGACCTCGAGGCAATTGTGGAGTATAGCAGACCGGTTTGCACGTGCCGACGAAGCGGACAGGAAAAAGCGCGAGGCTGATAAGCCCGAACAAGCTGATAGGAGGAAAGAAGAGCGCAATGATCGAAGTCAAAGCCGCCGAAGTGCCTTAGATAGACTGCAACGAGGCCCCCTTGAATCACGACTTGGGCCTCGGCAAAATCCAGAGAAGACCCAGCTTACACCACTAAGGAAGCCGAGGACAGAGATTTATGAGCTTCATACCAACCTGTTTAGGAGACCTCAACCCATGTCACAAGGTGGGTCGAAACGCTGATCTAAGGACAAATACTGCCGATTCCATGAGGATTACGGCCACGACACGGAGGACTATAGGGAGCTAGCTGCGGATATCGAGCACATGGTGCGCGACGGTACATTTAGAAAGTACCAAAGTCGCGGCCAACATGATGTCCGACCTCAGGGTAGGGGAAAGCGTAGAAACCGAGGAGGGAACAATTGTACCCCCACATCGACAAAAAGCCCAGGCCTGATGATGAGGAGGGAGACGAAGATCAACCCCAGATCGACAGAATCGTTACCGCTATTACAGGACTCCCGCAAGGGGCAACAAAGTCATCACTCAAGGCCGAGGCCAGAAGTCCCCCTACTGACGAACCTTTACAAAAAAGGTTTAAAAAAGACGAGGTCATTACTTTCTCAGAGAAGGACCCAGTGCCACCAATGATACCTCACCAAGATGCCATTGTAATCGAGGCAGTGGTGGCTAATAAGCTCGTCCAACGAATCTTCATTGACAGTGGAGCCTCAGTAAGTGTGCTCTTTAAGGATTGCTTCGAGAAGCTCGGAGTCGAAGAAGCTCGTTTAGTACAAGCACCAACTCCCCTGAAAAGCTTCGTCCAACAAGAGACGCAAACCGAAGGAATAATCCAATTACCAGTGACAGTGGGGAAGCACCCATTGTCGTCCACTAAGATGGTCAGCTTTTTTGTCGTTAAAGCAAACTCTTCCTATAATATTATCCTGGAAGAGATTGGTTGGTCGCAATGAAGGTAATATGCTCGGTGTACCATCTAACGATCAAAATTCCATTGAAAAACGGGGTAATTGTAGTTCGCGGCGACCAAAAAAGAGCGAAGGAGTGCATGCAGATCGCCCTATGAGGTGTTGGAACACCTCAGCATCCGCAAGCATAGCAATTACAGAAACCCGAAGTGTTGGAAGACAATTTTGCATTCTATGAGCCAGTGGGAGCCGTTGCACTATAAGAAAACGACCCGACTAAGGTCGTCAAAGTTAGCTTCGCTGGAGGGACCGAACTTCGCAAGCAAATTGTCCAACTACTTCGGGAATATAAAGATGTCTTCGCTTGGTCACCGCTTGACATGACCGGAGTTGCACCAGATGTTATCACTCACCGGCTGAATATTGACCCCGGAGTAAAGCCAGTCCGGCAAAAGCAGCGAGTATTCGCAGCAGACCGGAACCAAGTCATACATGACGAAGTGCACCAACTGTTAGAGGCACGAATACTCTTCGAGGTCAAGTATCCGACGTGGATTGCTAACCCGGTGATGGTGAAGAAACAAGGAGGAGGTTGGCGAATGTGTATTGACTACACCGATCTAAATAAACACTGCCCCAAAGACTGTTATCCCCTCCCTAACATCGACAAGAAAGTCGAGGCTCTGGTCGGCCACAAGGTTTTCAGCTTCTTAGATCTGTATAAGGGATATCATCAAGTCTTGATGATTGACGAAGATGCACCAAAGACAGCTTTCATCACTGACTTCGGTATCTTCGCGTATAAAAAAATGCCCTTCGGACTAAAGAATGCTGGAGCCACTTATCAAAGAATGGTGGACAAGATATTTGAGCCCCACATCGGCAAAAATGTGGAAGTATATGTGGACGACATTGTCGTCAAAAGCAAAGAGCCAGCCACCTGCGCTGACGATCTCAAGATCGTCCTCGGCCTTCTTCGGAAAGTCAACCTGAAGCTGAATCCTGAAAAGTGCACCTTTATGGTCCGATCCGGAAAATTTTTAGGATGCTGGGTTTCTCAAGAAGGGTTAAAGGCTAACCCGTCCAAGGTCCAAGCAGTTCAAGAGATGAAGGTTCCGGAGAAGATTCACGACGTGCACAAACTGACGGGCTGCCTAGCTGCCCTAAGTCGGTTCCTTTCAAAAACGGCAGAGAAGCAACTCCCGTTCTTCAAAATTCTTAAGAAGAACCCAGTTTTTAAATGGGAAGAGGAACACAAATCAGCGTTCGTTGACCTGAAAAAGTACCTCTCCAAGCTTCCAACCTTGTCGGTCCCGCACGAAGGTGAAACTTTATACCTATACCTCGCGGCTTCAGATGAAACTATAAGTGCAGTCCTAGTACGTGAAGAAAAACGTCGGCAACTTCCGGTCTACTTCATCAGCCAGGCACTCAAAGGGCCAGAGACGAGGTATCAGCCATTGGAGAAGATTGCACTAGCGTTAGTAAACGCTGCGAGGAGGCTACGACCTTATTTCCAGGCACATCCGATACAGGTCCTCACCGACCTCCCACTTCGGCAAGTGCTATTGAAGCCTGAAGCTTCGGGCAGAATTGCAAAATGGGCAGTCGAGCTGGGGGAGCACGACATCATCTACTGTCCACGCAGTGCTATCAAAGGCCAGACCTTAGCTGACTTCCTTGTGGAATCTAAGTTCACAGAAACAACGAAGCCACCCGATACCGCTTCGGATATTGTTGGAGCTGAACCCACAAGCCAACCGCCCAAACATTGTTGGAAGGTATACGTTGACGGGGCCTCCGGAAAATCAGGAAGCGGTGCGGGCATCATACTTCTCAGTCCAGACATGCAGGAGATAACCTATGCACTTCGCTTCGACTTCCTTACCACAAACAATGAAGTGGAGTACGAAGCCTTAATTGTAGGACTTCGCCTCGCTAAAAGTCTCCAAGTACGAGCTGTACAAGTCTACTGTGACTCCCAAGTCGTAGTCAGCCATATGCTCGGCACATACGAGGCAAAGGGCGACAGAATGAAGAAGTATCTCCAAAAAGCTAAAAGTCTGCAAGAAAGCTTCACCTACTTCGAGCTAGTATGAATCCCGAGATGAGCAAATACCCGAGCAGATGCTTTAAGCAAATTAGCGTCCTCGTCAACAAGTTCTCCTGTGGAAGAAGTCAAACACCGAAGTATAGAGGAAGCCGAGGTCGGCCTCGTAATTGATGATGATACGCCGAATTGGATGACTCCTCTTCGGAATTATTTGGAGAAGAGCGAGCTACCCAGCGACAAGCTTGAGGCAAGAAAGATCTTAAGCAAATCACCGAAGTACGTCTTACAGGAAGGAATTTTGTACAGAAAGTCATACCTTCAACCTCTCCTAAGATGTGTCGGGCGAACCAAGCAAACTATGCGTTACGCGAAGTTCATGAAGGGTCATGTGGGAGCCATATCGGAGCTCGAGCACTATCAAAAAAGTCATGCGTTGGGGCTACTACTGGCCTACAATGTTCCAAGACGCAGTTGAACTGGTCAAAAAGTGCCCAAAATGTCAAATCCATGGGACGGTGCCGAGATTGCCTCAAACCGACCTCATAAGCATGCAAAGCCCGTGGCCGTTCGTGCAATGGGGAATTGACATCGTCGGACCGTTTGATAAAGCTCCTGGACAGCTCCAGTTTCTCATCATAGCTATCGACTACTTCACTAAGTGGGTCGAAGCTGAACCCTTGGCAAAGATTACAAGCAAAAACGCCTTAAACTTCGTATGGAAAAATATGGTATGCCGCTTCGGTGTACCTCGCATCCTCGTTTCGGATAATGGAACGCAATTCACCGATCGGACATTTAGAGATTGGTGTGAAGGGCTTCACATTCACCAAAAGTTCACTTCGGTAGCCCATCCTCAAGCGAACGGCCAAACCGAAGTTACGAACAGAACGATCGTCAAGGGACTCAAAACTCGCCTCGACAAAGCCAAAGGAGATTGGGCAGCGAATTTACCCCAAGTCCTATGGTCGTACCGAACAACTCCCCGGACCTCGAACGGTGAAACACCTTATAGCTTGGTGTATGGAACCGAAGCAGTGATCCCGGTAGAGATCGGCCTGCCGAGCCCGCGCACTCTTAACTTCGCAGCCGAAGTCAACGAGGAAGACCTCCGGACCGAACTGGATCTATTGGAAGAGAAATGAGAGCTCGCCTACATAAGAGAAGCCAAGTACAAGCAACAAGTAGCTCGGTACTACAACCAAAGAGTAAAGTGCCAACAATTTCAAGTAGGCGACCTCGTGCTTCAGAATAACGAGGTCAGTAAAGCGGAAAGACTCGGAAAGCTTGAAGCCACATGGGAAGGACCGTACCGAGTTGAAGAAGTACTCGGCAAAGGGTCGTACAAACTCGCCCATTTATCCGGTGAGCCCTTACCCCGCACATGGCACATTACTCATTTAAAGAAATACTTTGTATAAGTGGAGGAGAGTGATGGTCGAGTTTAATTCATATAAGGTCGTAGGTATAGTATTTTAATTTTTTATCAATAAAACTTTATTTTTCCTTCATTGTTTGTTCAAGTCATTGCATATCATATCTTGCATGTCTCTCTCTCCCGCTTATGCTCAGTATTCCGATTTAAAGCCAAACTTCGTCGAAATCCAATTTCCGAAGTGAGCTATTTAAAGCCAAACTTCATCGAAATCCAATTTCCGAAGTGAGCTATTTAAAGCCAAATTTCGTCGAAATCCAATTTCCGAAGTGAGCTATTTAAAGCCAAATTTCGTCGAAATCCAATTTCCGAAGTGAGCTATTTAAAGCCAAACTTCGTCGAAATCCAATTTCCGAAGTGAGCTATTTAAAGCCAAACTTTGTCAAAAGATGAAGCGAGCTAGTAAAACCCTGACGAGGGTACTTAATAAACTCCATAATAGGAGTAAAAAAAATAAAAATAAAATAAAACGCGCGTATTGCCTAACCTTGTTAAAAAATAAAGGTACGAACTACCTCTACTAAAAACGAAGGCATCACCTTTGTTACAAGCGAGGAGAGCTACTTTGGTTTAAAATAAGGAGGCACACCTCGGTTAAAAACAAAGATACGGCCTTTGTTTAAAACGGAGAAGAGCCTAAACCTCGTCCGAGACGAGGTAGTGCTATTCATAGCCTAAACCTCGTCTGAAGATGAGGTCGTGCTATTCAAAGCCTAAACTTCGTCTCTGCCGAAGTCGTGCTATTCAAGGCCTAAACTTCGTCTCTGCCGAAGTCATGCTATTCAAAGCCTAAACTTCGTCTCTGCCTTCATCTCTGCCGAAGTCGTGACAAAATCGCTATCAACATTGAAGTTTAAAACATCATCTATACTAAATCTTCCTCGTCCTCGTCCTTGAGCTGCGCTTCGACCTTTACCGCGTCCTCGATTGGAAACTCCGACCTTGGCCTTGGCCTCGTTGAACAACCAATTTATGGTCATAGAACTCCTTTGAATGGGGAGCCAACCTCGAACTCGATGGACCGGCAGAGGTTGACGAACTTGGACCGCCAGCAGTAGACGAGCTCGTAGAGGATGCTTCATCTCGGGCAAGTCGAGCAGCCAACTTCGGGCGCCGAGCTAAGATCACATCGTACATACCGGCCACTCGCTTCAGCTCGGCCACCTGATCTCGGAACTGCCAGGAGTCCTCCCCGTATCTTTGTTGATAATCCTTACACGGCCAGTGATTTCTGTTACCCTTGTATCGACTTCGGAAATGGTTTTCCCCCCGTTTCGGCAGACGATAGCCTCGTATTCAGCATGTTCCTCGGCGATCTTATCAGCTTCTTCTTTCAAAGCCTCATACTTATCTCCCAGCTCCAGAAGCCGAGCTTCGAGCTCATCATTTCTGATTTGAGCGGCTTTAAGTCTAACGTCGGCTTCGTCCTGGGTATGGTTAGCTTCGTCTTTCCAACGAAGAGCTTCGACATTCTTAGCTTCAATTGCCCGCAATAAGTTATTGATTTGTGCAATGTAAGGGGAGGCATCGAAAATTATGGAGGAAAGACCACTTCAGCATTCTACTCATTCTGACAAGGGGCCTCGTCATCGTCGGCATCGCCTTCCTCCTCGGCCACCTCTCCGCCTTGGCCAGCATTCTCAGCCCCGGGCTCGACATTGCGGCTGAGGTCGGCAACCAGCCCTTCCAACTCCTTATCCCTGTCAGCTGGCCATCACTCCACCACCTCGGCAGTCAACACAGTAGATGTCGAGGCTAAGTTATCTACCACGGGAATGCTTTTGAGGCCTTCCACCAACGCCTCAGCATATGCGCGTTTGACAGCTGCATATGACATATCCTAATATCCGTACTTGGCCTTGTCCAAGTTCAGAATATCAGACGCAATGTTGTCGATAGCGTCGCTAACAAACGCGTGTTTAGGATCACGGTGACCTGCCCGGCCAGCTCCAACAATCTTTCGGTGCGGAAAAACCTCTCCGTATAAAACCGCAGCAGCGACCCCTGCCTGGCCACCACCTCGGCCTCATGTCGCTTCGCCGCGTCCACCTCGGCCTTCCACAGGGCCGCCTCTCTCTTCGCTGCCTCAGCAGCGCCTTCGCCGACTCAACTGCAGCCCGTTCTACCGACACTCTAGCTTCGGCTAATGCCAATTGGTTGACGAGGCCGCCCTTCTTGTTCTCCAGGTCGCGCTGAAATTGGACCACCTTATTGAAGCGGTCGACCCCAGCGATCAGGAAACCGCTCAACTCCGAAATAAGGTCGCTCAGCCTCGCCACCATGTCCTCGACACCCTATATAAACACACATTAACGTCATGCCGAAGTCCAGCTGTAAGTGCGATACTACCTCGGTGAATTCTTCATCGACGAGGCTAGTCAACACTTCCTCAAGCACACCGAACTTCTCTTCGGTGCCTTGGTTCCTCAGTTGGACTGAAAATGCCGAACCCAGGAGATTGGCAAACACAGGCGAAAGAGGAAGACGAAGATCATGGCGTCTGAAAGAAGTTTTTGTAACTTCCGCCTACTTTATCGGGACCCCAAACGGCGCATTTAATGTAACTGACACATCACGTGTTCGACCTTGTCTTAACGAGGCAGTACACATTCCGACTTCGTCGAAATCTTATTTCCGAAGTGGCAATGTGAATTTTTGTTCGACCTCGTCTTAACGAGGCGGTACACATTCCGACTTCATCGAAATCTTATTTCCGAAGTGGCAATGTGGATTTCTGTTCGACCTCATCCTAATGAGGCGCTACACATTCCGACTTCGTCGAAATCTTATTTCCGAAGTGGTAATGTGAATTTTTGTTCGACCTCGTCCTAACGAGGCGCTACACATTCCGACTTCGTCGAAATCTTATTTCCGAAGTGGCAATGTGAATTTTTTGTTCGACCTCGTCTTAACGAGGCGGTACACATTCCGACTTCGTCGAAATCTTATTTCCGAAGTGGCAATGTGAATTTCTGTTTGACCTCGTCCTAATGAGGCGCTACACATTCCGACTTCGTCAAAATCTTATTTCCGAAGTGGCAATGTGAATTTTGTTCGACCTCGTCTTAACGAGGCGGTACCCATTCCGACTTTGTCAAAATCTTATTTCCGAAGGGGCAATGTGAATTTCTGTTCGACCTCGTTTTAACGAGGCGGTACATTTTCCGACTTCGTCGAATCTTACTTCCGAAGGGGCAATGTGAATTTCAGTTCGACCTCGTCCTCATGAGGCACTACGCATTCCGACTTCGTCGAAATCTTGTTTCCGAAGGGGCAATGTAACTATCACTACTCATGTTTCACCTTTCTACCCCAGATCACACCCTCGCTTCCATATCTTTTTTGGGGGGGGGGGATGTGATAGGATATGGCCTAGCTACTAGGCCCAAACATCGAGCCCAATATAATTGGGCTCCGACTGTCATGCTCGGCCTATGCAGCTCGGCCCACTTAAGAGCCTTACTTGGCTCGGCCCAAACAGCCCACCTAGGCCGAGTCCACTTCGGCCCACCTCAAAGGAACCTCTACACCAAGGCAACTCTTACATCGACTACAATTCAAGCTCCACAAGAGATATAGAAGCTCGGTGTTTATCCAATAAAGGAGGAGATCAAGCCAAAGAGTCCTAATAGGAAAATACTTATAATCCTAGTAGAATTCCATATGTAAACACTTATAAATATGGGTTTAGAATAGGTTGAAAGGGGGAGAACAATCTTTGTAAAAGCTATACGCATATCAGCAATAATACTCATACTCTCTTTCGCTCCGTGGACGTAGATCTATTCCGATAGATCGAACCACGTAAATCCTTTGTGTCCTCTTTTCGTGTTCATTAAATCTCAGTTTTCGTGCATTAACTATCTTGCGAAAATAAGATCGATCAGTTCAGAACTATGTCTTCTTGTGTTGTTGGCACAAATTGTTTGATTTGAAAACTAATGTAGTTTCACATTTAAACGAAATAAAAGAAACACTTGGTCAAAATTAAAGAGTAACAGAACAATGGTGTGGCGCGAGATAAAAATATATTTTGTAGATGTTATTTATATGGAGAAAGTGTTAGGTGTAATTTTAATAAATAAATGAATAAGATAATATCTAAAATTAAGAATAGTGAATGGAGTTTGTAGGCCACATTATATCCTTTTTTTTTTGTAAATTAAAAAATAAATAAATGAAATAGTAGTGCTCAATTGTGAACATGCCAAAAATAAAATATACTCTACTCTTTTATCGTGGGAGGTAGTATTATATATACTTCATTTGTCCCAATTCAATCTTGTCATTTTCTTTTTGCGGGAATTAAAAATGACATTTGTGTAATAAATAGTGGTGGGCCAATGGTTTTAATTATTTACATTAAGAAATGCTTAATTTGTGGCCAATAATTATTTATCTCTCTTTTATGTTTTTTTTTCATTTATTAATTTATTTTGATTTAATTATTTAAAAAATAAAAATTAATTAAAATATTTAATACATAAAACCGAAAATAAAGAAACGGTGATTTAATTATCCAGTTTCCATCATTTTATCAAAAGTAACATAATTTAACAAAAATAAAACTAGTTAAAATGAGCCATTAGCTTTTATTTAGTGATGCTTAATTAGTATTTTCTTTTTTTTTTGCGTTGTGCCAATTGAGTTGGGACAGTCAATATTAAAAGTGAGACAATTGAATTAGACGAAGGAAGGGCATACGTTATAAATCAATATATTGACCTTATGCTTAATATAATACTATATTTTACAAGAACGGTTATTTCATTTGTTGGGCTTAGTCTTTTTAATTTGTTGGGCTTACAGTCTTTTCAACTTCCAAACAAAAAAAATGCAAAATTCAAGAAAAAGAAAATTAAATACGGAGTACAAAGAAAGGATTTACATATTCCTTCAGGCTTTAACGGTCCAACCAAACTTCAATGGGGAGCGGGTACAGCAGTATTACATAAGCTGGAGCTTTATTTATTTTTTCTTTTTAGTCCATTTTTCATTTATTGAAAAGCCCAAATTTTCAGGCCCAACAGTTTAATTTCAGTTGA
The DNA here is from genome assembly GCA_001642375.2 of Mentha longifolia. NCBI lineage: Eukaryota > Viridiplantae > Streptophyta > Magnoliopsida > Lamiales > Lamiaceae > Mentha > Mentha longifolia. The sequence continues at coordinate 16,883,464 of CM038116.1, read as the reverse complement.
TTTGTTATACTTGTATAATCTGTATTCTCGATTTATTATTCAAAATAGCTATGGTATTTAAAAAAAGGGGGATTTTAAACATAGCCCCCAATTCTCTCATTATAGTCCCAAAATAAAATAAAAATAAAAATAATTATAGATATACTCTTATACCCTTGTATAGCCCCAACATTAGATTTATTGATTTCTAATAAAATACTAGTAATGAAAATCATAGCCTCGACTGTGTATAACAATGACAAAATCACAGTTCGCTTTTGGAACTAGAGCGTCGAATTTCAATTTCTTTCGAGGGAGAACGATGCGACTAAGATGTTATGAACTGAGGCGCGCAAATCTGAAGCTGTGAACCGTGCATCTCTCTTGCCGGAGGCGGCAGGGCAGATTGTCCGGTGCTGCGACGACGGCCGGAGAAAGTTGGAGGAGGCCGCGAATATGCTGGAGATGGAGAAGAGGAGAGCGGCGGGAAGGAGATGATGAGCGGTGGCGGATTCTGGTGGGAGGAATCCTTCGAGAGTTTGGAACTGCACGAACAGGAGGAATTCTTGAAGGCTTTGGAAGATTTGGAAGAAGAATATTTCTCAAATATTGAAGGTTTCTGCACCTTCTTCTTCCTCCCTTCAAGATTTCTGCAAATTTGAATCAATCCAAGAATTTTGCACCCCTTCGTCTATTCAAGAATTGGGCCATGAATCTTTACTAAAATTCCTATGCTATGATGACGGAGAATGGCTATGGCGGAGGAGGCTGTATTTTACCAAATATGATGTTAGGGACTATAAAGGGTATAATAGAACATTTCATATTATTTTTATTTTTATTTTATTTTGGGGGCTAAGATGAGAGAATTGGGGGCTATATTTAAAATCCCCCTTAAAAAAAATGCTATGCACAATTTATTTTTTTTGTTTTTGCATAATTCCTTTAAATTAATGGACTAGCTCTTAAAATATAACATCAATCGGAATTTTGAATTTAATAAAGTATACAGATTGAAAATTGATTTTGTACCAATACTATTGGTTGAGATTAGTTTTCTTATCCTTCATGAAAAGGGTTATCTTAGCTATAAGTATGAGGGTTGTTTCCAGAAATAGACAAGTAATGAGATTTCTATTTTCCTCTCTCTCTCTTTTGTTCTTAGCTGCAAGCATACTACTTCATTACACTTTCTCTATAATCTACACAAATTACATTATAATTATATTGGGGCCACTGCAGTGTACAATTAATTTTGTTTTGATGCCCCCACGGCCCACTGAGCAAATTAAGAGTAACAATATGAGGTGTAGTACAATTAATATATCAAATTTTTTTTTTTTTGAAGACACAGAATGCATGGGTTTATGTCACGACTGTCTTGACATGCTGAATAACTCAATTCAATGAACTTATTACTTATGCACTCTCTACTTTATGTCATACTTAAATTTCTCCAATCGTTAATTAAAGAAAACTTGCCAAGTTTCATACGAAATAGTAAAAGACAATATAGCTAAAATACTGTTCTTGGTGAGGAAATTTAGTTGAAATTACCCCGAAAAGGATTTCAACTTCTTATTCTACATATTCAACTTAAATGCATGTAACATAAATACTTCCCAGGAAAATATAGTTGGCCCACAATTTTGTGTAGAATATCATAATATGTTTTTTTCAGTTTCAGTAAACGTATAATTAATAATAATAATAAAAATAAGAGTAATTAATCGCAACCTAAAATGCATATTATACAATTTTAATTGAAATTTTGAATCCCTACAACAGAAGGACATACTAGTTAATATTATGAATTAAAGACACCAAAAGCTCTTTGTGGCATTAAGATGATAAATTACAACTTAATTGTTATGATAGAAACTAATACAATGGTTTGATGGAAAAAGAATAATACTTACTCCCTGCGAGATTTAATCCAGCTGGCGGTCATCAACAGAGATGTAGAGACCAGGGATGTTGAGCCACTCAGAACCAACCTCTAATTCCGGGCAATTTTGAATACCTAAAATCCATATATTGGTAAGAGCCTTATATGCATCCCCAGGCGGCAGACGCCTCAACTTGTTGCAACTACGAAGATTTAACCGCCGTAGAGATGAGAGGTTCCCCAACCATTGGGGCAATTCTTGGATTCCCAAACTCTCTAAATACAAAATTTCAAGAGAGACAAGATACTGAATAGATCCAGGTAACCAATCCCAATCCATCATCCCTTTCAGCTCTAACCAAGTGAGTGAGTTGCGGCATCCTAGCAGCATGCCTTCCACGGTCTCTTTGATGCTAACACTGCTCTCCCTTGACCACTCCATGCTAACATCTATCTTTATAGATGTCAACATGGCACATGACCAACTCTCCACACTACTACTACTACTAGCAGCCATGAATTTAGGAACACCTTTGATTGTCAATCTTTCGAGACGAGCAGCTGATTTTGCGAGGCAGTCAATTACCATGGGTAGATTCTGCAGGCTGCTCAATCCCTTCAGCTCGAGAGACACGAGGGACGGGGCCCACGACTCCATCATTTGACGTGGCAATTCAACCAGCTCTCCGCACCCTTCAATCCTCAGCATGCGAAGGACTCCTCCTCCTCCTCCTCCTCCTCCGCTGCCACAGCCTGGAATGTTATTGTTCCCTATTATTGACTTGAGATTCGGACAGTTGATAATCCTCAAAACCTCAAGAGAAGTGAGGGCGTGCAGCCCATCTGGTAATTCTCTCAACTTGGGGCACTCTATGCTCAAATATGTAAGATTGGGATTGTTATGTAACAACCAATCCGGGAGGCATTCCAATCCCTCTAATCTTTCCAATTTTATATTAGTCAATTTATTAAATGAAGAATTTATGAATCTTACCTTCTTTAAGCCTCCCAACTCAAGAGATTTAAGATTTGGCAAGTGTTCTAGCATCGGGATTTCTTCACACTCCCAGCAATCATAGAGTGTTATCTCTATCAAGTGGTTGAGTGGTACCCAAGAAGAGCCTTGTTGAGCTGGCCCATCATCTCTTACTTCCACCTTCTGAGTCCATGATGGAAATCTTTTGCCTCTGTATCTATAAATCTCTAGCTTCTTAAGCTCTGCGTGAGGTTGGAGGCCTTCCAACACACCCTCGTCATTATCATTTGTTTCACCAGCTTCTCTATATGAATCCCATTTAAACACCAACTCCAACAAGTTTGGTTTGCGATATAGATTTGCTTTTAGAGCCTCCTCCATGTCATGCACTCTTTCCAGATTATGGATCTCCAATCTCCCTTTGAGATTCTTCAAGCTTCCCAGTTCTTCAATTCCATAGCCCTTCTTGTCACCCACATTAAAATGGGTAAGTGTTTGGAGAGAAGTTAATCTCCCAATGTTGGCGGGCAACTCTACTCGTGAGGAGATATAAAGATGCCTTAAGTTGATCAAGTACTTTAATGTACCTGGAAGCTTCCTCAAATGTATTGTAGGAGCTCTAAATGTTTGCAAGTGATGGAGTTCACCAATCCACTCCGGCAATTCTTCAATTTGTGTGAATGAAATGTCCAGAAGTCTCAAATGTATCTGCTTCCTAATTGAATTAGGCAACTTTTTAGTTCCATAACTATCAAGGACAAGAACACGCAGAGATTCAAAGTCTGAGAACATAGTATCAGATATTTCATCATCACTTCTGAACAATAATATTAATGTGCGCAAACATTTTGCCTACTTTTTTGCGATAGGATTATTTGATTCATAGATCATGTACATGTATCGATCTTGATTGAAGCACGATCTCGCAAGATCATGCACAAGATCGTGCATCACACAATAAGTTTCCACATTTCCATAGAAATTTCGCATTGAAACAGCTTGCAGTAAAGAGTTGTGCAGAAGAACGTTGAAAAATTTCTCACCCACCGACTCCATTTCCTCCTTTTTTTCATCAGCTTGAAGAAGAAATCCTTCTGCCATCCACTGCTCAATCACTTCCGGCTTCTTGATAGCCTCACCTTTGGGGAATATTGAACAATACGCGAAGCACTTCTTGAGTGACGGTGAAGGCAGATAATCAAAGCTCAGTTTCAATATTTTTGAGATGTTTTCTCCTCCTCCATCATCTGAAAGCCATTTTTCATTGATGGAGCGCCACTCTTGTTCGGATTTACAGCGAAGAAGCGCTCCACCGACCACATTGGCAGCTAACGGCAAACCCCCACATCTTTCTGCAATCTTTCTTCCAATCATCTCAAATCTTGACGATGGAGCTTCTCTATTTTCAAAAGCTTTAGCCTTGATTATGGACCAGCACTCTTCATCCGATAACTTTATTAAGGGATGAGTGTGAAGCGGCCTCACTAGTGAAGCAACATTTTCCTTCCTGGTACTCATAATAATCCCATTTCCCATTGTAGAAGTAGCTCCCAACATGGAATTTATGAAGTCTTCCCATTTCGAAAGATCTTCATTCCAAATATCATCAAGAACAAGAAGATAAGTTTTAGATTTCAGAGCTTCTTGAAGCTTTTTCAAGATAACTTCCCTATTCTCAACTCCATGATCACTAGCTTGTGAAGTCATCAATGTTGAGAGGATCTTCTTGAAAAGAAGGATCGGATCGAAAACTTCGGAAACATGAACCCATATGAGCGATCCGAATCGAGCCTTGATCGTGTCATGACTGAAGACTTTCCTCGTCAATGTTGTCTTCCCCATCCCACCCATCCCGACGATTGCCAGGATGGAGATCCTCTCTTCCCCTGAGATCTGACACAGCTTATCAACAATCTCCAACACCACGTCATCTCTTCCAATGAAGATTGGATCAAGAGTAAGTGAATCGGTTTCAAAGGGAGCATGAAGAGCATAAGTAGGTGGTGCGTTCATGAGTACGCTCTGAAGGCTGAGATCGGCCGCCGTCTTGTTCTTGGAATCGAAGTCCGCATTGACCTGTTTGATTTTGAGAGCCATATTTCGTTGTCGTGCAATGTGAGTGAAGGATGAGAAGCATGATAGTACCTTATTCTTGGGTGGCATGACCTTCTTATGAAGAAGATGATAGCTGATTTCGTCCAAAATGTTATCGGCATCGAAAGCAGAAGCTTCGAGTTCCGTCAACCAGCGTTTGACAGCATCAAGAGTGATAGACTTCTTCTCAGCATCATTCAAGTAACTTTGGATCATTCCCAAAGTCGTCTGCAGCTGCTGGGCTTCTTTGTCGAGATCTCGGATTAGAGAGTATTCATCCTTGACAACGTTGATCAGGTTCTGGACTAGAACTTCGATTGCTGCACTAGACACACCTTCCATGGCTTTGGCAGAAATTAAATGATGCTCGTAACTTTTTTTACTTTTTTTTTCTTTTTTCTTCTTCTTGTTGTTGTCTCTGTGAAGAAGGAAGATGAATGCTTGTAGATTTGTGGATGTGGTCGATGGACTATTCAAATCACTCTATCTCCCAAATAATGCCCACCATAGTATTGTTTAACAACCAATTGGAAAATAAAATTGAGTAATTCTGTTAATGTTGTTATTTTCAACAAATTATTATAATTTTTATTATATGCATGTGTATAAAAAAAAAAGTCATACTATATATAAACTTTTGATATATTTTCAATTCTATTTATAATGATATATAAATATCTTTGTATTAAAGAATGTAGTCTATATAGTACCATCAAAAAGAAAAAAGAAAAAAGAAAAAAGGCTAAACAAAATTAGGTCAAAACATGATTTGTAAATCCCAAATATAGTTCTAACTAAAAACGAAAAAGGAAGAAAAAATAAATTAAAAGTTGAGCCACATTCTTTGGATTCCATTGACTTGATTTTCCATACCCACATAATTCTTGCTCCAAATGCTTATCCTATATCCGCCAAATATTCTCTTACCCCCTTCAGCCTTTGATTGATTTTGCAAATTAATTATATACTCCTCTTCTTCTGAAAAATTTAAAAAAAAAAAAAGAAAAGAAAAAAAGTACAGTGTCATGACCCAAAAAAATTCATATATGTTGGTAGAAAATTTAAGTTACGTAAACATTATATTGAATCAAACATCAATATGCATAAACAATATAGGGTATATACTTTTATCTTGCTATAAAAAAATAAAATAAAATAAAATAAAAAATAAAAAAGCAATGTCTTCATAAACTTTCCAATAGCTATCGGGTGTTGTTCTAGTTTGGCTCTCTAGTTGAGTTTTTTCTCGGATCCAAAGTGAAAAAGTATGACTCGTTTTCTTTCACATGCTTCGATTTCCTCTAATTTATTCAATTCGGATTATGTTAGATTTTTTTAGATTTTAAAAGTATATGGATTTTGTAAAGCCATAGATTTCATATAGAGTTTGGCTAACTTTTTTATTGATTTATATGGATTTTCATAGATTTGACAAGATTGCGAAATATATTTTTTTATATAATTTTTATTTTTTTTAAAAAAACTAACATGTTTAATAATATTTCTCTCTCTAACAAATCAGTTTCTCTCATCTCTCTCTGAAATTCGGACAAGATTTTGCAAGCCTTTAGCTTGGGAGACTTTGATAATCCTCAGTTTCTTGCAAGAAGTGCGGAACATTCCCATCCCATTAGAACATCTCCAACAAGCATCCAATCTCCATCTTTGTCTTCATAAGTTGGCGCCAATTCAGTCCCATTTTACCCTTATCTCTCTGAGTACACACCTTAATCAAAAATAATTAATTAAACAACACATGATGATACGATCCCACATCGGATCCACAAAGAAGTGTGGATTGGTACTTAAGTAAGGGGTCAAACCTCCACTCATAGGCTAGCTTTTGGGTGGAGTTAGGACTTCTGGCTTGGGTACCTATCACATGATCAGTACAAATTAAGCAAAATTAGCTTAATGAATTAACCCTGGAAATGTACAAGAGATTTTCTCTACCTATAGTACACTTGAACATGGCCTCCAACGATCATCAGAGTAGCTCTTGTATAGCTTGAGATCAATCTTCCTCAGATATGGAGCTCCGTCCATGCTCACCATCACCAACATCCCGATTCCCTCCGGTTCGCTCCGCCGCTGCAGAACGTTTTTTCGGTAAGATCTCACCGGCGGGAAATCCCCAAAGACATTCTACCTCGCCCCCGCCGCCATGGGAGAACCCAGCCACGCTGCAGCCTCTCTCCGGCCGCGAAAACTACAGGGACGAGTATGATAATCGAGATCTTAGATCTATGAGGATGCGCCCTATACAGATCATCGTCGCTCTCTTCGGGCTGTCGTCGGAGAGTCGAAGTTGCTGAAAATCTTGAGAATATCATCGATCTGTCATGGAATCCGTAGGAACATCGGGTTGATGAATTCGAGGGGGAAAGAGTGTGATTTGTTTGTTGATGTTTTGCCGTGGGCTGATGAGGGGAAAAAAGGCGGTGACGGCGAGACGTACGGTCGCTAGCGGAAGAAGAGAGTCAGGGAGGAAGATGTGACGAGGTAGAGAAAGACAAATATTGTACTTTTTTTTAATAAAAATTAAAATTTAGAGAATACATAGAAATCTCTTGTTGATAGAAGAGATTTTGGAGAGCTAGATTTCTTAATAGTTTTGGATTATAATCAAAGAAAATCCATAGAGTATTAAAATTCATAGACTCTTCAATACCTAAAGACTTTTTAAGACTTTTTAAAATTCGTATTGAATACCTTAAGATTTTTAAAGACTTTTGAAAACCCAAAATGAATACACCCAAATTTTGGAAGTCTAAAAAAATCCTACAAACTCCACAACCAATACACCCCTTAGTTTCAACTTTCAACAAATGTAGGAAAATATATTTCATGTAGAAGATAGGACTTTAAATCTTTATTTTCCCTTTATTTTTCTTTTTTCTTTTTTCTTTTTTTTTCTTTTTTTCTTTTTCTTTTTTTTTTCTTTTTTCTTTTTTTTTTAATGTAGAAGGTATCTCCAACGCTAGTCCTTTCTTCTTAGAGAGTTTCAAGTTGAACGATATAGCTTTTGAAGGTTTTCTTTGGAAATGACCGTAAATAAATTTAAACTCGTTGTTCAACATATATAGTTTATTAATATGTGAGTACTTTCTCTTGCTAGAAAAAATAGAATTAATGATATAAAATGGGAAGGTTGAGTTGGGAACGAGTGACTTAACATTCTAACCGAGTACAACTATTAAGTAGTAAATGCTAACTCACATAGGTCTATCTTTCTATGAAAAACCTTATCTATATATAAACTAAATATAACTTTCCAACATGTACTGTCTCTTACTGAACTATTTCATTTTATTATTATATATCCTAACACTTCTTTAAGGAATAATCACAATACTATTATTTTGAAATATATAATTATATTAATTTTTATTTTTCACTTAAAAATTAAATTATAAAGTTATTTTCCATCGAATTCGAAGGGATACGTTACAACTATCAAACAAAATTTACCCAAATTCTTAATCTAATTTTTTATTACAATAAATAACTGGCAGCTTCACATACAAGCCAATTACAAATATCCGAAAAATACTAACCCCCCCTCTTGATTTATTTTTTAGGGATTATAGAAGGTAAATCTAACATATTGAGTGATGTTGATAATATATTTTTTACCTACGCATCTTGATATTCAAAATGAGACTATCAGAAAAATAATCTCTCATTTGTCTATTTTTCTTATTGCATGAACAACGATCGTCTTGACTTTATTAACCTAATTTTCTGTCATTATAAGGAACGAGTGACTTGACATTTCAAACATATAAACTGGACAAAAATAGTGTCCCTCATTGATATTTTTATGAATTTTACAGTACTATTATTTTAAGATTAATCATTATATTATTAATTTTATATTTTACCTAAAATTTAGGTTATAAAGTGATTCCTGTTGAATTTCGACGGGCACTGCACTAGTAAAAATTATATCATCAATTCATTCTTGTCATGATGCCTGAATCTCAAAATTTAACAATTTTCTTAATAATAGCATACTTACAAGTCCATACAACACTAAACTATATAGATGATATTTAAATCCGTGCATCATCGCACGGGCCAGACGTTCTAATTAGTATAACAATAAAGGGGCTAAAGTAATATGGTGGCTGTGTATAGAATTACCATATATATATATTGATCTTCCAAAAAACATGCAAAATTCAAGAAAAAGAAAAATTAAATAGCACAGAAAGGATTACATATCCCTTCAACGGCCCAACCAAACTTCAACATGGAGCGGGTGCAATAGTATTACATAAGCTGGAAAGCTGGATCTTTATTTATTTTTTCTTTTTAGTCCATTTTTCATTTATTGAAAAGCCCAAATTTTCAAGTCCAACAGTATAATTTCAGTTAATTTGTTATAGTATAATCTATATTCTCGATTTATTATTCAAAATAGCCATGGTATTCAAAAAAAATTGCTATGCACAATTATTTTTCTTGTTTTTGCATAATTCCTTTAAATTAATAGCTCTTAAAATATGACATCAATCAGAATTTTGAATTTAATAAAGTATATAGATTGAAAATTGATTTTGTACCAATACTTTTGGTTGAGATTACATGATGTTCCATACTCATTATATTCAAGAATTTGATTAAATATTTCATTTTATAAGTTATGATCCGCTCTTCTAAAATTATAGTATTAGATTTCTAGCTTTATTTGAAAATAAAGTCATGTAACTCTAAGCTGGAAGAGCTCTGCCTAAAAAGAAAACGACATAGGTAGACAAAGATAAATGATGTCCACTAGAAAAAGTGGGATGGACAAGAAGACTACTTACCTAAAGTGTGGTCCAATATGCAGCTAGATAAGAGTCTTGTTTTTAAGAAAATAGATACAGTATTTCACTAGATTTTCACTTTCGGTGGTGATTAAAGTGGAGGACCCGTCTTTTACCGGGAAAAAAAATTGGCAAAAGAATAAGAAAGTATACAATAATTCAAGAGGAGTAAAATGCTCTCAGACATCTACAAATGAAATAGATGAAGAAAGCCAATATCATCGAGCATTTTTCTTATCTTTCCAGTTCTTATGATAAAATCACGATTTCTCAATTTCTTCTTTTTTCCCCTTCTTCATTATTTTCACATGATCTCGTTCTTCTTACTCTCAAGTAAGAAATCTGCTACTCAATTCACAATCAAAACATTTTATTTTCTTTAACAATGCTACAAATTTTAATTTTGCTCGTCTCAATATTGTGGAAATTTTTCAAAAGAAAACAAATTAATGTATTTTAAAACAAATTCAAACGTCATTTTGCAATAATGGTTGTAAGTTCGACCTATTAACATTTTTATTATTCATCACATTTAGTTCACTTTCTAACATATGTCTATTAACTTCCATTAAATAACAAGCCCATTTTGCCCCCAAGCAAAAAAAGATAAACCAAAGTAATCCCTTAGGAATATATAATCACTCAATGGAAATATTCAATCATTTACCGTGAACTTATTTAAAATATATTTAGGGCTGACGCAACAGTGCAAAATACATCAGGAAAATGCATCAAACAACCACTAAATTGTAAGAGATTCATATAAATTAATTGTATCCACGATTTTCAACAATTTCTCCACATTCCAATAAATACACTAAAACAAGAAGCCAAGAAGAAACAGATCAAGAAACAAGCTCTATAGATTTCTTGACCATCATTTCTCTGGCAAGTTGAGTAACTTTGCTCTTCTCAACCTCCACTCTCCTCAACAACAACAACTTCAACACCATCAACTCCACACCTTCCCCTCCAATCCCACTGCAACAACTCACATCAACACTCTCCAAATCCCTACAAACTCTCACCATTGAAACCAGAGCTGCATCACTCAATCTACTACAACCCCTCAACCTCAACCCCTCCAAAGAATCACAAGAAACCAGCATGGACACAAGCTCCTTATCAACCAGCATCTCATTGTAGGACAAATCCAGTTTCCTTAATCTCTTCAAATCCTGTCCTAACGCAGCCAGCAAACCCGATTCTCTCTCCACCACATCGCAGTTTATCAGAGCAAGTTCCTCAAGAACACTGCCTATTGCCTTCCCCACAGCCTTCAGCCCCTCACCACTCACAACACAGCAACTCTCCAACCTTAAACTAGTCAAATTCTTCATGTTTGGATTCCGGGCTATGGCGATTAGATGGGTGTTGTCGAGATCGAGAGGCAGCCTCAAGTCTAGCTTCCTTAACCTGCTTCTGCTGCCATTAATGAATTGAAGAAGGCCCTCTTTGCTTCCCCCGTCGTAGACTAGTACAGAATCGAGAGAATCGCAATCCACCGCCAGTTTCAGCAGGACTGAATCCGCGATGTTCCTGCAAGTTCTCAGCTCAAATTCTTGAAGATTGTTCAAGAATTTGAGGAATTTGGAGAAAGAAGAATGATCACCGACGCTTTCGCAGCTCTTGAGCTGCAATTTCCTAACTTTCTTGCAGTTTCTCCATAAAAAGCCGAGCCCAGAATCTCCGGACAAAATCCCACGCAGGGAGAGGGTTTCTAATAAATTCAATCCCACATCAAAGGGGGAATCTTTGGCTTCTTCAGTTTCAAGATTGCTGAATTCTGCAGAAGCGCCGGTGAAGGATAGAGAGAGCGATTTCAGAGATTTGAAGCAAGGCAGCCAATGGAAGGACAGAGGCCTAGAGAGAGAAACAGAGACGCAGGAGAGATGGGCGCAAGAGGCTGCAAGGGTGTAAAGGGCGAACGGAGAAACCGGGTCGGTGAGGTGGCGGAGTTGCCGGAGGTTGGGGCAAGAAGCAGCCGCCGCAAGGAGGAGAGGATCGCCGCCGCCGGTGAGAGAAACTGAGGAGAGAAATGGGTGGTGTGAGAGGAAAGTGGAGAAGGATGCGATGGTGGTGGGGTTGTGGGGAGGGGGGAAATTGAGGGAAAGGGAGGTGGTGGAGGACAGGAGTAGGCGGCGCCACCGCCTGGACACGAGGGAGACCGCAGCGGAGGACGGCGGAGGAAGGCGGCGGAAGATTTCCTCGAGGATTTCATCGCAGAGATGCGTGTCCATTTTGAAGAGTTGTCTGATTTTTGGTTCTTTCTTTTTCTCCTTTTTTATTCTGATGATATGATGTTGACTATTACCTACCATTTTGTTTTATTTTCTTTTATTTTTATTTTATGGCTACTGAATTATTGTTGTAAATTAATGCTACAATATAAAATCAGTGGACATAGAAAGTATTTGATTAATGTTATTAATTGAAGATTTTGAATGAGAAATTTGGTATTAACTGCGAAGGGTAATTGCCATATTCTGATTTGTTTAAATATCTTAAAGAAAATTGTTAGAATTTTCAGAATAAGAAAATAGATTAATGTACATTGACCAACACTTGTAGGTAGGGTATTTTTTTGTGGCAAATTAGTAATGTTAGTTATATAACATATCTTGGATAATGAAACAAAAAAATATTGGATAATAATATTAATACTAATACTCATGAATCATGATAATAGTGATGTGAGTTTATCATCACTAAAAAACAAACTATTACAATTAGATAATTATATAATGTAATATACTCCTACTTCTTTAATATAATATTGTGATATGAAAACTTATACCCAAGTTCAACTATAGAACGAGATATGGATGAAACAATCAGTTTTACATCATTATTTTTCCAAAATTGACATTTTAGGATCAGTGAACTTCAAATAGCTAATAGAATTAAATTTCGCATTCTCAATCGTTGTTCATATAAATATTGGACTACAATTTGCTAAAGACTGCTATGCCAGATTCTGTAGTTGGAATTATATTTCAATCATTTTCATATTGTGCGAATCTAATGCATTCTTATTTTCGGTATATGATTTTTATAATATCATTATTCATTTCATATTTCTTTTTGTGAAACTGAGAGGAATCCTTCGGTGCCCACCATGGGTACACGGTTCACACTTATATGTCAATAGTTAACATGATAATGATATATTTAAAATTATTATTATTATTATTATTATTATTATTATTATTATTATTATTATTATTATTATTATTATTATATTATTATTATTATCCCTAAAAATAATTTCAAAATAAATACTAAACCATATGAAAAAAAAAATTGAATCCCTAAATAGAAATATTGATGATGCGGCAATGTCATACCAGCGATTTACATATTAAGTGTACTCACGGTGGATGGTGGTGCGTTCCTAGTGAAACCGATGGCTGATATTTAAAATCTGAGAATCTAAACTAGACATGTCATAAAAAATCCTTTTGTCCCTAAATTCGTGCATTTTGGATGGCACTCGTTTTAAGAAGAGGTGGTAGTATGTTATTTTATTTACTGTGAGTAGAGATTGTGTCTCACGTTTAGTGCACCGTGTATAATAGAATAGGTAAACAAATAGCATACGAAAGGTATTCAAGACATTATTTATTTTTTTAGACAAAATATCTACAAATTTAAAGGACGTATCGAAAAAGAATTATATGCAAAATTTTGGGGAGGAACGAAATATAAGACCAAGAACTGATATCTCGTTATAGAATATAGGATGGAGTGAATTAGCACGCTTTTGTCTCAAGTTAATACGGATTGCGTATCACTGAGAATACTACATCATTATATGCATAATAGGAGTAATAAAACTTCAATTCTTAGCTTCTACTTTTCAAATTATTTTTAATACTATACTATTACTATGAAATTTGTCATCTCTCTTTTTTTGTTATAAATTGATTAGTACCGAGAGATTTATCATCGCCATTGATTATAGTAAAAGATGGGGAGTTACACATAGCGTGCAGGGTAAATAAAATGACTTAGATAAAACATCAAAATAAGCATCTTAGGTTTGCGGAATCTTTCAAATTAAAAGTGGAATCTTAGAAAGCAAAATAAGATGTGGAATTTCCAAAGCAAAAGAATTACCAAATATTTTGGAGAAAAATAACATTTCATTTCACAATTTCAGTCGTGGAACAAAACAAAAACAAAAAAATGATCAACCACTTCTTCCTTTCCCAACCTTGAATATATGCAAGATATAAAATAACGAAACAAGACTATTAGGTTGGGACGAAGGGAGTAATAATTAAAAAGAAAAACTCGTGCCTTCGTACATTTTTCTTGATTTACATGCAAGGGAAACAGCAAAAGGGAGAAAACAAGTTTTAGAAGACTATATGAGGCAAAGCATTATGATTTCTCAAGTTAAAGGAACATCTCACCTGTATTATATGGAAAAAAGATGTGTGCAAATGACATATAATCAGGGTCTCCATAATAGTCCCACTATCCTAAACAAAAAAATTTAAGAAGCAAAATAATAAAGAGCGACGTCATGCCAAACTATCATACTCGAGAAATCTTTCCGTACCATGGCAAGAACCAGACACTCGGACAAGAGGCAATATAGATTTCTTGTGCTCCGACTTCTTCGTTCATACTCTCATTGAACCACAATCCAAATGCTCCAAGGCTTCCGAAGAAACAGTAAATCCATTTCCTTCTACAATGGCCAGACCTACTGATTTAAGTATTTGGGTAGATAGACTGCCGTGTCAATAATTAACAAGTCAATTGTTTCAAATCTAACGAGGGAGGAGAATTCAACAACGATGCAGTAGAATGAGAATACAGAGAACCCAGCATGGGAGATGGACCATGCAAATGTAGATATAAGTAGCACTGTTCCATGCCCTAAGGGACTCCATCCAATTCCAGAACTCAACTAATCTGATTCTCTCAAAACTATTTAATCCACCTTTCAACAGAAGAAACGAAATTGGAGGAAACCCCACAAATACCAATAACAAGATACAAGCACCACGTACAAGTGCTTTCGTGGTTTTTGCTACCACATCAATCCTCAAGGGTACAACCATCAAGCACATAGGTACCAGAAGCAATGCTCCGATTTCTGCTGTTGCATAATTTATTACAGACATGAGACAAAGTCCTATAAAAGCAGCAGCTACAGTCACCGCCTTTAGGAGAGCCCATTCCCTTAATGATAATGAACCGGATGCCGCGAGAGTGAAGAAGAGGCCAACGACTGAAGATGTTATCCATAATAAAAGGCTGGTTAGTGGTGAGGAATTAGTAAATTGGGAGAGAGAATAAGGAATTATTGTTACGATTGCACCCCATAAATGGACAATGAGGACAGTTTTTGCAGCATGAAGCCAGTTCCATGCTGTAAGGGTTGGTAAAGATTTATCCTTCCCAGAATTTGATTTGCTAGCATCAGAAAAGAGAGAAGCAGCAACCAATGGAAGAGGGGCAACGAGCAATGCAAAGGCAATCATGTAGATCCCAACTGAGACAAACCTACTTGGAGATACCATGAGGTACAGAAAAAAGGACTGATGGAACTTCTCGAGAAGATTGTTCACAGACCTTATGACTCCTTCAACTAACCTGAATACGTTGAACTCATCTTACTGGAGGAACATTAAAGCAGTAGTACAAGGTTTTTTGAGATATTTATGCAGCCAAAAATATCACAAGAAGATGGAAAAAGAGCGGAGAAATAACATTAGCATAAGCTTACCTGCCAACACGTAAGAGGAACAGAACCCTCTGACTGGAGGAGAACCTTGGTGAGAATTCTAAAGTAATAGCATCAACTTGATAATCACGGAAGGCACCATGTGGACCAGTGGGAACACCTAACGCCTGATATGAATGACAAGAATTCAGTCTAAAAGTGAATAATGAATAATAATATACTCAATGCATAAAAGGGTTAAGAGAGTTAAGACATGGAAACCAATTTTTCCAATGCCATTTTCAAGAACTTTCTGAAGTGGAATATGGAGGAGCAGTTAACAATTTGACTAAATAGTCAAATACATTCCAAACTATGACACTTTTTCTCGAACTAACGACTTTTACCCATTAAATACCAAATTATGGGAAACTATGCAAATCTATCATCAGGAATACATACGTAACAATGAGTTTTTTTAATGCCACATCAGCTCAAAACAACATAATTTTGAGATTGAATATGTGTGTGTGTGTAAACAAATGTGTCATGTTTGGGTGTGCCATAAAAGAAAATCATATTTACACACATTAAGCCATATCAAATTCCCTATGCCTACTCAACTTTCAGGTGCTAAAATATTGTCTAGGGATAGATTTGCATAGTTTCCCATAGTTTGCAATATAATTGGTTATAATCGATAGTCCGTCTTGGAAAAAAAAAAAAAAAAAAAAGCCTAAGAAAATGTAAGAACAATGCATCACCACTTATGAAAGCAAAGCAACTACCTGATTGTATAAGGAACTAGCAAGAGTGGCGCAGCCTTCAACATAATCAGAAGCAGGGATGCCAAATTTCCAATCTGGATTTAAACTTTTGGCAACCTTACCCAGAAACTCCTGTAGTTCACCCAGGCTGTACAGCAACCAAGAATCAAGGAAAGACCAAATTTTCTCCACCCTCACTTGTAATCCCTGTCCATGTACAGCCAAATAATTAACAATATTGATAAGGTCCAGATTCGGCATCTGCCCATTAGAAGCTTCAGCATATATCTTGAGACCATCCTTCTCAAATCCTGTGCTGCTATCGGCAACTTTAATCACAAGTGCAGCTGCCATTGTTCCAGCACGTCGAAATCCATCAGAAACCCCAACTTCTCTCTTTAGAGAAATCTGTTCATTCCCAGGAAAATTACTAGCACCACACGCATCAAGATTCTGCTTCAAGTCACCATATGAGAGTGTATGATAATCTCTCAGCCATGCAGAAACTGCAGCATGTTCCCCATGTCTCGAATCAGCAGCAAGCCATATAATATCTTTAGCAAGCCAATTAACTCGAGAGAGAAGAGAGATGACTGAGTATGCAACCCCAAGAGATAATGCTTCACTCACAGTGGTCTTAAGAGAATTATAAGGTGTTACCATGACTATAGCTTCCTTTCCATCTCCACGTGGTGCTCTTACTATTCCAACAGTGTTGATCCCATAAGATGAACAACTGTAGTTTTCTTGGACCATACTAGCATCGGGACCCAAGAAGAACTGCAGGGGATGAAGATTATCGGATACTGGCTGGAACTTGTGATAATTAACTTCGCCACCCAATTTCATCATGTGCTCTGCTATCATCTCTGGAATTTCACTGCATGCACATTTTAGAAGGCATATATCAAGATTCGGGGCAAAGTTATAAAGAAGTGTAGGCAGTGTGCTCCAAACAAGAAAAATATGATTCATGTATTGAGGTTTCTCTAATTTCACATCCTCCCACCTGCTTGTGGCTGTTAAAGATTCAATATACCAACTCATCTTTCAGATATTATGCTAATGTTCTTTAAAATATATTTTATGTAGTTAGAGGAAGTAGCCTTGCGATGCTAGTAGACTACTATAAACATTGGCCTCTTTATCCATGCATCTCAGTATAGTTCTACACACTTGAGGGATACATCAATTTTCAAATGCCAAGCAGTGTGGAGTTTAGTTATGAATCCCAAAGTCTAGATTAGTTATTTGCTAAGACAATATCCATCCAAATTTCAACTGGATCGAAACTAATTTATATTCTTTTCCCATTATGCATTTTTGCCTCCATATCTGCACCACCTAACCACCAAATGCATAATGGAAAAGAGGTAAAATAGCTTAATATGGCCTTAACATAGCCAATTAAATGCTAATGAATGTATGCCTTGTATTCAAATCATGAAGATTAGACAGTACAAACATTTGAGTAGGCCAATGTATGCACTGAAACATAAAAGACAGCCTCAACAGAAACTACCTACATGCCGTTGTTGATAGTCATAG
The DNA here is from genome assembly GCA_001642375.2 of Mentha longifolia. NCBI lineage: Eukaryota > Viridiplantae > Streptophyta > Magnoliopsida > Lamiales > Lamiaceae > Mentha > Mentha longifolia. Next base: position 16,865,718 of record CM038116.1, on the reverse strand, counting down.
AATTTATACTCATTATCTCGTTTAGAAATCTTTGCCCATCCGAAGCATCATCATTAGATAGCATAGGGCTTGCAGAGCCTACAAATTGACAGTGCAAAAGAAGGTAGGAACAATATCAATAGTTATAAAATATATCTAAAAAACTCATTTTAATTTTCTGATTTCACATGAACTATCAATAGTGTCCAATTGCAAATTATCCAAAGTTGCACATGTTCAAGCATAAAACTGAATCTTTAGAATAAACCACCCCTACGAACAAAAATCTACTTAAAATAATACCTTATTTTCAAACTGAAGATCAAGAATCAAAACTTTGACATGGTAGAGGTAACACAAATGCTTGATTATTCAAACACGTACGAACAAGTGCTTGATTATAACAGATCACAAACAGATCCCAAAAAGTAAGTCGTGCTCCGAAACACTATAAATTCCACAAGCAACGAATCACCAAAAATTTTCACAAACGAACACATTACAAAACACTACTGCACAAAAAATCTAGAGAGAGAGGTAACCTACCAGGCATTAACGCATTCTCCGAGATATAAGTGTTATTGGCGAGAACAGGCAAAAGCAGGAGCGCTAGAACTCCAGCTATGCAGCATAGAATACTGAAAAATCGATATAAAATCAGTTCGAAGTTTCATCCGCATTAAGGAAACAATCTTTCAATAATTTTCGAAATCCACATAGCATAATATACCTAACTAGAACACTGTGAGAAATGAGAAAAAGGCCGATGCGAATAATTGGTCGCGGCTTCGGCTTAACGACAGGGACAACCTCCGCCATCGCCGCACGGCGTTGAGCTTTTCGCCGGTGACCGCCCTCTGGTGCAGTGTGCGATGACTCGGAAGGAAAGGAAGAGGAAAGGCGCGTGAGTGTGAAAGATTGAAGAAAATTATTAGCGCTTTTAACCCAGAAATTAAATTCATTGATTTCTTTGAATAATTTAATTGAAAATTTGGGATGCATTCGATCCAAAATTTATTTATTTAGGGGGTGTATTAGTTGTGGAATCTGTAGGATTTTTTAAAATTTTAAAAGTTTTTAGGTATTCAATTCGGATTTTTAAAAGTCTTTAAAAATCTTGAGGTATTCAATTCGGAGTTTTAAAAGTCTTTAAAAATCTTGAAGTATTCAATTCGAATTTTTAAAAGTCTTTAAAAATCCTGAGGTATTCAACAGTCTATGGATTTTAATACTCCATGAATTTTCTTTGATTCTCTTAAAAAAACATGAATAAATTTCATTCTCCAAAATCTCTCCTAACAACTAGAGATTTCACAAATCTTCTCATACAAGTTAGATTCTTAAAAAATTCTTTTGATGATGATGATCTGGCAACTCAAACCCAGTAAAACATAATCATGTTCGTCATCACAAATATTCCTTTTTTTAGAGTTAGTTCTTTGCTTCTCTCTGCTTGTGTTTAATTGAATTGGTGCTTGTGAAGACTCATGTGCGACCGTTTTTAGAATCCTTCAAGTTTGAAAATTGAATCTTTAAGTTGGGATGGATAATTTAGGCAATGCATAATTATTGCACTCCGTTGATGTTTAATGTAATTAATGTATAGGAAATATATGATCTTATGGGCAGATTTGAAAATCTGTAAATATGATCTTAGGAATCATATATACATCATCTTGGAATTTTGCACCTATATAGATAAAGACAATAATGGCCAAAACCAGTTATGCTTGAGATCTTATAAAATCATGTCTCAGTTGGAGATATAAAGAAAATAGAATGACTGTTCAGTACAAATTTTGTATTGATGTTCACGTTTAATTGACTTGGTGTTGCAATTTATGTTATACTTGTTTCGTCTATAAAGAATTTGAAACCCTCTTCGTGGCACATATTTCTATAAGCTCATAATTAGTACTCCCATAAAAAAGGGAAGAAGAATTTAGGATATTTTTTTAAATAGTTAAAAGTTTAAGATATAAACTACTATAAATTTTCCATTAAAAAGTATATTCCACAATCCTCTCAAGTTTATAAAAATCTATGTAAATCAATAAAAATAGTCAGCCAAACTCTGCATGAGTCTATAGAAAAGTCAGCCAAACTCTACATGAGTCTATGGATTTTCTAAATCCATAGACTTTTTAAAATCTAAAAAAATCCAACATAATCTCAATTGAATACACCCCCCATTTTTTTTTCCAAAATATATAAGTATTCAATTCGGATTTAAAAAAGTGTTTATAAATTTATTGGTATTTGATTATGACTTTTAAATTCCTAGTGGCTAAGTCTCTACACAAATCTCACATCTCCATAATAAATTTTTGGAAGTCTGTCTCTCTCTAGCGCGTAATATTTTTTTTTTTCCGTCGTCGCCGTCTTCTTCCTCCCTCTTAGGGTTGCAAACAAATCGAATGGAATCGAATTAAATATCACAATATTCGATTTGGATTTGTAAAACTACAATATGAATTCGAATTCGTATATTATGCGAATTTAAATTCGTACATTATGTGAATATGAAATTTGATTTGGATTTAAAATCTCGAATAATTTAACGAATCTGAATCAAATACTCAAATAATGAGAAAACTTAAAATGAAATAGTGTAGTACTCTTATTTTTATCCAATGCTGAAATCACTAAATTATTAGTAAAACTAAATGAGAAATTCATAACAAACATAAGTAATACTCCCTCCGTCTCACTATGATCGACCCCTTTCTTTTTGGCACGGGATTTAAGAAGGAAATGATTAGTGTGTAAAGTGTATTGTGTGTATGAATGTAGTGTTGTTTATGTATTTAGGCATATTTTAAAACCAGAACATCATATATGCATAAAAACATATTGATGTCTAATCTTAAATGAAAGATCGTATCAAGACCTTCAATTTGGTATAAAAATTATAAAAATCCGAGAACAAACGATCAAGTTATGATAATTTAAAGTTTTAGAATTTAAATTTTATTGGGATACATGCTGAAAAGTAAGCGAATGATGAGATTTAATTATAGAAAGTTAAATGTAATATTGGATTCACTAATTGTACCATTTAGAAGTTAATTATTTCTTAAAAAAGAAAATGGTCAATCATAATAAGACGACCCAAAAAGTAAAATGGGTCAATTATAATGAGACAGAAGGAGTACAACACATAATCTTTGATTAAAACAAATAGTTCAATGGGTATTGAGCACTCAGAAGCAGTGCTCTAGATTTTTAGGGTTTATTCTTTTTTTTCTTTTTTCTTTTCGAGATAACATGATTCTCTTTGTTTATAGTTAATGGTAAAAATAAAATATTTAATTATTAATGATTTGGATTGGGCCTTAGAGTATTGGTCTTGGGCTGCCTATTTAATTATTATGAATAACTAAAGTTAAGTTATGGGTGAACTTTATAAATACCCAAAAAGGTTAAGTATATTAGTTTTATACCTACCACTTTAATTATATAAGTTTCATACCCAAAATGCCTTAAAAGGACCATCATACCCCTTTTCTTATATAAAGCACTATTTCCAAGTATTTGTTAAACATATGTTTAATTCTTCATGTAAATACTAACAGGCCCATCACACTTCCGTAAATAAAATTAATGCATACCAACTTCATACCTCGAACTGCTTCGGGATCTCTTTCGCCAGAGGTTTTATGGACTGCGTCCAACCACCAGGAGCACCTTATGGTTCTCTGTCGAATTCCTTCCTAAGCTTCTGATCCGCCTCGCCTTCGCCTTAATTATCAATCCGAGCAGCGCTCCAGGAATCAGTGATAATGGCTCAGAACACTGAGCGAAAGACTCACTGCGGGCTTAATTTGTTGGTAAACAAAATTTAAAATACGAAGGTAATGAGCAAAAGCCTGTACTTTTATTAGGGAATTACAAAATATTTATTACATAAGTTTATCTCCTTTTGGGAGGAGACAGACTTGTTTAGCTACCTATGGTAGCGGAATGGAAAACTCGCATACACTAGGAATTTGAAAACTATTACAAAACTAATGTTTGAAGAAAGCTAAGAAAATGATCGATGATCTTTGCTTCCTTCGCTCGTCTTTATTTATAGAGGGCTGAAGACATCCATCTTGCTTGAATTATTGCATCGGATTCTCTTTTCCACCGATGTCAGCTTGTTCCCATGTGATGCATGGGTCCTTCTTCCTCCATTATCACCGAAAGTAGCAATAATTGAGGGTGGCTGATGGAGTTTGGGGTCCTCCATTTTGGATTCCACCGAAAGAAGATGGTGCCCTGTCTTTTTCTTGAGTAAAGACTCTCAATATTCCTTTTCTTTTTTACGGTTTAGAATTTTTTAACCGTGAGACGTTTCTTTTTTCACGGTTTTATCATAACCGTGAAGACTTTTCTTTTTCACGGTTTATTAGTATTTTTTGAACCGTGATTTTCTCTTCTCACCCTTGTCGTTTTCTTTTTGGGTGAGATTCCTCCATTATAGAGTCACATGACTCTACCCTCTTGTGTCGGCCACCTAATTTTTTCTTGGGGCCCTGGGCATCCTTCCTTTCGGTGGCTCCCTTGATTCTTTCTGGTCCTGAGCCCGAGCTCGTCCTGCTCTTGGCATGAACTTCTTGCCGAACTCAAGCTCTTTCTGACTTGGGCATGCTGGACAAATGTGGTTAATCCAGTTCTCATAGTACGCCATGTTACAATACTTGCGATGAGTTTCCTTGCTCGTCACAAGCTTATTTTGCCCATAGCAGATTCATCTTTCTCTCGAAAGCCTCTTCTGCGAATCTTGTGGTTTTTCCTGTCATTGTGTTTAACAGGAATGATCCATTCACCGAGTTCTGGAAAAACTTGAACTGGTACTTGACTTTGTCCATCTCCGTGAGACAGACCCATAAACCCCAAGCCCTACGGGTTGAGATTTCATCCTCGTTGATTGTGGAGACAAGCGGTACTTCTCTACATGGAACCTTGATGTTGCATCGGCTCCTCTCATCGGTTCGCCTGAGCCTTATGTAATGAAAGGCTTCATGGTTCCCCTTTCCCATTGGTTCTGGTGCTGCACTGATGAAGTAGAGCTCCAAAACATCTCCTCTGCTGAGCTGGTCATTGTTAGACCAGGAATCGTAAACAGCTTCTTGAATCCATTTGGGTAGATTCTTGATTTCTGTGAACGATGGGGAGACCGTATAAACCGAGGCAAGTGCCCCAAATTCATACCATTCCTTGACTTCTTGTGGATGAACTCCTGGCATCATCCACACTCGGGGGTACTTTCCTGAGACATCAACCAAGGTTTTGTTTGGGTTGATCCCTCGTCTTGTCATCAACTTCTCCCAGCTTGCTTGATAAGCCTGCCAAAAAGGAGAAACTTGAATAATATTATCAGTATTAATCTTAGAAATGTCTTTCAATGGCCTAAGATTAATCTTACCGAGAACTTGATACCTCAGGATTTGACTCCTGAGTCTCATCTTTTCCTTGGGCCGATAGTATTGATACTACCAACTTAAGACTCGTGCAAGAGGTATTTGAATCCTCTGCTACCGTTATAGGGGCCGGCAACCGAATCGCTTCTTTTTCTGGAGTAACCGAAGTCACTCTAGAAGCCCGAAGGAGTGGCTCTTGTATTGCATTCCAGCACTTAGTTTGTGCCAGCCTGCAGTCTTGTATTCTGTTTGAGACTTTCGTCTTGTCAACAGATTGTATTTTTCCAGCTTGTTCAGCTTTCAAAACACACTCGTCCCATTCCCTCTGAAGCATCTCAAGGTCTTCCCTGAGATGTCTCATGGCATTGTTGATAGAGCTAACTTCAGTTGGCTCCATCTCTTGTTAAGAAATCTGCAAGAACATTTTCATGAGATTTCACAATGACAATATCAAAAATAAAATATTGACATTCAGCTTGCCATCTAAGTAATCTAGCCTTTTCAGGTTTCGATTCAATCTTGTTTTTTAAGAAAGCTTTAACTTGGGTGTTATCCACTTTCAAAACAAATTTCTTTGCAAGAAGAAAGAGAGGCCATTTTTTGAAAGCCTTTCGTACTGCAAAGAATTCTTTCTCGTTAATGTGCCATCGAATGGCCTCATTTTCCTGGAACAAACCGCTACAATATCTGCAGGGTTCTTCTCCATTGGGAGTGATCTTTGTAAGCACTACTGCCCACCAATGATCACTTGCATCCGTGTACAAGACAAGATCGTCTTCGTCTTGTGGTATAGAGAGCTTTGGGAGGTTCTCGCAAACTTCCTTTAGATCTCTCATTCCTTTACGATGTTCCTCTGTCCAAATGAATGGAACATCTTTCTTCAGCAAAGGGCTGAAAACCTTTCTGTATTTTGCAAGATTCTTGATGAATGCTCCTGCAAAATTAACAACTCCTAGAAAACTCTAAAGTTGTTTTTTCTCCTTTAGGTCCTCAGAGAAGTTCTTGACCTTCTGAACAATATGGTCCTATAGAACAATCCCTGATTCATCTATCTCAATTCCCAGAAATTCCATTTTCCGGGTTGCAATGACTGTCTTCTTCTCTGAAAGCACCAGTCCCGCCTTATAACAAACATCTGCAAAAATCTCGAGATGTTTAACGTGTTCATTCATATCTTTTGATGTTATAAGAATATCATCAATATAAACAAACATAAAAGAGAAATAATCTTTGAAAAGATTATCCATCTTTCTCTGGAAAATCTGAGGTGCGTTAGCTAACCCCATCGGCATCACGTTCCAAACATAATGTCCTTGCGGCGTAGAGAAGGCTGTAAACTTCTTACTACTTTCTTCCATGCGAATCTGGTAAAACCCTGACTTGCAATCAAACTTGGAGAAAATCTTAGCATTTCTAATGCAGTTAATAAGGTGTTCTCTACTAGGAATGAAATAACCATCAAACTCTAAAACGTCATTAATACCTTTATAATTAATAACGAGTCTGGGTTTATTTCTTTTGATCTCACCATGGTTTCTTACCAAGAAGCCTGGGCTGCTATATGGCGAGTTACCTGGTTCGATTAACTTCAAATCAAGGTGTTCCTTGATAATCTCTTTCATATCCTGTTGATCTCTGAGATTTATCAGGATTGGTCTGAATCTAACAAACTCATTCTCCTTGTCTGGCTTCGCCTTTAAGGTTGCTCTGAGTTGGTTTTTCTCCCACCATGCCAAAGGATTCTCATTGTAACACCTTACAATTTTCCTTTTGACATCTTCTAATGACACCTGTGTATCATTTTCAATATCTTTAGAAATTAAAGATACCTTTAGGAGTTGAATCTCAGCTTCGTTATCGCTGTCTGTCAACTCTCTCCTGATCCTGTAGTTCAATAAAGCTTCATTGAACCTTCTCCGAGCTTACATCTTTGGGTTTCGAAGTTGTCCTTCATCACCACGCTTGCTGCGAAAGACTATTGGCATTTGCCTGTTAAATGCTCATTTTAGCCTTTGAACCATGATTTTGTGATCACATTGGGTCGTGAACACTAATCTTTGTCTCTCATTATCCTGCATATATCTTTTGAACATTTGCAAGAAATTATTCCCTAACAGGATATCAGCTCCTGTATCATGAAAATAAATTGGTGGAGTTTTAACCTTATACCAAGGCGTCTGGCCTGCTCCTCCAATTAAAACTTCCACCATCTTGACTCCCTTTGTAAGAATCAAGATTTTCTTGGAAAAATCTCTTCCTGCAATCCGAGGTAGATCTTCTTCGACCTCTGTAGGAAAGATCCCTCGTTTCGCCGTGCATATTCCTGCTCCGGAATCAATATAAGCAGCAAAGTATGCTGCCTTATATTTCTTATATAACACTCCGATAAGAATGTATATTGAGAATGGACTAGTCATTAGATCAATATTTTTCTCTCATTGATCGTGACTTCCATTCCTTCCTCTTTTTGCCTCCATGGTTTGAATTTCTCAAGGAAATCCAAACCTAAGATGAGGATATTTTCCTTTCTTCCTGCTCGCCCTTTGATTCAACCGTATGTCCTCCGATCTCAATCATTCCTTTGTAATGATGGACTTCCGGTTGCTCGAGATAGTACAAGATATTGCAAGGGAAATTGGTTTCCCATATTGTAGTATCGAATCTGGTAGCTACTCCTCTCCATCCTTCCGACATTTGATGGTAATAGCCGTCTTCTTGTAACTCAGAGTGGGTAAAAAACTCTGAGACTCTTGATTCTGCTGAATAAGATTTCTTCCCATCGGTTGAGAAGTAATCCTATCTCCTTGGAATGACAATCTTCCTGATTGTATCCTAAGACTTTGGTCATGAGTTATGACCACTCTATCTTGAATTTGCATATCCACGTTTCTTAAACTGTGGAAACTCCATTCTATCGGGACAAATCGCCGTTGTCACCTTCTTGAAGATATCTGGTATCTCTATGAACTGCTTTCCGAGGAATAACTCAGTATGATGTGAGTTAGAAAGCGCATATGATACCTGATATGTGATGGAATAAGGTCTGTTCCCTTCTTCCACCAGTTCTTTCCTTTTGAAGTCCTGATAAAGCGTCAGGGCTCTGCTGAAGTTGGTGTCGTTAAGATTGTATGCAATCTTAGGATATATAATCCCCACCACTTGTCCAGCACACAAATTTCCCGCAATGGTTCCCATTACGGAATCCTTGAGATTTCTGACTCGTTTGTCACAAATCGCGATGTCAATTGGAGAATCAACACCAGCGAAAAGGGCAGATTTGAGTACAAGTTGGATTGCTCCAATATGTATCCAACTCATCTTTTCTGCAATCTCCGGCTTCATCTTTTCCAGATCCTCCCGGATATCGCTTGCTGGAATCAATTGCATTTCCACTTGATTCCCTGTGAGCTCGATTGGAAGTGACATCTCTCGTCTCGTAATACCATATACAATATGGTGTTTCCGAGTTTTGAGACTGAAATTCCTCAGGGCATAATTGATATTCCCTGCTTGTAAAGCCTTGATACTTCTGTATATTAAGACTTTTCTTCATGATCTTATTGATCTGGCTTTGTGAAATCATCGTTCGGCTTGAGAAACCCGTTCGATTTTCACTTTCTTGATGATGTACCTCTGGTTCAGTCTGATTTTGAATCGGTTGGTCCATCTTCTTCACTAGTAAGGATCTCATCCTGTTCGTAAATGCTCTCATCTGAGGCAATATCCTAAAATTGGTAGACTTGTACGAGATCTTGGAAGTAGATCGCGTCTTCGATGTCTGGGGTTGACTCGAACCTCCTCATCGTCTTGTTTTCTGGGCAATTTGTAGAGATATGCCCAACTGCACCGCACGTCCAGCAGTTGCAATCTTTGAAACTTTCATTAGCTCTAGTATGAGCTTTTCGGAAAGTTTTCCTTGCTGGTGTCCTCTCCTGAGGTCTGCTTGAGCTTGCACCTCTGGATTGAAACCGGTTTCTCGATGGACCGCTCCGCCGTCCATACTTGTATGATCCAGCCTTCTGTCTAGACCACATCGTTCTTGGTTTCCAAGATCTTTTCTTTTTAGAATAGGGCTGATACCTATTCTTCCTGCTTTTCTTGTAACTCGCAGGATCCTCTCCAATGACCGTTGGGAGATCATTGTCTTCGCAATTAAGGGGGGGCGCCTTGTTGACCCTCCTTAATTTCTTGATATTCTTTTGTGCAGTAGCTTGCTGGCACCATTCTGCAAGTTTGGTGTGCACAAAAGACATCCTCTTTCCTACTCCATCGTAATTACCTAGAACGTAATCACGAATGAACATCTCTCTCCATGGATTTGGAAATTTTAAAAAGAAAATTTCCATTGCGAAGCTATCATCAGTCTTTGATTGATGTTGATAGACTGTGAAGAGCTGCAAAAACTTGTTAAGTGATTCCTGATCTAAGACAGCGAGTCTTAGATTGAGAAGAGCCATTTTGAATTTCTTCTTCTTCTCCTCGTCATAAGTTCCGAAATAACCAACCCCCAAAAAATGATTATTTAGGAGATTGGACATATTCTTCACTTTGTCAGCAAAGTGCTCACAATTAAAGCACTCATTTTTGACCTCTATGGATAGGCCATCGTCCCACGCCGTCTTGACGACTCCGGCGAGACTCAATTCGAGGAACTTGACGTATCCCTCTGTGTCCATGTCGAGGGTAGATCCTGCCACCCTCATTGCCGTCTCCCATTCTTGGAAAGCCTTCTCTCTATCTTTGAAATTGATTTCATCGATATTGAGCGTGACTCCATATGGATGGATAGGTTCCAAGGTTGATCTTGCCGAAGGAGTGTTTTGTTTCCACTTTCTCCTCCGTTTGTGATTAACCTTGAATTGATCATCGGCAATGCCTTCAGTTCTTTGATGGAATCTGAATCCTACCTCAAAGTCATGAGGAGTTCTTGTAGGTTGTGGGATTTCACCACCTCCTGATGTCTCTCCTTCATGCTTGGCCATCTTAAGATCAACCACCTGCATGTTAGCAAAAGATTCTGCTAACTCTTGTAGATCATCTAGTCCGATCCTCTCGAGGTTATTCATCTTTTTTACCTTGGATCGTACCAGTAATTAGATCCAATCTAGGGTCGCGTTTCTCGCCTTCCTTGACTGGTAGCGGGTATCTTTTTGGTTCGTCCCAAAAGAAACCCCTCTTGGCTCGACTGGAACTCGGCTGTGTCTCCAGTTTCTCTACTCGTTTTTGGATATCCTTTAGAATGTCAAGGATGACATCCTGTTTGCTGGATATTTTTTCCACCTTTTGAGGTACTCCATATAGGCTGTTGCCATAATTTTGCACCGTCTTCTGGATTTCCCGTAAATCCATAGAGATTTTGACCGGATCTGGCGTAATCTCTATGAAATTAGGGCCAACATGCTGTCCTGAAAGGGCCATCAGACGTGATCTTGATGGGCTATCCTCTTCAGACGTCTTAGCTTCCCCTCAAGATAAGCGTTTATCATGAGGCGATCTAGGTAGAACTTGATCGTCCACTCGCAGGCATGGATCTCTCTGGGGTGCCTATTTTCTCGAATCGCGGCTTCGAGACGTTCTTGTCTTACTCGTAGTAGAGCAATGTCACTTGTTTTGTTCCCCTCCATAATCTGGAGATATGAACTGTAGCACTCGCAACTCAGACAATAGTCTGGTTCATTTTAACTTGAAGTCTCCTCCGTTAGGTAATAAACATTATATAATAAATAACTATAATTCTCAAATAAACCTAGGGCTCTGATACCATTTTAGAAGCGCGGGATCATATCGCCAAAAATATGGGATTTTAATCCACTTTTAAACAATAGGATAACAAATATAGCTTGGAAATTAAAGAATTACTTATCAATAGCAATTCTTGGTGTGCTCTTAGCAATTCATTAAGGATATGTTTGTCTTTTCATTGAGTTTTGGGTATAAAACTTATATTGTTAAAGTGTAAGGTATAAAACTACTATACTATTTTGTTTTGGGTATATATCAACATTCACACTTAAGTTATTATATATATATATAATTGAATATTTACGTATACCGGAATGAATATTACAAAATTGCATTTGTATTTGAATACTAATAAAATAAAATAAAAATTGCATTCAAATTCGAATTCTAAAATTTTGAATACCAATATAAAAATTTGAACACAAATTACGAGTCTAACAAAAATTGTTTGATTTGTTTGCATCTCTATTTTTCTCAAGACACTCACGGTCACACTAGGGAGATGATCAATAGATGCTGCATACAAGTGGTTGTTGTGTTTTTAGTTATGGATTATGAACCAACTACATAATTCTTCAATTAAAATATATAGGGGACACATAAAGTTTAATGTACTATTTCTTTTTTCTATATTCTGTCGAGATAAGCAATAGAGGGGCATCAGTGGTTGCAGCCTGGTGCGTGGTGGTTCTGGTGGTGCCGGCGCGGCTTCACAAAACATCGGCAGTGGACTATATGCGACGATTCTGAACCGTGTGATCCGATGGCGACCGGCGAGCTGAAACCTACGGCGGAGACACAGAGTGTTGCAGTGTGATGAAGGAGGAGTAGCTTCATCAATATTCCTGGGACCAAGGAAATACTAGCCGCCTGAGCCGTCCCATTTCCGACATGATATAAAAAAATTATCAAAATATTTTAAACCCTTATACCACTATCTTTTGTTACTCTTTTTGGATATTATTAATCGAAAATCCTGTATTGTTTTACATACTTAGATAATACGGAGTATATGGTATATGGTATATTTATGATTAAGAACTTTTTTCTTTCTATTGTTTGTATGGTGTATCATATTAAGTCATATAAATCTAAGTCTTAAGTATTTAATACATATATACTAATATTTTAAAACCGAACCAAACTGTCTGGTTCGATCAAAAATTAAAGCCGGAACTGGTTCGGTTAACACCACAAAACCGCTAACATGATAAAATCGGGTTTTAATGGGGCGGAACCATGTGTAGGGAATTCGAACTCTAGATTCGAACTCTAGACCTAGATGAAAGCCAAAATTTCTTACCATTACACTTTATCACTTATTAATAAATTAGTCCCAAATTAAAAATATTGTGTGTATATATTATATGTATATATTTTTATTTTTTTTATCAGGCAACACAACACACTCACATACATACGCATTCGAGGTGACTCGAACATCCGACCTCTTGATTGGAGGGGAAGTGTTTAACTGATTAAACTATGACCTGAACTTCACTCCAATTCGATCTCCGATTCGATTTTTAAAACATTGGTACATATATACATATAGGTTTTAAAAATAAAAAATATATATCTAAAAAGAATATATAGTAGGTTAGAGATTAAATATGATCACTATCCTTAAATGGTAACTAGATGCAACTTCTACTTATTTTAGACATGCTTGCATTTTTATGGATTCCATATAATGTAATTTTGTTTTTTAACCGCCACTATAAATTAAAGAATTTTAATTTAATCTTTCTCTCTCATCAGTTTGTTAAGAATTGGACAGTGCTAAAATTAAAATTCAACAAGATAAAATCGGAGGGTCCGCATTAACCCTGATAGGGTTTACGGATAGATTCAAAATCGCCGACAAACTCTCCACCGCTCGTAAACCAAGCCGCCGATAACGCCGCCGTCAACCTCCACAGACTACGTAGCCAACCGATTCACATGGAAGAACACCGCAATGTCGGCGAATCCGACCCCATGCATGATAACCAAGACGACGACGTTCCGAGGACACCTGATAACATGAATTCTGAGAATTCTCATCCTCACACCGGCGATGGAGCTAGCCCTGGGTAACTTAACTTAGCTCTTCTTCTATTTTCCTTTGTTAATTTTGTGAAATGAATTGCTAATTGTGATTTTTTGTTCTGTAGTAAAATTTTCATTGGAGGTCTTGCTCGAGAAACAACTTCTGGTAATTGCACTTTTCACATTTATTTTAGGTTTGAATCATAGAAGTTAGTAGAATTTATTGTAACAAATGATATATAATCGGTTTTTTTTTTTTTTTTTTTTTTTTTTTTTTCAAGAACAAAATCTAGTTCATTTAGAAATGAAGGGTTATGGATATTGTTTTCTGTGGTATTACTTTTTAATTTTCATGAAACGTGATTTGCAATACGTCTTCATAATGCAGAACAATTTATCAAGCACTTTGGAAAATATGGGGAAATTACGGATTCAGTGATAATGAAGGATAGGAACACAGGACAGCCTCGGGGCTTTGGCTTCATTACGTATGCTGATTCTTCTGTCGTCGATAGGGTCATCGAGGAGACTCACATTATTAATGGAAAGCAAGTAGGTATATTGATTTTATAAGAAATGCTAATGCTAATTAGTTTTATGAGTATTTGGAGCTCTTTACATGTTGAAGTTGATTTCTTATATGCGCGACGTTTACTGTAACTTTGTATAGGTGGAGATAAAGAGAACTATACCAAGAGGAGCAAATTCTAAAGAGTTTAAGACTAAGAAGATTTTTGTTGGTGGGATTCCAACTACTGTAGACGAAGGTAAATTTGAAATGTTATTTTCGGAAACTGGCTTTGAGTATTAATTCTTAATGGTGGCACTAAAGCAATTATGAGAGGAAGAGGGTGTTTTAGTTAATGGTGATTTAGTTGCATTTGCTGTGTGCCAGATGAATTTAGGGATTTCTTTTCAAACTTTGGAGTGGTAAAGGAGCAACAGATCATGAGGGATCATTCTACTGGCCGGTCTCGTGGCTTTGGATTCGTCACATTTGAGTCTGATCAGAGTGTTGATGATCTCTTAGCGAAGGGGAACCGGCTTGATTTTTCTGGAACTCAGGTGAGAACACGTGCTATGTCCCTACAGAAATGTTGTTTATACTGCTACTGAGATGGAATATTTATTTAATCTTTTTAAAGAAGTATGAATATAGTTAGTGTTGTATTATGTACACGCCATTAATTAACTACTGATGGTAAACCTTATGTCATCTGGTGTTCTTGTGTGTGTGTTCATTTTTATTTTTATTTTAACAACTATTTCTTTGATCATCTAGGTGGAGATCAAGAAGGCAGAACCCAAGAAGCCAAACTTGCCTCCACCACCATCGAGGCGGCAAAGTAATCCTAGAGTCGCATTTGGTGGGGGGCACCGAGATACCTATGGTGGATATGATGGCGGTATGGGTGGTGGTAGTTTTGGTGGCAGTTCTTATAGAACTAGTGGAGTCTACGGAGGTAGAGCTAGTGAGTATGGTGGATATGGTGGACCTGCACTTCATGGCTATGGTAGATATGGTAGTGCTGGTTATGGAGGTTTAATGGAGACGCCATTAGGATACTCGAACCATTTTGGGGGTGGTTTTGGTCGAGGGTACGATGTAGGTAGTGAGTATGGTGGGGCCGGAGATAGGTATGCAGAGTACGGTGGCTCTGGGTATGGAGGTGGTTATGATGGTGGTTTCGGTGATGGTTATGGAAGCGGAAGTGGAGGTAGAGGTTCGGTTTATGGGCAGAGAGGAGGATACGGTAGCAGTGGTGGTGGTGGTGGTGGTGGTGGTGGGAGTGGTAGGTACCATCCTTATGGGAGGTAGGTGTAGGGTTAAACTCTCTTAGAATGTTGTATGCTTACTCTTCTTTGTTTGTAGCCGTCATTATATTTGCTTGCCCTTATTTTTCTGGGTAAGAAGCACGCCCTGAACCTCATTCCTATCAGTTTTACTACACTGTCAATTACATTTTTACTTGGATTGATTTACTCCTGTTTCTTACCTAAAAGTATTCTGGAAAGCAATTTTTGTTCTTGGGGTTATTTTTATTTAAGAATGATTTTGTATTTAATTGATGATCAACTATCAGGACTCTCCTATATAGATTTTCAACTATTCATGTTAGTTTCAAGGATTGAGTCCAAAAGAGTGGATCTTGAATGAGTATTCCACGAGAGAGAGAGAGAGAGACCTTGCCTTTGCGTGCAAGAAAATTAGAGGGAAGCTTCCACCAAGTAAACTATAGGTGGTTATCATTGACCACGTACATAAAACAGTACCGACTCTCTCATTCCATGATTGCAATAATTAAAATCTAACAGAATAATTTTCATAACTACTGAAATGACCGCTCAATTTTATTAATATAACTCACTTAAATATTCCATTGAAGTCACACTACATTTAATGTGATCACCAATAATACAATAATGCCACTATGGCAATGTTTCCATTCATGATTTAGTTTTTTCTATAGGTTTTAGTTTAATTTGGTACGGCATAATTAGTTCTCTTTATTACAATGATATAAATTAAGAAGTTACACTCCAAAGTTATTTGAATGTGAAACACGTTTTAGTTTAATTTTTCACAAACCTAAGTTTGAATGCCGATTTGTTTTGCTAAAGTAAAAAAATTGATAACAAGGTATTGTGATCACTATATACTACCTATATCCCACTTATTAGTCTACATTTCCGTTTTGGTTCGTTCCACTTATTAGTTCATTTTTTTAAAATGACAAAAAATTTGTGGCTACAACTAACTCTCTTTTCTTAGAATTAATTACAACCACATAACATATCCTATATTGCGTTGGCTATTGTTCCAAAAGCAAAGTGACTAATAGGTGGGATGGAGGTAGTATTTACTTTCTAGTGATCCATTATCCAAACTTTCTTATCAATTTTTTCAGGAAAAAAGCTTGCTCGTCAATAGTCATTCGTATTTTTCAGGAAATATGAAACTTTTTGTATTTAAGTCACGACGAGCACGTACAGTTTACAATGTCTGTAAAGCTATATACATTATGCTTACAATTAATCAACTGTATTTATTTATGACAAGTTAAATGTTTATATTTCCAAAATACGTGTCAATTGTTTGTACAAATTGTATGTTTTCGAGTTTGTCCTATGACCCATTTAGTACGGAAGGAAAAATGGAATTTCCATTATTATTCAGAAATATCAATGTACATTCATATTTATAGGCCAAAACAAAAAACAAAAATAAAAAAAAAAACTCTAAAATATTAAATGCCCAACGAGTTTGAAAAGGATTGGATTTGGACTCTGAACCCCATATATCATAGCCAAGCTAGATGTCATTTCGTCTCGCCGTACGGCTTATGGAAAATATATTATAATTGCAATTCTAATCTCCAACGCAAAAGATATCCGTTTTACTATTTGTCGACGACCACCCTTACTTCAACCCAACCTCTACTAATCAACAACAATATGTTTCACATCATTTAATGGAGTATCATTTCAAGAAAATATAGAAATCGAAAGAGAGATGATACTCCCTCGATCCCAACTATCTTGACTTCTTTTTTTTTTACTAGTAAAAGGAATTTATTAATAAAATGGGTCATGATGGTTGGAACAGAGGAAGAATAATTTATGTTTGGAGAAGAGAATCACGAGAGAAATTTACTCCGAGAGGAACTCGACGCTCAGTTAAGTACTCTATCCGTCCGTGATTTACGTATTTTTACTTTATTTTCCGGCCGTCCGTAATATATGTGTTTCATCTATTTTTGCACGTAAACTCCACCTCCATTATTCTCTTTCCATTTCAAAAATCAACTAAAATACAATCTTATATTCATTTCACATTAAGATGAGATCTAAATATCAATTTAACGACACTCATTACAAAAATTAAACGGTACCTGAATGCAGACGGAAGAAGTACTCCCTCCGTTTACTCTGAATTGACCTCTTTCTTTTGGGCACATGTTTTAAGAAAAATGTAATTTTATGTACCTCTTTAATGAATATAGAGTAAGGGTCATTTTAGACTATTTTTGGAAATTTGCCAAATGAGAGTAAATATCCCAATAAAAAAAGAGGCAAACCCTCATATAATCATTATCATAAGACAAAAGTCTTTTTTAGCCAAGTATAAAATATTAGTCTAATTTTAGCCATTTTATGTGTGTAAAGACGTTTATGCCCTTAATGAAATAATTAAAAAAAAAAACATAACACCTACCCATCTCCACCATCCGCCCCCACCCTGCATCCCATTCCATAATTTTATCTTGTTTAGAAATTCAATTGGCGACATGAATGCAAACAGGCCTCTCTCTCCCCGCCTTCTATCTCTTTCCGACCGCCGCCGCCACCTCTCTCTCTCCTCGCCGTTCACCTCTTTTCAACCATCGCAACCGCCGCCACCTTCATCACCATCCCCGACCGGAATTGTAGAGAGAAAGTAATGTCTCACCTCAACCTGACCTCTACCAGAGGTGGAATGCAGCACCGTCGATCTCCTACCATCTCTGTAACCAAGAGCAATCCGGCGGAAAACCTCAGAATTCTTGCTCCTCGTCATCGCGTAAAGCATATCCTGTCGCCGTACTCGCCCTCTTCGAACACCAGTAGGGGATCCCTCCACATCTAGTAGCTCTTTGATGAAGGGCTCATCTCCGGCAGAGGTGGCGGCATAGAGGCCTCCATTTGCCAGCTCCGATCAAGGTATTGCGGCCGTCTTTGGTCTCGCACCCCACCGCCGCCGCCTATCTCCCTTCCTTCCTCTCTCTACAACCTCTCACTCTTTAAGGGAAATACTAGGGTTGCACGATTTCATGATTGCTCGTGTTCGTGTGCACGAACACACTCATTTTCTTCGTGTTCGTGTGCAAGATCGGACTTCATGAAGGTTTTTGCTCGTGTTCGTGCACACGAACACGAGCAAAATGAGGATTGATCGTGCACACGAATACGAGTAGTTGTGACTTCGTGCAACCCTAATCGTATTTATTGTGTTTGCTGTTGTATTTCTTCTTCTCTCGCCTTCAATTGCAAAATCGGTCTGCTCCAAATCCAAGAATTTATTGATGAATGCGCTCAGAAGGGTCTTGATGATGGCTTATGATGAGGTGAGAGGAGAGCCCAATTCAACCATGGCAGATTGGAGTTCGTAGAGGGTGAAGTCTCCAATGGCGTTCTTCTCTCGCGCCTTCAGATCTTGATGGCAAAGCGATCATCAATGGCGATTCTGGCGTTGTTGACTTGGGTTACAGTTTCATTGATGGAGAATTGGAGGATGGTGGTGGAGTTTTTGGATGAGAGTACCGTGGAGATAGATTCGTAAAGTGTGTGCGAACAGGTTTCTTAAGAGAGATAAGGAGTGAAAAATTCAATTAAATGTATATTTATTGCATAAGGGCATAATTGTCATGAAATTCAAAAAATGACTAGAATTAGACCATTTACTTATTGGTGGCTAAAAAAGACTTTTGTCTTATGAGAATGGCTATTTATGGGTATTCTCACATAAAAAAATGTGGCCAAATGAGAGGAACCGAGGGAGTAGTAATTACTACCTCCAACCCACCAAAGTAGTCTCATTCACTTTTTTGACTTTTTCGGCACGCATTTCCACCGAAATTTAGTACGGGTTTTAAAATATAATTTTGAAATATCGTTTTTTTACGGGATACTATAAGTGTCATAGTATCCCGTAAAAAAATAATACTTCAAAATTAAAAAAAGTGAATGAGACTACTTTGATGGGTTGGAGTGGAGGTAGTATTTAGTTTGGCACGTGGAGGCCACGCGCATAATATTTCTATTTTTTTTTTTGAAATTTCGAAAACTGCGATTTCCAAGTAGAACTGTAGAAGTAGGTGTGCGCAATGCGCATCTCTCTCTCCCCAATCACACGACTCTCTCTCTCCTACCTCCTCACATCCAAACCCCTCCCCAATTTCTCATACAAACCCATTTCTCTTGCTCCTTCCATCGTCATGGCCGGAGAATCCGAGAGTTTCACCACCGCCGTCTCCACGGAGGACGCCGCCAAGTACGGCTTCGACCGCACCGAGATGCACTCTGCCAACCTCGCCGACACCGTTGACTACTTCGAGCGCCATCTCTTCCTCTGCTACAAGTCTCACGACGCCTGGCCGTCGCGCGTGGAGGCTTCAGACTCCGATCCGCTCCCTAAGCTCTTTGCTTCTACTCTCAAAGCTCGTAGAGACGATATCAAAATCAAGGTAGTTAGCTCTTCCGTGTTCGGCATTTTTTTTTAAGATTTTAGTAATTTACTTGTCGTTAGGTGTTTAGCGATGTAGTCTGCTTTTTTTGATTCGAATTATGCATTTTGTTCATAGATGCGGTTTAGATATGTAACTGAATCAGTTTTTAGGTTTGAACTATAGAATTAGCGGAACCTAACTTTATTATGTTTTGATTTGATTGTAGTACGGTTAGATACTCGTTCACAGGAACTTAGTTATTAACGATATCCTATTGTTCTTATAAAGCTTGATCGGTCAGATCGTGTTGTTGTTTGCTCTTTGATTCAGTTTTTACTGATAGAACTTGGTAAGCTGGCAATTGTTCATGCTTACATTCTATTTACTTTTTCAGTTGAGCAATAGATTTAACTTTGGACGTGCTTGTGTTTTCTGTTTGTCGGCATAGTATGTTTATGTCACTCATTAGGTTAGGCATATTTCATTTAGAGATCTAAATTTAAGAAAGACAATCAAGAGACATAAGAGTTTGATATCTGAATTGCAGACTCGTTTGACCATATGCGAAGCAGTTCCTGAGGTTAACTTGTGGGATGGAGATGTTCTGGTTTTCCCGCAGATGACTGTGTACAGGTATGTTTAGAACTTAATTCCGAATTTGATTACTCTCGGTTTTGTGAGATGCTGCGGAGATGCCTTCCTAGGGGCTGGCTCCAGGTTGAATTGTTTCTTTTTCTAAAGAGAACTCTTGAAGCCAAGACAATGTTATGTCGGGTTTCTGCATTGACAATGAGATAAAAGTGCCCTATGTTTGTATGATATTATTATCTTGTTGTAAGTTTTCCAATTGATTTGCTTTGTTTGTAAAGAAGATTACGTTTACATGTGAAAAGAAATATCATAATACTGAATATTTCTTTTATTTAAATTAGTAGTAATAGATTAGCTATCATAGGTTTCTAAGAAAAGCCTGAAGAAACATTTGAGTGGTTGCTGTATGGTGGCTGTACAGTGAAATTCTGCAACCTTGGTTGTGCTCACACAGGGTCTGTTGACCAATTTGATTGTTTGTTTTATAAGCTTCTACGACTGATAGCTGAGCTCAGCTTTGTATTTTAAGTTTCCTACATAATACAATGTATCTAAACCCTCCAATATAAAGTTGCTTTGCTTCAGATTATCTTATGGAGTAACTGTTGCTTCCCAAGATTAGAATCTAAATCAATACTTATATTGTTATTGGTGCATTATATTAAGGGGCTTTGTTCTTGATTGTATTTGTATATTAAGGGGTTCTGGTAATGATTATATATTTATATATTGGCTCCGTGATTTACTAACTTCTGATATGTGTTTTGTTTGCTGAAGGGGTTTGACAGAGTCAGATATCGATAGCTTTGTTGAGGATGTACTGGTGAGTGGCAAACCTTGGCAGTCTGGAGTACAGGAGGAGTTACATGGTTCATTTGTGTTTGTTTGTGCTCATAATGAACGAGATAGGAGATGTGGTGTTTGTGGCCCACCTTTGATTGAAAAGTTCAAAGAGGAGATTCAATCCCAGAATTCAGCGGACCCTGTCCTTGTGACTGCTTGCTCACATATAGGAGGACACAAGTATGCAGGAAATGTGATAATCTTTAGTGCAGGGCCTGATGGAAAAATTGCTGGTAACTGGTAAGGACTATACCTCTAAATGTTGTGTGTTCTATTACTCATATATGTTGAGATATGCTTTAGCACATGTTAAGTTCGTGGACAGATAGATGGATGATTTCTTTGTTTTTTCTGCAGGTATGGGTATGTCACACCTAGTGATGTTGTTGAATTGCTTGATAAACAAATTGGGAAGGGGGAAGTCATTGAACGGATCTGGAGGTTTGTTTCTTCTTCCTTTATAATACTACTTGATTATTAAGTATCTATGTCATGTTAAAATATGCAGGCTAGTTGAAGCCATTATCTCACTTCTCTAGCAAACAAAACTAAATAATTTCTAAAATTCTGTGATGATCATATCAAAACTTTCTTGTAAGGAAAGCTGTAAATATTAAAAAAAATTCAACCCAACTTCCTTAGGAAAGCTTTCACCTCTCGCAATGTACTGTGAACAACTGTTTATGTTTGTGATCTGATTCAGACAATATAGGCAAGTTATTTTGGAATAATAATCAAGTAAATTTTCATTGTTTGCTAATACTGGAATTGATTCCGTGGCTATTTTGCAGGGGGCAGATGGGTGTCAAAGCACCTGAAAAGGTTGAGGAACCAAAGCATACTAATGGAACAACAAACACAAACAACATTGAGCAAGAGCCTAAGGAGATTGGTAGTGGAGAAAAGGCAGAGCAAGTGGGAGGCTGTTGCCAAGGTGCTAATGGCTTCTCTTGCTGCAGAGACGAGGGTGTTGAGAAGAAGGCAGACTCAAAGGAACTCTCGAGCTGGATCGGGAAATGGGAGCAGCATCATGTCCTCACTACCGTTGCTGTGGTGGGTGCGGTGGCTACTGTGGCTGTGGCATATGGTATGTATCGCAGAGCAAGATGAAGTATTTTTCTCTAATATTGAATAGGCCCTCGATTTCCTTATAGATGCCATTACGAATAAATATGGGAATGCTACGTGATTAGCCTCAGAATCTAGTTGCTTGAGATTTCTAGACTGGTTGATACCTATACTAAAGTGCCACATATAGGAATGAAGTAATACATTTATTTTGCGGTTGGATAAACGGTCTACTCTGTCTCCAACCATATAGTCTCTCCTCGTTTTTGCTAAGTGGTGTCATCGGTTGTATACAATGGCTATACTTTTGTTCATTTTTGTTCGAATTGCTTCTTGCTTAAAATAGTCGTCATCGAATCTTACATGATGTACAAGGGAGTTGATACAATGGAATATAGGAGGCTGATATTTGTTGCATTTCATAACTCTCTCTCTCTCTCTCTCTCTCTCTATTTCTGTTTTTCTGGTTGAGTAATTGGAGTGTAAATTGGTCATCATTTAGTCGTATCATTCTTGCGTAGGCAAGGGAGAATCTTATGTTATGATTACTTCACACCAATACAAGAAACTACGATTTGGTAAAACCTATTTGAAAATTATATGATTATAACGCCACTATATCGCTAGTTTATGTCGTTATTTGGTGATCTAAGCATTGTTTTCAACAAGCAAACATAGAATTGGCAACATAAAATTCCACTAACTACTTCTGTACACCAAGAGAGAAATTACAAATCCATGCTAAAAGAATTTATAACCTCAACATCCTAGTTTGCCCCAAACAACAAACATGATACGAGGCTAAAAAAAAATAAAATCATGTCCTAAGTTTGGCAATCATCTCCTCCACCATCTGTACAGAAGAAGCTTCACCGCCCCTCTCTCCTCTATCAATCCGCCTCATAACCTCTTCCAACAATGCATTCGACACCGATGATGAGGATGACGAGGACGATCCGCCGTCGTTTTGGTCTCTAAGTAAGAGAAGTAAAGCTTTAGCCTTCTTTCTAGCAAGCCATGTACCGTCAATGCTCAACTGCAATAACCCTGGCATTGCCCCTTCCCTCAAGATCAACCCTCTATACTTCTCCCTGCAACTCTTACATATCAAGAGCAGCACTCCGGCTGCGTGTTCCTGACACGCTGCTGTCCCCTCCTCCACCGCCTCCACCACCATCTCGATCACGCCACCTGTCTCGCACACCTAACACCACAAAGACTCTTAAATTTCTCTCTACTCGTCTCGAAATATTCACGCGAAACTTGACCTGGTGACCTATTCGACCAGTGTCGAATCTAACATCTGACCGAATTCTGAGCGCCTGAAAGATGAGGTGTAATGAAAATATAGCTTCATAATTCCATTACACGTCATTCTTCAAGTTCCCGGAATTCGTTCCGCTGTTAGATTCGGTACAATTCGAATAGGTCATGTATCACATTAATGGCCAAGAACGTGAACATGAATGGTTTAGTACCTGAGTCAAGGCAACTTGTGATGAAGAAACTAGCGACTCTAACAGGGCCATCGCCTTCTCTGCCAATTCCGACGACTTATCCGAGGCGTAGATCAATCGGACCAGCATGATCGCGCCACCGGAGACGACGATCAAAGGGATTATTTGGGGAGAAGTTGATAGGTTATGCAATGTGGATATCATATCAAACTTGGCTTGACTACTAATGCTCCGAGAGAGAGAGAAGTGCATATTTAGGAGCTCGACGAGAAGTTGAATCGCCCCCGACGATGCGATTTCAAGCTTGTTTCGAGAGCAAGAAGAAAGAATCAAGAGAGCTGCCACTGCAAGTTCCATCAAACACTCATTCTGCCATTGGAGGATCTTTAGTATAGCTGGTATAGCTCCTGCTTTAGCTGTCAGAACCTTATTCCTGCATATTTCAAACCAAAAACAAACACCCTTTTCAAATCAGAACAATTTTCTTTTCATAAATCCAACTTGAGATTATTTATTCACACACACACACACACAAGAACCTTTCACTTCCAAAGGCAAGATTGAGCAGAGCAAAGAGAGCAGCCTCAATGGATTCATAATCTTGGCTGTGAAGCATCATAACTAATGGAGAAATGCCTCCATTTTCAGCCACTCTTTTCTTCTGCATTGTGTTAAGACTTCCTATCTCTCTCGCAGCTGTAATCTTAGCTTCGTTTTCGCCGAATAGAAGAGCTTCTGCCATGGCTGACTCCATGGAAGCTTGCTCCAACTATTGGCCTCTCTCTCTCTCTCTTTCTCTCTCTATGAAAATGTAGTTGATGTGAGAATGTTGTTAGTATATGTAGATTGCAATAATGAATAGAGTGATTGCTTCAAGACCATGCAAGGTTTTTGCTTGCTTTTTCTGGTTTGTGAGGGATAAGGTGCATTCTTTATAATTTGTTTTTATTGTTTGAGATGGAAGCAATGAACTATTCCCTTTTTTTATCTTTTTGTAACTACCTTAAGTGGGAATTGCCTTAGTTTCAATCTTTCTCTTTCTTTTTATAGAAAAAAAATTAAAAAAAATTGCCACCCATCTTCTTTAATTTGTAGTAGCTTTATCTTCGAATCATATTATATTTGGTGAAATACATAATTTGTTGATTCACTTTTACACGTATACACAAATGTGTGAGATTTTATGTGCCTTGGAGGTTGAGTACAATTACAAAAAACAAAAAATAAAAAATAAATAAATAAATAAAAAATCATGCATCATGATTTTTAGTCCAAATATCTTGAATGACTAAAATTATCTCACTAAATTGTGGTGACGATGAATAATAAGTGCACATGCATACATAAAAGATATTTTTCAAAGATTATCATGTTTGTGGTCCAAATTTCTCACTAGGTCAATTGAGTATATTACGTTGGAAACACAAAAATTTCATTTTATTTTGTTTGTGATATTATCAAAATATTGTATTCTTATTGCCACGTGAATAGTAATATACATTGAACATTTGGAATAAATCATTGGGATTGGAAAAACAATAAAGTAAAAGATGATATCATATGGAAGGTATTTTGATAAAAACAAAATATTTATGACCACTTTTGATAAATTGAAATGAAATAGTAATACGCAAAAGATATTATGGTTGCGAATACGTTGAACGTATGAAATGCTCTATACAAACAAACATGCAAAAGATAAGAAAAACATGGCCTCCCACACTCAAAACGCAAATACAGTAAATACTTCCTCTGACTCAAGATTGTTGACTCTTTTCTTTTTGTCATTTTCAGTACTTATTTTCACGCTTCTCAGTGATGGGTTTTTAAATGAATTTTTGAGGTATTTTTTTTACGGGATACTACAAGACTGTAGTATCCCGTAAAAAAAAATACCTAAAAAATTCATTTAAAAACCCATCATTGAGAAACGTGGAAATACGTGACGAAAATACCAAAAAAAAAGAAGTCAACAATCTTGAGCCAGAGAAAGTAAATAATAATAATAATAATAATAATAATAATACAAAAACAATTAGATAAATAAATGTGCCTCGAGAACTGTAAAAAGCGAATAAAATAGAAGGAAAGGAAGCATTATCTCTGCATGCAAATCTCTCTTGGCCTTTATACGGCGCCGTGTTATCTTCATTGCTCTTCTCTCTTTTATTGTGGAGAATCCTTTTAATCTTGTTTCTTTTGCGAAGAAGAATCATCTAATCTTTCAAACACTTTTCTTTAGAGAAAGAGAGAGCACATGACCCACGAGTAACTGAATAGTGCAAAGAGGTAAAAACTACGAATTTGACAAGATGTTGTGGTTCTCAGTAGAAAAAGTGCTAGATAAAGATAGAAATCAGGAAAAAATTATCTAAAATTATCTTGATGAAGTACTGTTCAGCCAAGATAATTTTATCCGAAGGGAAAAGTCGGATAATTTATCAAAGAGAAACAATAATTTTATCATGGACCAGACCTATTTTATGGGCTCTCGAGATAACTTATTTGAGATACCAAATAGACAAAAAACTCCATATAACTTTATTTATTTGAGCTTTTCTCGACCTTGCTTGGCTACCAAATAAGATCTTAATCTTTTTATATAACTCATGTGCTGCAATTTTAATTGAACAATGACTTCCATGCATATACAAAATCTCCAATGAAGCATGAAGATAGACATCTTTCGCAGTGAGCGACAAGAATCGAACAAAGCTTCAACATTACTACACAATCAAAGATCGAAAGGCTAAGTTATGTAAAAAAAATATCACAAAAATTCACACTCAAAACACAAAAAACAAGGCAATATGAGAATATCACTCACCATGTTAACATCCGAGGGCCGGAATTTAGCAATCCGTACCTCTTAGATTAGGCAACGAGGGTCGGAGAGGGGCGACCACTCGTTCTTCCACGATGCGTTCTTCATTCGTGCAGCATTGCATCGAACTTCTCTTTCATCATGGAGTGTAATATGGTGAGCAAATCATAGATATGTTCGGAGTCTTCATAAAAATCTGTCATTAGCTACAAAACTGCAGATTTCGTCTCTTATTTCAAGTTTCAACCATACTTTTACCCGATGCCTTCTTCGATTGCTTCTCTTCGACTACATGTCTAACTTCAGCCACTTCATCCCACTTCTCTTCAAAAGCATATATATTCGATAACAGAACATGATGGCCATCGCATAGGGCGTCTAACTCAGCCATTTTCTTTGCTGCAATCTTCGCCATCTCCGTATTCTGATGAATTCTGCAAGAACCGAGCAACGCTCCCCAAATATTCGCATCAACAGAATCGGGGATTCCATTGATGAACTCCATGGCCTTCTCCAATTCTCCGATGCGCCCAAGAAGATCTACTATGATACCATAATGCTTAGAATTCGGTAACACTTTGTAGTCCTTCACCATCATGCTGAAAATCTCAACGCCTTCGTTGATTAAACCAGCATGACTACACGCAGATAGAATCGAGAGGAATGTCACTTCGTTCGGCGTAACTGCGGAGTCATTGATCATATGTTTGAACAAATCCAAAGCCTCACATCCTCTGCCATGAAAGCCGTACGCTGCTAGCATGGAGCTCCAGACAACAACGTCTCGATGTTTTAGTTGTCTGAACATGGCAATAGCCCCGTCCAAGCTACCACATTTTGCATAAGATTCTATGAGAGAAGCACCCACGAAAGAATGATTGCCTAAGCCACACTTAGTTATAAAACCATGGATGCAACTAGTTAGTCGAAGAACGCCTAATTCTGAACAAGCGGTCAAGATCTTGATTACATCAAAAGCATCAGGTTGAAAATCGTTAGCCATCATATCACATAGAACTCCAATGGATTCGTATATCCTTCCATTGCGAACGCATCCTTGCAACATTGATGAGAAAGAAACTGCATCTTTCTCAGACATCCGTTCAAACGCCTCAAACGCTTCATCAGGGGAAGAGCAGCTCATGTACATATCGATTAAAGCTGTGGAAACCAAGATATTCGAATCTAATCTGTTTCTTGCACAAAGCTCATGAACTCGTTTCCCCTCTGCTAAATTACAAGTAGCTTCACATGCTTGCAAAGCGCTGATCAAAGCAACAACATTCGGCTGAATTCCTCTAGCCACCATCCGATTGAAGAGATCGAGTGCTTCCACAGAACCCCCATTATGAGCATAGCAAGAAATCATACAACCCCATGAAATCGCATCTTTCTCCTCCATTCTCTCAAACAATTTCTCCGCTGTATACACTGAACCCGTCTTTCCGTACAAATTCAACAAAGCATTCGACAAAAACAAGCTGCTCTGCAATCCGAACATGATCATATAACCATGAACACTCCTCCCCACCTTCAAGTTCAACGACTGCGTACAAGCAGATAAGACACTAACGAGAGTAACACTATCGATCAAACCTCCTTTCGCCATTGCCATTCGAGCGAAAGACTCCAGCGCCTCCATACTCCGACCATTTTTCTCAAACCCTGTTATAACAGTAGTCCACAAAACCGCATCCGGCTCAGAATACTCCTCAAACACGAGCAACGACTCGTCCATTTCCCCGCATTTCGCATACATTTCTACTAAAGCCGACCCAACAAAGTTCCCGCCAACGAGACCACTCTTCTTGGAAAGTCCATGAATCGCCTTCCCAAAGTCTAGCGCTTTTAGCCCCACACACGCCTTAATAGCGATATGAATCGTGTAAAGATCCGGTTTTTCAGATGAAAGCAAATGGGAAAAGCGATTAAGCGTTTCTTTGTACTGTTTGTGCTTGCAGAAGAAGTTGAGCATACGGTTATAGACAGACACAGACCACTGCGGAATTTCGTCGAACACGTTGCGTGCAATTCTGCAGGAACTGAACTTTGCGAGGAGACCAACCACTCCTGCTGCGACCATTAAACTGTCCTCCGTGGAGAAGATTTTGACGGTGGCGGAATGTACTTGGATTAAACATCGCCTTCCATTTCGAAGCTCGAATACTCCGACGAGTTTGCATACCCGAAGGTATAGTCCACCAAAAACTAATTTCTTTTTGCGAAAAAAGAAAATATATCCTTTTTCTAAAAGCATCCGAAGCGGCCCATTAAAAAAAAAAAAAGGAGAGAGAGCATGCGAAGCGGCGCGTATATTTTTATGGCGCCAACATTGTTTTTTTTTTTTTTTTTTTTTTTTTTTTCCGTTGCTAGGGAATACTTTAAAAGATCTCGAAGTTTACCTTCAAGAGCTAAATCTCGTATGCAGAGATCTAGTGCGTGGAAGATCTTTATCTCTACTCAGATTCCGCTGGATTTACGCAAACAAATATACGATTTTAGATCGGTTTTCGCTTTCAAGAAATTATTGAAAATAATTAAATCTACATCCGAGGGACCCCGGTTCCAATACTACCGTGGACATGCTTAAAGTGCCCACTGATAACGTGACATTGGTATAAATAAAGAAATTAATAAAAGACATACCAAAATTAATTAAACTTTACTATAAAAAATTAAACCATACCTAAAAAAATTAAACCCTAACGGGAAAGATTTTGCCGATGTAACATTGCCACATCATCGGTGGACATATTAAGTGTGCCATTAGTTGGACATTAAGTGTGCCCACAGGGGGCATTGGCGCGTTTCTGACATTGTTGAATAGCTCAAGATTATTTTTATTATAAAGATGGTCAAGACTTAAAATGTAAGACTAGGTGAGACTAATCCTATATGGCAATAAGGGAAGTGATAGGATGTGGCCCAGCGGCCCGGATCAGCTCGGCCCATTCCTAATTTCCCCAGCCCAATCCAGGATGAAGCCCAATAGCAGAAGTCAAGAAACTCAGCCAACCACCCCCCAGCGGTCAGAGTACGGGTGACAACACCCACGATTTCTCAACCACCCTTGACCTCAATTCTCTATAAAGAGAGTCATTTTGTAAGACAGAGAGGGGGACTGTAATTGCTAGCTTGAAATACTTCAAATACAGACATTCTCATTTTTCCTCCGTGGACGTAGATCTACCCTAAGATCGAACCACGTAAATCCTCGCGTTCTTAGCTTTCTACAAATCTCACTAACACAAAAACACTCTAAAATCCACGATCGATCACTGGCGCCGTCTGTGGGAAACGAAGCATTCTCTTTTGTGAAACCGATCAGCGCGTTTTGAGTGAGGATACGATGGTGAGACCAACCCGCTCCGCCACCACTGCTGCTGCCGCCGCTGCCGCCAAAGCAAAATAGAAACGAGCTGACCCCTTCACCAATCTGCCTTACACGCCAGCCAACGAGGAAGAGGGTGACGTTAGTCAAGCTCAGAAAACTGCTTCCCAAATCCGACGTGACCAGCAGCCCATTCGCCGAACTCCTGAAGGCCATCTAGAGGATGTCCCGTCTGGGGATTCAGCTAGCAGCGGCGGGCCTGATCAGGGTGGCAGCCGACGCGGCAACGCCGAACTCCAACCCGAGCTTGGAGATGCACTGAAGGCGTACCTGGACCTCCACGAGCAGGACTTTCGTAAGTTCGTCGATCAACATCGACAACAAAGTCAAAACAGAGAAGACGGAGTCGAACCGTCACAAAGGCGATCCCTAAGTCTCCAGATCGTTGGAGACAGAGAGGCCGAACTTCCCCGAAGGCGACATAACAATCACCGTGGGAACGACCGCGCTTCACCTCGGCGCGGTTCAACGTCACCTCGTCAAAACGCCGTTCTACCTCGGCGTGACGAAGGAAACGCCTACCAGGGAAGATTCACCGTCTACGGTCGAATCTCGACTCCCTTCACTAATAGGATACTCTATACTCCCCTTCCGTCGACATATAAAGTACCTCCTATCCCGCCTTACAACGGGTCACAAGACCTAGCAACTTTCTATCCCGGTTCCAATATAACATGATGAACCAGGGACTGGCCGAAGACGTTTACATGTGTAAAGTCTTTCCCGAGCTACTAGTGGACAATGCTAGGAGCTGGTTTGATAGCCTCCCTAATTGCAGCATAGGGTCGTATGCCGACCTACTAGACGCCTTTGAGCGTCGCTTCTTTCAAAAAGCCGAGGCGAAGATCAGCCCAGCCCAGCTCCTAACCTTAAGGCAGGGGCGGGGAGAAACGATCAGTGACTTTCTGGCCCGTTTTTATAACGAAAGCCTTAAAGTCGATCGTCTCTCCGACGACGTGCTTATCTCAGCGTTCCAAAATGTCATTCAGTCCGGAACTCTCTTCAGAGAGCTCGTAAAGGCACGCCCAACGACCTCCAAGCAGCTATGGAGGATTGTTGATACTTTCGCGGAGGCGGATGAGGCCGATCGGAAAAAGCGGGCAGCAGATCGGCCCGAAAACAACGATAAGAGAAAAAAAGAGGAGCGCACCGACCATGGACAAGGTCGCCGAAGTGCCATCGAAAGGTTACAGCGAGGACCCCTCGAGTCCCGCTTAGTACCTCGGCCCAACCAAGACCGAAGTCAGTATACACCACTGACAAAGTCCAGGGCCGAAATATACAAGCTTCACGCAAACTTGTTCGAGAAGCCACTGCCCTTGTCCCGAGGTGGGTCGAAACGCTGATCCAAAGAGAAATACTGCAAGCTCCATAATGACTACGGTCATGAAACCGATGACTACAGGGACCCGCCTCGGACATAGAGCACATGGTACGCGACGGTACCCTTAAACTGTACCAAAGTCGCAACCAGAGAGAGGCCCGACCTCAAGGGAAGGGCAAGAGAAAGAAAAATAAGGGAGGCAATAACTGTGCCCCCCAAAATGACAAAAGGCCAAAGCACGATGACGAGGATGAGGATGAAGATCCGCCTCAATACGATGCAGTCATCACTGCCATCACCGGACTACCCGAAGGCACGACGAGGTCATCGTTAAAAGCCGAGGCCCGAAGTCAACAGCGGGAAGAACCTACCCTAAAAAGGTTCAAGAGGGACGAGGTCATCACCTTTTCCAGCAATGACCCAGTTCCCCACGCAGTACCTCATCAAGATGCCACCATAATCGAGGCCGTGGTGGCCAACAAATTGGTCCACCGCGTATTTATCGATAGTGGGGCCTCTGTGAGTGTGCTCTTTAAAGACTGCTTCGATAAGCTCGATATCGAAGAAGCACGTCTAAGGCCAGCACCCATGCCGCTAAAGAACTTCACGCAACAAGAGACGACGACGGAAGGCATAATTTCACTGCCCGTGACAGTTGGAAAGAGCCCGTTGTCCACTACGAAGATAATCCACTTCTTCGTCGTAAAAGCTAGCTCCCCCTATAACATCATCTTAGGAAGGGATTGGCTAATAGCGACGAAGACAATCTGCTCGGCCTACCACCTGACGATTAAAATTCCGTCTAGAAACGGAGTGATCACGCTTCGGGGAAACCAGCAACAGGCTAAGGAGTGCATGCAGGTCGCACTCCGAGGTGCTAGGAATCAGCACCCCCAAGCATAGCAACTACAGAAACCCGAAGAGGTGGAGCCGACGTCGCCTCCATCCGTCGCATTGTACGAAGATGACCCTGCCAAGGTCGTCAAAGTCACTAACTATTCTATATTTGAAAAACTAAAAGTTGATAAGATTACTAATTTTTCGGTGCTCTTATTATTTAAGAGTTATAATACCCCCTCTGTCACATAAGACTACACACTAAGTTCCTTTTTGGACGTATGGAAGAGTATCCACTTTCTATTTTTGAACATATAATCCATTATAAACCATTTTATCTTTACTCTCCATCATCTAACTAACATTTTATTAATACATGCGCTGCTAAGAGTTGTTCGTAGTCTTATAAGATGGAAGAAGTAAAATATATTATATGTATTTATATAAAATACGGAGTATATAAAAATCTTAAGTAAAATTTATATTACATATAAATTTAGTTCAATTTAATATACTAACTCCGTCCACGATAAATTGATACATTTCTATTTTTCGTCCGTTACAAAAAATAGACACATTTCATTTTAAAAATAGACTACACATAAAAATATCATTTTTGGCCCACTTTTATTCACTTTAAGTGGGTCCAATTTAATTAAACATTCAAAATGAAAGTTCAATGTTATTGTTAGATATAATTCCAATTTTAAAATGTGAACTTTTAAATCTAGGAGATAATATATATATATATGATCCGTTTGGGTTACAGGCTTAGGGTGTGAAAGTTTTTGTGTAATCTATTAGTTAAAGTATAAATTTTGAAGCTATGTTAACTTAAAATTTATTTTTTCTTGGTAGCTTTAGACATACATATATTTTATTTTTAGTTATATTATTAAATATTTTATTATAAAAATATCGATAATAGTAGCAATACTAGAGAAAATTACATATCAACAATTAGTATATGAGATCATAGTTAAATTTCAATAAGTACTACGTATTTATCAAATATGCACAATAATACTAAATTTTATAATTTTTTGAGGAAAAAATATCCCACTATATAGCTAATGAGTGTTGATAATATAAAGTATTAAAATAATTTTAAATAAATTATGAAGTGAACTTACTATTTTTTTCTCATTAAATTTCATTCTTTCGTGTATTAATTTAAAGTGTTCGGAATAGACAAAAACGAATTATATGTCGCAAATTTCATTGAATGATTATGACGAATAATGTACAATTACATTATTATTTATTACAGTACAAAATAATTATATACAGTAGCACATTCAATCTAAATTTGTAAACATACTCAAAGACATATTAATCTTTAATTTGGATCATAAACATATTGTAATTGTCTATTATTTAAAACACATTATATCTAAAAAATTGAGTAGCATAAGTATATAAATAAAAAGTTATAATAAAAATTTGTTAGTATACTATTATAGTTAAATTGCAAGAGAGATAGTAATATAAGGAAATACGGAGTACATATTATTATGTACTCGTAAATAATTAAGTTTGTGTCTGAAAAATAATAGGACAAATCAAGTATTTATTCAAATTATAATTCGTTAGTTGAATATTTGTGTATAATACAATCTGCACTAAATTTCATATGATTTTATTAAATTAGTTGCAAATTTTATATGTAGCAGTATGCAAATGTAATCAAGCCAAAATATGATCGATTTTATTCGATTTTCAGTGGAACTCTCACTTATTCTTTCCAAACTCCTATTTATTTATTATTTTTTTTTGTTCTTATATATATTGTCTATATTAGTAATAACAAGGTGATAATTCCACATAAAGAATGAGATCCCCAAAATATTTGAAATAGGCAAATCAAACTGAGTAAATTTTGTGGGATGTTAGAACAAATAACCAAATACATAGTATATAGTAGCTTGTGCACTTTAATATACTAACATACTAAATGAAATCAATCACATTTTGTATCATAAGCTTGTAAATGGTCTATAGTACTTTAATTTAAGATATAATAGATCAATAAAAACTAAGTATGTAGCATAAAAATATAAAAAAATTTGGATCAAAATTGAAATCTAATAATTGTTTGACGAAATATAGTGTTTTACCTAAAAAACATAAGAAGAATATAAATATACCTAAAATTAAAAAAAGAGACAAATCTACCTAAACTTTCAAATATGGGACAAAAATACCCTCCTTATAATTTCTCATTCTAGTTTCTTCTATTTTCTTCATTCACGCAAAGCTCATCTCTCTAGCTTCAGCTGCTGTATCGGCCATTTTTTGGCTGAATTCGAATGCATTTTGTTGCAATCGATCAATGGGCTTTATTCTCCTCAGAAAGACGAAGAGATGAAGGGGTGGCTCACCTGTTTTGGTGGAGAAACGAGGGAGATACTCGCCGGAGAAGATGACATGTCGCGAAATCGCGAGTTTACCGGCAGCGCGACCTTCCGAACGCGATTCCGGCCGCATCGGTGGTCGGTTTTCAACGGGCGACCTACCGTTGGAAACATCTCGACGAGTAGAACATGTTTTTGGGTTTCGACCAATTTGGTGGTGATTTCAGTCCGGAAATAGCGAACAACAGAAACTGCTACAACTTTTCATTCTTTGTTTTGTGTAATTGACTTTTGAAATTGAAGTTGAATTTTTTTTTGTTTCATTGTTGATTTGGTACTTTTTTGGGGTTTTGGTGAACTCAAATTAAAAGGAAATCCCTCCCTATTTTTTTCAAGAATCATGTAATGGATGCTATGTAGTGTATTGTGATTAATAATTTTGTTCATGTATTTTCCCTTCTTTTGTAGATTGAATTGTATTTTTTTCTTCGTTATTCATGTAATAAATTAACAAATTCTAACCAAGTAGGACATAAAAAAATTGAATATTCTTACAAATCAAGCTTAAGAATGTAGGAATTTACAAATTACTACAAGACGTTGTAGAAAATGTAAAAAATTAACATATTATTTCCAAAAAGAACATAAGAAATTATCAAATTCTTACATATTTAATACAAAGTAAATCAAAACTGAATGTAATTTTTTTTTTTTTTCCATGTGGTTGTCTTCTTCTTCTTCTTCTTCTTCCTCATCCCTCGGTCTTTTTGATTTCGGTGGTGTCGAACGTGAAGGCAAACGGTTCTTGAGCTGCATCAACTTTGAGGGATTTCCGATACATCGTGCGGCGCTTGCTTTTGTACGGCTTAAGAATAAAGATGTCTCTTTTACTTTCCCTTCATGTGATTTTTTGTATGTACTTAATTTGAACAAAATTTATAAAGAGGATATTATTTTTTTGGTGATTTTCATGCTCGAAATGACTATTGTATGAGGTATAACAATTGTGATGTTACTTAGTAATGGGATTATGATCATAATTTATTATTGACTAATTGTGTTAGGATATGCAAATCATGTTTTTGTTGGTAATAAATATGAACTCTTACCGAATAATAGGTAAGAAAAATCCAAATTTCTTATCAAGTTACAGTCAGTGATACACTTAATGGGTAAGAAAAATACAAATCACCTTTGTGCGAGGGTTTGTATATTCGGCACTTATCTATTAAATACAAGGCTTCACCTCTACATACGATATTGATATTGGACGGGAGACTTAGTTTCTCTTATTAATTGGACAGGAGACTTAGTTTCGAGAGAAAATGTAATGATGGTTATAGTGGGGAAGGCGGCCACGAGGGTGGAATGTAAGAATTTACAAATTATAGTGTATATAAAACATATGAATTATTACTGAATAACATGTAAGAAATTGATATTTCTAATCATGTTTTTTTAGAATGTAAGAATTTACAAATTACTATAAGACGTTTTAGAAAATGTAAAAAAATAACAAATTATTACCAAAAAGAACATAAGAAATTATCAAATTCTTATATATTTAATACAATGTAAAAACTGAAAGTAAAATTGTTTTTTTTTTCCATGTGATTGTCTTCTTCTTCAAATTAATTGTAGATCATAAAAAAAATCAAATCCTTTTAGATAAGGTAATAAATTAACAAATTCTAACCAAATAGGACATAACAAATTGACAAATTCTTACCAATCAAGTTTAAGAATATAAGAAATTTATAAATTATTACAAGACATTTTAGAAACTGTAAGAAATTAATAAATTATTACCAAATAAAGCATAAGAAACTAACAAATTCTAACCACATAGGACATACAAATTATTACAAAATGTTTAGATAAGGTGATAAATTAACAAATTCTAACCACATAGGACATAACAATTTGATAAATTCTTACCAATCAAGTTTCAACATAAGAAATTATCAATTTTTTACATATTTAATACAAAGTAAAAACTGAAAGTAAAATTATTTTTTCCCAAGTGAATTGGTATAACATAAGAAATTATTAAATTCTTACGAATAGAGTTGAAAAACGTAAGAAATTGTCAATTTCTTATATGAAAAAGAACAAAAAAACGAAAAAAATGAAAAAAGAACGTAGAAAATAACAAAGGAAACAAGGCAATAAGTTAATTGTAGATCATAAGAAATTCTCAAATTCTTTCAAAACGTTTTTAGGTAAGGCAATAAATTAACAAATTCTAACCAAATAGGACATAACAAATTGACAAATTCTTACCAATCAAGTTTAAGAATGTAAGAAAATTACAAATTATTATAAGACGTTTTAGAAAATGTAAGAAATTAACAAATTATTACCAAAAAGAACATAAGAAATTGTCAATTCTTACATATTTAATACAAAGTAAACCAAAACTGAAAGTAAAATTGGTATAATATAAGAAATTGTCAAATTCTTACCAATCGAGTTGGAAAAGGTAAGAATTTGTCAATTTTTATCAAATTATTTTGGTCTTTCTTACAGTAATTTTTTTATAAAAAAACAAAACAAAAAAAAACTGAAAAAGAACGAAAAAACAACCAAAAAATAGGAAAATAATAATAAAAAAATAAAAAAAATGACAATTTCTTGTCAAATTATTTTGATATACTTTAGTAAAAAAAAAGAACTAAAATGAAAAATGAAAAAAAAAAAAAACGAAAATAGACAGAAAAAAACAACCAAAAACATGAGCACAAAAAAAAAAGAACGAAAAAGGAAAATGAAAAAGAACAAAAAAATTGAATAGAAAATAAAAAAATAGAAGTGAAGAGAGTAATTTAGTGTGTGTCAGTGTGTGTGTGTGTGTGTCTGTGAGTGTGGGTGGGGTGAGAGAGAGAAGAGATTGTGTGTGTGTGTGTGTGTGTGTGTCAGTTTGTGAGAGGAGGAAATGAGAATAAAGTAAAAGTAGGCGTATTTTTGAATGAATTTGAAAGTTTAGGTATATTTGTATGTTTTTTATCTTCTAGGTATAATTGTAGTTTTTTAAGTATATTAGGTAAAATAGTTTTTGCCTCTAATTGTTTTGTGCATACATTATTCCCTTTTATTTACACTTATTAGAAATATTGAAAGATTATTAATTCCAAACAAATTGAATATATTGACTATTCTTTATTTTCTTTAGGTAGTATAAAATATTGAAAAATACTTATAAAAAAAAACATAAATCATCAATATTACCATAATGGTAGAATGAATCACAAAAATTTCTAACATAAACGGGACGGAGGGAATATAAATAAGAGATTAAACGTGCAACGCACGTACACTTTGCTAGTGAATATAAATGTGGACTAATTAGGTAGGACGAAGAGTGACATATCATAAGATAATTGTCTGATCTTCTGAACTAAACGGGCTCTAATTGTATTGCGTAAATTTATATCTTCTAGCTTTTCGACTTTATATTTATTGATTATTAATTTTATATCTGGCCAACTATCATCTTTATTAGAGACTTAGGCTATGTTTGGTAAATGAGATCAACTAAGATGAACCAAGATGAGAGGGATAAACTAAGTTCATCTCATTGTTTGGTAACCAACTAAAATAAACTGGAGGGCCCGAGATGAATACAAGGCCCGTTGATATTTCACTGTTCCGTCTTGTTTAGTCATCTCACGTTTTTGGTCGGATGAGTTGAACTCATTGAAACAGTAACACAACACTTTCTCTCTCTTACCATTTTACCCTTATATATTTATACGATTTCAAATAATAATAATAATAATAATAAAAATAATAAATAATAATAATAATAATAATAATAATAATAATAACAATAATAGTAATAATTATAATAATAACAATAATAATAATAATATAGTAATAGTAATAGTAATAGTAATATTATAATTATAATAATAACAAGAATAATAAATAATAATAATAATAATAATAATGTAATAAAATAATAATAATAATAAATAATAACAATAATAGTAATAATAATAACAAGAATAATAATAATAATAATAATAATAACTCAATAATAATAATAATAATAATAATAGTAATAGTAATAGTAATAGTAATAGTAATAGTAATAATAATAACAAAAATAATAATAATAAAAATAATAACTCAATAATAATAATAATAATAATAATAATAATAATAATAATAATAATAATAACAATAATAGTAATAATTATAATAATAAGAAGAATAATAAAAATAATAACTCAACAACAACAACAACAACAATAATAATAATAATAATAATAATAATAATAATAATAATAATAATAATAATAATAATAATATAATAATAATAAAGGGTACTATTTAATCCCAACGATAAAAAGTGAAATCGGTAGGGGTATTAAATAAGGGTAATTTGGTCAATCTAAATTTTAATCTTGAGTTTTGCAATTTGTACCAAACACAATATGATATCATTCGAGTCTGAATTTTTTGCTACCAAATGGAGAGATGAATGATTCATCTTGACACTATTTATATGAGTCATATTGAGATGAATCATCATTTCTCATCTTGAAATGATTACCAAACGCAGCCTTATAATATTGGCTAAAAATCCCAAAAAATTTATTTGAAAAAAAAAATAAAAATCCCAAGAATTACGCTACAATTGTTTTTTTGTTGGTACGTTCAAATATTTTTCCTTTTGTACCTTTACAAAAATAAGTTAAAAAAACTTTTTTGTATTTTTATTTCCTATTCCCCCCTATTTTATTCCAAATACTGTAGCATCCGAATCGATCCGAATACGAATACGATACGAATGATCCGAAGAAAAAATTAATCCTCATTTCCACAAAATTTCCATTAATTCCATTTCCATTTCATTACTGCATGATTTATTCCCATTACGTGAACCTAACAGATTTTCTAGATCCTTCGATTGATCCTCGATTTCTTGTATGGAGTTTGAATTTTTAGATCGTACTGAGTAATCATCTGATCCTTGAACCTAATTGATCGGTAATAATTTTGTTTATTCTTCCTCGATTTCTGTTCGATTTTGATCCTTATTTCCTTTTTTAATGGTGTAATTTTTGTGCTTAGTAATTTGAGGGGAAAATTTGAGAAAATGAACCATGTACTGATCAAGGACCGTGAGGGATCGCCGCGGCTTATTCTGTCGGAGCCCACCGGTTGCACTGTGGAGGTTTGTCGGCTTATTTGTTTATCGAAGTTGTTGATGAAACTTTTCAAGTATAGATTCCAATTCTGTTTCTATACAAGCATATATGCTAGTATGGTTCGATGATTTTTAGATTGTTCTTGGATTTAAGTGATGAAGGATGGTCTTGAACAAGATTGGAGAACATAATTTTGATGACTATGTTAGTATGGATTTGAGATATAGTTTGAATGTGAATGCAACTGGTAAACGTTTATATTTCTTGAACTGTAAGAGTAGAGGTTTATAGAATAAGAGCCTTTCTGGCATATTTATGGATGGAATGGAAGAGAAATGTTATATACAGAGTATATATTTGTGGTGTCAGGTGCTTTTATATGGCGGACAAGTGGTTTCTTGGAAGAACGAAAGAAGGCAGGAGTTGCTCTTCATGAGCAGTAAGGTGGAGCTTGCAAGTTTTTATGGATGGCATAATTGCTTTATGCATATTTAAATATGTGTTGTTTTATAGCAATTGAACATCTCTTCATGTGTGTTAGGCTGTGTGGAACGCGCAAAAAGCCTTAAGGGGTGGCATACCGATTTGCTTTCCACAGGTTAATATTGCATCCCAAGTGTAGTAAAAGTATTGCATCTATCAAACTGTTTGAATGCATTCTTATCCTTTGGTTGCACTTTTAGTTTTCAAATCTTGGTACACTGGAGCAACATGGATTTGCAAGGAACAGATTATGGTCAATCGACAGCTCTCCTTCGCCTTTGCCTGCAGTCAACAACCAGTCGACAGTAGATCTTATCCTCAAGTCCACAGAAGACGATCTGAAGACTTGGCCTCACAGGTGAGGATTAATTGAATTGATGTTGTTCCCTTTAGTAGTAGTTATTATAAATCTTTTTCTGCATTTCAACGGTGTTCTTTGTTCTTCTGCTATTTGCAGATTTGAGTTGCGTATACGTATTGCTTTGAGTGCTGACAAGCTCATCTTGATCCCTCGGGTGCGAAATACTGATAGCAAGGCTTTCTCTTTCACATTCGCGTTGCGTAATTACCTACCTGTTTCTGACATCAGGTTTACCTCATTACAATATTATTTGCTTGGTCCGTT
Source organism: Mentha longifolia (assembly GCA_001642375.2). NCBI lineage: Eukaryota > Viridiplantae > Streptophyta > Magnoliopsida > Lamiales > Lamiaceae > Mentha > Mentha longifolia. Next base: position 16,825,402 of record CM038116.1, on the reverse strand, counting down.
TCTCAAGTTGTATACTAGTAACATTTTAGTGTATTGCACATTCATAAGAAATTCAGTTTGTAAATCTGCTCGAAACTTTATCATCATTACAGATAGGTTGCATGATACCGTCTGGTTTTACAGTGAAGTGCGTGTTGAGGGCTTAGAGACACTTGATTACTTTGATTACTTGTTGGAAAGAGAAAGGTGTACAGAGCAGGCAGATGCAATAACTTTTGATGGTGAGGTAATGCTTCTATTCTTACTCTCTATCTACCTGCTTTTGTAATCTTTTCACCGTGGTTTCATTTTATTAGTTTAATTTCTGCTTCTTCATAGGTTGACAGGGCCTATCTAAGCACGCCACAGAAGATAGCTGTAATTGATCATGAGAAGAAAAGAACGTATGTAATTCGCAAAGAAGCCATGCCTGATGCAGGTGCTTTTGTTTATTCTCTTTTTACTCTTGCAGAGTTGTAATCTGAGTCGTTTTTTGGACGCCGTTATAAAGAGAAGGTTGTGATATGCAGTTGTATGGAACCCTTGGGACAAGAAAGCGAAAGCTATACCAGATTTAGGCGATGAGGATTACAAAGCAATGTTATGTGTAGATTCAGCCATTATTGAAACCCCAATAAACTTGAAACCAAATGAAGAGTGGAAGGGCCGGCAAGATCTGATCTACGTCTCCTCGAGTTATTTCAGCGGACAATTGGATCCAGCAAAGGTTATTCATGGCTACATGAGAAATTAACAGTGCACTAGAAATTCATATCATACCATATTGGATGATGTGTAGTTTGAGACTTTTCCTGTTTTAGCACTTTATGATTTCATTGGTATACACATGAGCTGCTTCTTGTATTTGCTTCCGTGCTAATCTGTGTTCATGTTCAACGAGCATCGAGGAGCAGCAGTGTTGTATTTCATTCATTTCTCATACTTGAGATCTTAATACAAACAATTTGATTCTTTTGCTATTGATTGAAAGATTTCATGTCATCTCATAATCCTTGAATTGACAAAGAAAACATTCGAAGGTTTATGAGTTGATTGTATATTCAGTTGGTGTGTGAAGTTGATTGCCCCTTCTCGAGAAGTTCAAGTTGTGGTCCGGAGGCTTCCGAACAGGCAGGGACGGAGCCAGAAATTTCAGTTAAGGGGAGCGAGCTTTTAAAATATCTAAGTTACCTTGAAATTAATCATATATGTTCTCTTTGAAGGAAAATGTGGTCATCCATTTTTCTTTCCTTATTAACTCCAAACCTATAAAAAAATTTATATCAACTTGAAGTGATAATACTTTATACATGTAAACTTTACTTCCCATCATAGAAAACATGAAGTAAAAAAATAAGGATCTGTTAGGGAGCAGAATGGGCCTCAGCCTGTTCAAGTTTATCAAAGACGGGAACGGGCTTAAGCCTATGGGCTAAATTATTATTTCATTATCTTTCATAATTATTTAGTTAGTAGTAGTTGTTTATTCCTAGACTAGGGTTATTTAATTTTATTCATGGTAGGACTCTTCATAGAAATAGTATAAATATTGTTATCTAGGGTTTTGAGATTATTATTGAAGTATTGGTATTATTTTGAGCCTGAGGCTGACAAACGGTTCTACTGTTTGGTTTCTTTATTTTTGCTCCTAACAGGATCACATTGTATGATAATATTTTTCACCATTTATTTCCCTCATTTTCCTTTCCATCAAAGAGAACACAGACCGTAAAACTCCATCAAAATTGCCGCCTTTTTTACTAATTTTTCTTCCTCTATTTTTTGAAAGTAAAACCCTACATGGCCACGCCCACACCTCTAATCTTATTGATAGGTAGTTTGATTAAATTATAGTAATATGTTTAGTGAATGGGCTCATATTATGGCCTAACAAAATTGGATTTAAAATAAATTAGTGATATTGTAAATTAACTGTGAACATATACAATATATATATATATATAAGCATGAAAGGATATCTAAATAAACAGGTTTTCACGGTTCTCATGAATATAATGACTCTCAAAAGAACCCTTCCATATAGTGGTTTTGAGTGTTATTAGTGATTTTTCGAAAACTAGACCCTAGTAGAGGTGCCCACCGGAACCGAACCGTCGGTTTTTAACCGGAACCGGGCGGTTCTGGAACTGAACCGGAACCGACGGTTCAGAACCGACCCAAGGAACCGGTAGAACCGACGGTTCGGTTTCGGTTCCGAAAGTTTGGAACCGGGAACCGACGGTTCGGTTCCGGTTCGGAACCGAAAAGAACCGGTTTTTTTTTTTTTTTTTTTTTTTAATTCTAATTTTATTTTATGTTTCAATATTATACTTGTATTTGTATACTTATTTGATGTAACATTTGATTACTGATTAGTGTGTTACATTTTTTTATATGGAAATATTATATTTGTAAAGTTAAATATTTTTATCATTTAATTTATAATTCACAATTTAATAAGCTAAAATAAATAAGACTAATACAAAAAATATCTTTAAATTAATAATAAACAATGTCACATGATGATAAAGAATTGAAGATGGCAATTTACATAAAAGATGTCATATTTGTCATAAAGCTTGATGATGTGATATCGCTCCTAGAATTCTATTACAACGCTCTGGGGGAGATGAGATTCACAGGGGGGAAGGGTAAGGATGGGTTAGATTTGCCTTCCATAGATCTTATTAGGGGAAACTTAGATGCATCCCTTAGATACCTGTATAACCACTTCGTAGAGAAATATGAGGGTTCTTTTGGAGGTTCTGAACATAGCAGGAGACCAAGGCCATCTATGGACTTAGGAATTAGTTCTCAGAGTCAACGGGCCCAACAACTCCATTCTTTCTTCCAAAACAGGGGATCATCCGGACTCGCTCAAAACGATGAATTGTCTATATATTTAAATGAACTGGTTATTGCATCAGAACTAACAAGTGGAGGTCCAAACAATCAAGATCTTTTGCATTGGTGGTCAAGAAGAACAGCTCAATACCCAATCCTATCCATAATGGCTCGAGAACTCTTTGTTGTTCCTGCCTCGACGGTATCGGTCGAGCAAGCTTTTAGCAGCGGAGGGTACACTTTAGACGAAAGACGATCAACGATGACCCCGCAGAATCTCGAAACTCAAGTATTGCTCAAGGACTACACTTTAGCCGAACAATGTGAGCAAGAGAACAAATGGGATGAGGTCAGTACCACCGAAGCAGAAACTGACACCGATGCCTCTGAAGAAATGGATGATTTCGACGACGATTTCGATTTCGACAATATGTAGTGGTCTATTAAAATGCTTAGACGAGTACTCTTTTTCCTCACGAAGGTTTTAACGAGGCTCGGCCCTTGGAATCGACATGTGATATCCAAGGGTTTAGGATTAATAAATAAATAAAAAAGTATACAATCTCACTCTCAAGTATTTTTTTACATTTTATAATTTGAATTATCTTACAATTAAAATTAAATCAATAAACAATGAAGCATTGAAATATAATCGAACAAAAAAAAATTAAAAAAGTCGGTTCCTATCCGGTTCCGGAACCGGAACGACCGGAACCGTTACTGTTCCGGTTCGGTTTCGGTTCCGGCCATCTTGGAACCAGAACCGCCGGTTCGGTTCCGGTTCCGGAACCGTGGGCACCTCTAGACCCTAGCCTTGAAAAAACCCTTAGAAATTTTATATCTAGTGTCCGACTTTTGGTGATTTTAGGGCTTAGGGTTTTAGGGTTAAGGGTTTAATATTCGTAAAAAGTATAAACTTAATATAAATAAAAGTTTATCAATAAATATTTAAGCATCATATAATAACTATTTAAGTATGAAATTAAAACTAAAAAGCATGAAATCAATATTATAAAGCATGAAATCGACATTTAAAAAGCATGAAATTAACACTAAAACACGTGAAAAAAAATTATAAAAAAAACAACATGAAATTATCATTAAAAAAATCATGGAATTTACACTAAAAAGCATGAGTTTATTATTATTATTATTATTATTATTATTATTTTAAAAAAGCATAAAATCAACACTTAAAAAGCACGAAAATCAACACTAATAAAATTTTAAAATCATGCTTCTTTAATATTGATTTCATGCCTTTTTTAGTGTTGATTCCATGGTTATTTTAATTTTTTTCATGCTTTTTTTGTTTTAATTTCATGCTTTGTTAATTTTTTTTTATTGTGGATTTCATATTTTTTAGTCTCGATTTCACGTTTTTTTTAAAAAAATCCATGATTTTTTTAGTATTGATTTCATGCTTTTTTTAATATTGATTTTATGAAATTGAGAAATCCGAGTATTTTTATTGTTTTTTCTTTTCTTAAGATTTTTTTTAATACAACATGCTTCGTCATGAATATATATATATATATATATATATAAATGGATATATATATAGGTAGAAAAATTTCAAAATTTAGGGAGCGACCACAACTACTTGTCCCCCACCCCCCTAGCTCCATCCCTGCGAACAGGGGAGTGAAAAATAGCATAAGGCAATTCCCCGGCCTCAAGTACTTGAAAATATCTTTTTGTTATGGTCTGAAATTTACATCTAAGCATCCAATTCCAATCTGCTTCTTTTCCACCGCAAAACAAACGCTTTAACACATATTATGCAAACATAAAATTAAATACAAAATATACGAACAAAATTGAAAAAAGTCAGTAGCCTAAATTTAGACAAAGTGAATGAGGCAAAAATGACTATAGGCACGGGTACGTTGCATGGAATTGTCATGTATTTTGTGAAACAAATACAAAATATCCTGTATTTTTTTAATTTGCATAAAACATTAATGTGTTTCAATAAACCATACATGTTATACCCTAATCATGAGCATCTATCGCCGTTTGCTCACTTTAATATTATTTTATTTAATTTTTCAATTATACTTTAAAAATTAATATTGAAATCATTAAATCTACGAAATCTATAATAATCAACATTCAATTTCTCATATTATTACTTTTTTTGAGTTTGATGGGAGCGCATATTGCCCAGCTCGACAACCAATCGTTAAAAAAGGAGATGTGATTGATTCAGACATTAGGTGAGTAGATTTTCGAGGAATTATTATTTTTATAAGATTTAGGCTTTCAAAATTTTAGTACTCCCTCCCTCCCATTTGATTTGACAACATTACTTTTTGCATAATATTTAAGAAAAGTTTGATTAAGAATATAAAATGTTATTGACTTCTTTATTAAGAATATAAAATGTTATTGACTTCCATTAGTGGGGCTTAGGCAGATACTTTAGTGGTCAAATAGGACTTTGTCTGACCCAAATAGAAAAGTGGTCACATGGGCTGGGACACCCCAATTAGAAAATGCAGTCAAATCAAATGGGACGGAGGGAGTACTTAACTTGGAGACTTTCACACAAACATATATACAATGACATCCCACCAACTCTTTATGTCGAACTGATGTGTACACTTATAGTAGTTACAGATATAATCAGTGGCGAAGCTAGTATTTTGTTCTAGTGGGGTTCAAATTTTTATAGTCTAAAATAATTATATTATAATTGTAAATAAAAATTAAAATAAATTAGAAAATGCATTGATGGGATCTCTTTTGCTCTCATTTGAACACCGAAAATTTTACATATTATTAAAAAATAAAAAAATAAAATAAAATTACGAATGACTTGATCATTTAGAATTATAAAAATTTGAATGGGAAAAGTAAATAATTATTTAAAGATAAAAGAAACATTGGGTGGTTATTAGTAAAAGGAAAGAGGAAAAAAAAGGAAGGAAATATCAAATGAGAAAAAAAAAAAAAAAAGAGAAAAAAAGAAAGAGAAAAGTGAAAACGAAAAAAGAAGAAAGAGAAATAGAAATAGAAAAGTATGGGTGGGTGGGGAAGGAAAAAGAAGTAATTTTTAGAAGTGGTAATGGTAGAAAATAACCACTTAAAATAACAAAAATAAAAAAGTAGCCACCAAACTTATAAAAATATACTTCCTCCATTTCACCGGGAATGACCTATTTGTTCTTAGAAGTTCTGACACGTTTTTCCACGCTTCAAAACGATGGGCTTTAAAATGAATTTTTGAAGATTTCTTTTTTTTACGGGATACTACGACAGTCTTAGCAGAGACTATCGGGTAGACAAAGATAAAGCTATGAGAAAGACTGACATAAGAATTGCAAAGCTTGGGATAAAACTCCGTAATGTAATTTCGAGAAACTTATGAGTGAATATAGGAACCGCAATGAAGAACAATTGGGTGAAGAGGCAGATGAGGATGTAGGTGATGAAGGTCAATTGATTGAAGTGGAGAAGAAAGAGTATGCAACTGCATGGGAGACTCTTATACAGAAGGAGCATAGACTATTGGATACTTTGCTAAAGCCAAAGAAGAACAAGAGAAAGTGAATATGAAGAGAAAGTTAGGTTGTTTCCATTCCACTCCACGTTTTGATTTGGATGATAACTGTGATTCGCCTATTTTGGTTTGAATTTTGTAAGATTTTATCCATTTTGAATCTACTCTAGTACTATGATGCGCTTATGATTCTGATAAGGAGATGTAATCGAAAAGAAGTTCCCAGATCGACCTAATCAAAGAGTGTCTCGCTCTAAGCGAACATGTGAAGGTAAATTGTGAAACGGTCATCATATCATGTTGCCAAGATACAAAAGATTATGCAGAAGAAGTTATCTTTGTATGAATCATAGCTCAGGGGTCTTGAGAGATCCATTGGTGAACTGGAGCGGGTGATAGCAGTAAATCGGGTAGACAAAGATGAATTATGAGGAAGGTTGTTAGAAGAATTGCAAAGTTTAAAACAAAACTCTGTAACGTAATGTGGAGAAGCTTCTGAGTGAATATAGAAACCGAAATGAAGAATTATTGGGTGAAGAGGCAGAGGAGGATCTAGCTGATGAAGGTTAGTTGACTAAAGTGGAGAAAAAAGAGTATGCAATTGCGTCAGGGACTCGTATATAAAAAGAGAAGAGACTATTGCACAGCCTTGATAGAGCCAAAGAGAACAAAGAAGAACACATTGCGCAAATGGATGACACCTTTAAAGTGTATTCATAGAAGTTGAGGGCATATAAGGAGATGGAATCGAAAAGAAGTTCTCAAATCGACCTAATCAAAGTAGGGATGACAATTTTACCTGCGGGTACACCCACTCCTAATGGGCGGGGATGGGGGGAGATAATCGGGGGCGGGCAGGAACGGGTATAGAAATATATAGCCGGGTCGGGTTTGGGCGGGGGCGGGTTTACAGATCCCCGCCCCGATAATTAAATTTAATATATATATTTATAAATTATATTTAAAATTTCAATTAATTTAGTATTTAATTATTATTGTTTGATAAAATTTTAAAACAATTTACAATTCCTTTATTTTTTAATAATGATTATAGTTTTAATTAATTTTTTTAAAAAAAATATTTTCTATTATAAAAAATTAGTTTTTTATAAAAAATAAATAAATTAAACGGGTTCCCGTCGGGTACCCTTCCCCCAACGGGTAATCCCCGCCCTGCCCCCGCTTTAATTTAATGGGGTATGGGGCCTAGAGCTGTCAAAAAGGCCGGGTCGGGTTGGCCCAGCCTAGCCCAACGGGCCACGTACGCTAAAAAGGGTCGGGTTGGGCCGGCCCAAAAATAGTCGGGCTCATAAAACTCTAGCCCAACCAGACCCCATATGGGCTATCGGGCCGTCGGGCTAACCCGGCCCATAACTCTTTTTAATTTATTTTTTTAAAAAAAAATTACAATACAAATTTTAAAATTTATATATTTATTATCATGTTGATCAATTTAATTGTTAACATATTTTTGAAAGCAAGAGTGAAAAATGTTATATTATAATTTTATAAATTAAAATATGAAATAATTAACCTCAAGAATTAAATTAATTACCTAAACGGCTATATATCAAAATAATTTATAACTAAAATAATAATTTCATATATTTCATCAATTTATAAATAATATATTATATATATAACTATAAAAAATACTACATAAATATATCAGGCCAAATAAGCCCGTGGGCTTCAGGGCTTCGGGCTTTTTTAGCCCATGGCCCACAAAGCCCAGCGGCCCATTGGGCAGGCTATTTAGGCCCGAAAAATTTTGGGCCTCTATTTTTAGAGCCCGGCCCTACCTAAATCTCGGGTAGGCCGGGTCGGCCCGTCGGGCTGGGCCACTTTTGACAGCTCTATGGGGCTGGGTACGGGGGGATTTTCTAATACGGGTATGGGGATGGGGAAGCCATACCCGGCCTCGCCCCAACCCGTTTATATCCCTAAATTAAAGAGTGTCTTAGTCTAAGCAAATATGTCAAGGTAAATTGTGAAACGACCATCATAGCATGTTGCCAAGATACAAAAGCTTCTGCAGGAGAAGCTCTTTGTATGAATCATAGCTCAAGGGTCTTGAGAGATCCATTGGTGAACTGGAGCGGGTGATAGCAGTAAATCGGGTAGACAAAGATGAAACTATGAGGAAGACTGACATAAGAATTGCAGAGCTTGATACAAAACTCCATAACGTAATGTGGAGAAACTTTTGAGTGAATATATGAACCGCAATGAAGAACAATTTAGTGAAGAGGCGGAGGAGGAGGAGGATGTAGTTGATGAATGTCAGTTGACTGAAGTGGAGAAGAAATAGTATGCAACTGCGTGGGAGACTCGTATACAAAAGGAGCAGAGACTATCGGGTAGACAAAGATAAAGCTATGAGAAAGGTTGACATAAGAATTGCAAAGCTTGGGACAAAACTCCGTAATGTAATTTGGAGAAACTTATGAGTGAATATAAGAACCGCAATGAAGAACAATTAGGCGAAAAGGCAGAGGATGATGTCCCTGCTGAAGGTCAATTGACTAAAGTGGAGAAGAAAGAGTATGCAACTGAATGGGAGATTCGTATTTACAAGGAGTAGAGACTATAGGGCAGCCTTGCTAAAGCCAAAGAGAAGAAAGAAGAAGAAATTGCGCATTTGGATGACACTTTTAAAGTTAATTCTTAGAACTAGAGGGCTAATCAGGAGATGGAATCAAAAAGTACTTCCCAAGTCGACCTAATTAAAGTGTGTCTCGATCTAAGCGAACAAATGATGGTAAATTGTCAAACGGCCATCATCGCTTGCTGCCAAGATACAAAAACTTATGCAGGAGAAACTATCTTCGTATGCATCACAGCTCAAGGGTTTTGAGAGATCCATTGGTGAATTGGAGAGTGTGATAGCAGTAAATCGGGTAGACAAAGATGAATTATGAGGAAGGTTGTTAGAAGAATTGCAAAGTTTAAAATAAAACTCCGTAACGTAATGTGGAAAAGCTTCTGAGTTAATATAGAAACCGCAATAAAAAATTATTAGGTGAAGAGGCAGATGAGGATCTAGCTGATGAAGATTAGTTGACTGAAGTGGAGAAAAAATAGTATGCAACTACGTGAGAGACTCGTATACAAAAAGAGAAGAGACTATTGCACAGCCTTGATAAAGCCAAAGAGAAGAAAGAAGAACACATTGCGCAAATGGATGACACCTTTAAAGTGTATTCATAGAATTTGAGCTGATAAGGAGATGAAATCAAAAAGAAGTTCCCAGATCGACCTAATCAAAGTAGGGATGATAATTTTACCCGCGGGTACACCCACTCCTAATGGAGCGGGGATGGGAGAGATAATCGAGGGTGGGCAGGAACGGGTATAGAAGCATGTACCCGGGTCGGGTTCGGGGCGGGAACGGGTCAATTGATTGAAGTGGAGTAGAAAGAGTATGCAACTGCATGGGAGACTCGTATACAAAAGGAGCAAAGACTATTGCACAACCTTGCTAAAGCCAAAGAGAAGAAAGAAGAAAACATTGCGCAGTTGGATGACACCTTTAAATTGAATTTTGAGAAGTTGAGGGTTGATAAGGAGATGGAATCAAAAAGAAGTTCCTAGATCGACCTAATCTAAGAGTGTCTAGCTCTAAGATACAATAACTTCTACAGGGGAAACTAACTTCATATGAATCAAACTCAAGGGTTTTAAGAGATACATTGGTGAACTCAGTAGTAAATCAAGTAGACAAAGATAAAGCTTTGAGGAAGGCTAGTAGAAGTATTGCAAAGCTCGCGATAAAACTCTGTAATGTGGAGAAGCTTTTGAGTGAATATAGAAACTGCAATGAAGAACAATTGGGTGAAGTGGCAGATGAGGATGTAGTTGTTGAAGGTCAGTTGTGTGAAGTGGAGAAGAAAGAGTATGGAGCTACATGGGAGACTCGTATACAGAAGGAGCAAAGACTATTGGACAACCTTGGAAATGCCAAAGAAAAGAAAGAAGACATTGCAGTCGGATGACACCTTTAAAATGAATTCTTAGAAGTTGAGGGATGATAAGGTGATGAAATCGAAAAGAAGTTCTCAGATCGACAATCATAGCTTGTTGCCAATATACAAAAACTTCTGTAGGAGACGATATCTTCGTATGAATCAAAGCTCAAGGGTCTTGAGAGATCCATTGGTGAACTAGCGGGGGTGATACTTGTAAATCGGGTAGACAAAGATGAAGCTTTGAGGAAGGTTGTCTGAAGAATTGCAAATCTTGGAACAAAACTTTATAACGTAATGTGGAGAAGCTTTTGAGTGAATATCAGAACCGCAATGAAGAATAATTGGGTGAAGAGGCAGAGGAGGATACAGCTGGTGAAGGTCAGTTGATTGAAGTGGAGAAGAAATAGTATACAACTGCGTGAGAGACCGGTATACAGAAGGAACAAAGACTATTGCACAGCCTTGCTAAAGCCACAGATAAGAAAGAAGAAGACATTTCGCAAATGGATAACACCTTTAAAGTGAATTCTGAGAAATTGAGGGCTGATAAGAAGATGGAATCGAAAAGAAGTTCCCAGATCGACCCAATCAAAGAGTCGCTCGCTCTAAGCAATCAAGTGAGGGTAAATTGTGAAACGGCCATTATAGCATGTTGCCAAGTTACAAAAGCTTTTGCAAGATAAGCTATCTTCGTATGAATCAGAGCTCAAGGGTCTTTAGAGATCCATTGGTGAACTGGATTGGGTGATAGCAGTAAATCGGGTAGACGAAGATGAAGCTATGAGGAAGGCTGACATAAGAATTGCAAAGCTTGGGACAAAACTCCATAACGTAATGTGGAGAAACTTCTGAGTGAATATAGGAACTGCAATGAAGAACAATTGGGTGAAGAGATAAACAAGAAGTATGTAGTTGATGAAGGTCAGTTGACTGAAGTGGAGAAGAAAGAGTATGCAACTGCGTGGGAGACTCGTATACAGAAGGAGCAGAGACTATAAGGCAGCCTTGCTAATCCCAAAAAGAAGAAAGAAGAAGACATTGCGCAGTGGGATGACACCTTTAAAGTGAATTCTTTGAAGTTGAGGGCTGATAAGGAGATGGAATCAAAAAGAAGATCCCAGATCGACCTAATCAAAGTGTGCCTCACTCTTAGCGAACAAGTGTGGGTAAATTGTGAAACGACCATCATAGCATGTTGCCAAGATATAATAATTTCTACATGAGAAGCTATCTTCATATGAATTAAAGCTCAAGGGTCTTGAGAGATCCATTGGTAAATTGGAGCGGGTGATAGCAGTAAATCATGTAGACAAAGATGAATCGCTATGAGGAAGGCTGATAGAAGAATTACAGTAAAACCTCTATAAATTAATAATCTAGGGACTATGAGATTTTATTAATTTAGAGAGAGATTAATATATCAATAAATTAATATTTTATTAATTAAAAGAGAGACTTTTAAATTGAGAAAATTTAGTACATATTTATTAAAAATAAATGAATTCATATATCTTTCATTGATCATATTCATGCATCAACCAATTCTTTGTAACTAATTAAATATATCCATGTATAATATCATGTATAATTAAATATATTCATGGAAATAAAATAAATTATAACACTCAACCATGTCTTCTCATCTAAAAGATATTACAAAATCATCCATTAATGATCAAATGTATAAAGCAAGCATTATGTGAGTATAAGAAAGACCATCCCATATGCACCAAAAAATATATCGGAAAGTCGTGAGTATCAAACCACAAAAATCTACCGGAACGTCACGTCTTCTCATCTAAAAGACATCGCAAAATCATCCATGAATGATCAAATGCGTAAAATATTACGTGAGTATAAGAGAGATCATCTCACATGCACTCAAAAATCTACCGGAAGGTCATGGGTATCAAACCATAAAAATTTACCGGAATGTCATGAGTTGTGACTACCTAATCCTGAAAAGATTAATGTTTTAGATGCTAAATCTCCGCTTGGACAACCAATGTTTCTCAAGTGTCAATAGCAAATTACCATAATATTTGAAATTGTAGTAATATTTATGAATTATTAATTAGAGTTTTAATGGGACCTAATATTTATAAAGGGATTTTCCGAAAATTTATTATTTTATTATCTTATCGAATTTGATGATTTTTTACAAAGGCCCAAGTCGGGATCAGAAGATTTTATTATTTTAGAGAATTAATTAATTTATCGAGTATTAATTTATAGAGGTTTTATTGTACAAAGCTTGGGACAAAACTCCGTAACGTAATGTGGAGGAATTTTTGAGTGAATAAGAACCGTAATGAAAAAAAAAGGGTGAAATGCACAGCAGGATGTAGCTGATGAAGGTCAGTGGACTGAAGTGGAAAAGAAAGAGTATGCAATTGCGTAGGAGACTCGTCTACAGAAGGAGCAGAGATGAAATGGTAGCTTTGCTAAAGCCAAAGAGAAGAAAGAAGAAGACATTGTGCAGTTGGATGACACCTTTAAGATGAATTCTGAGAAGTTGTGGGTTGATTAGGAGATGCAATCGAAAAGAAGTTCCTAGATCGACCTAATCAAAGAGTGTCTCGCTCTAAGCGAACAAGTGAGGTAAATTGTGAAACAACCATCATAACCTATTGCCAAGATACAAAAACTTATGCAGGAGAAGTTATCTTCGTATGAATCACAGCTCAAGGGGTTTCAGAGATCCATTGGTGAACTGGAGTTGGTGATAGTAGTAAATTGGATAGACAAATTTGAAGCTATACGGAAGGCTAACAGAAAAATTGCATAGCTTGGGACAAAACTCCATTATGTAATGTGGAGAATCTTCTGAGTGAATATAGGAACCGCAATGAAGAATAATTTGGTGAAGAGTCCGAGGAGGATGTAGCTATTGAAGGTCAGTTGACTGAAGTGGAGAAGAAAGAGTTGGATGACATCTTTAAAGTGAATTCTAAGAAATTGATAGCTGATAAGGAGATGGAATCGAAAAGAATTTCCGAGATCGACCTAATCAAAGTGTGTCTCGCTCTTAGCGAACAAGTGAGGGTAAGTTGTGCAATGGCCATCATACCATGTTGCAAAGATACAAAAATTTATGCATGAGAAGTTATCTTCGTATGAATCAAAGCTTAAGGGTCTTGAGAGATCCATTGGAGAACTGGAGGGGTGATAGCAATAAATCGGGTAGACAAAGATGAAGCTATAAGGAAGGCTGATAGAAGAATTGCAAGGCTTGGGACAAAACTCCGTAACGTAATATGAAGAAGCTATTTAGTGAATATGGGAACCGCAATGAAGAACAAATGGGTGAAGAGGTAGAGGAAGATATAACTGATGAAGGCCAGTTGATTGAAGTGGAGTAAAAAGAGTATGCAACTGCGTGGGAGACCCCGTATACAGAAGGAACAGAGAATATTGCACAGCCTTGCTAAAGCCAAAGAGAAGAAAGAAAAAGACATTGCGCAAATGGATGACACCTTTAAACTGAATTCATAGAAGTTGAGGGTTGATAAGGAGATGGAATCGAAAAGAAGTTCCTAGATCGACCTAATCAAAGTAGGGATGACAATATTACCCGCGGGTACCCAGGTCGGGTTCAGGGCGGGGGTGGGTTTACAGATCCCCGCCCCAATAATTAAATTTAATATATATATTTATAAATTATATTTAAAATTTTAATTAATTTAGTATTTAATTATTATTGTTTGATAAATTGTTAAAATAATTTATAATTCTTTTATTTTTTTTAATAATGATTATAGTTTTAATTAAATTTCTTTAATAAAAAAATTATTTTTTATTATAAAAAATTAGTTTTTTATAAAAAAAATAAACTAAACGGGTACCCTTCCCCCAACGGGGTAATCCCCGCCCCGCCCACGCTTTAGTGTAAAGGGGTAAGGGGGGGGAGGGCAATTTTTTGATGCGGGTATGGGGACGGGAAGCCATACCCGGCCCCGCCTCAACCCGTTTACTTCCCTAAATCAAAGAGTGTCTCGCTCTAAGTAAATAGGTGAAGGTAAATTGTGAAATGACCATCATTGCATGTTGCCAAGAAACAAAAGCTTCTACAGGAGAAGTTATCTTTGTATGAATCATAGCTCAAGAGTCTTGAGAGATCCATTGGTGAACTGGAGCGGGTGATAGCAGTAAATCGGATAGACAATGACGAGCTATGAGGAAGGCTAACATAGGAATTGCAAAGCTTGAGAGAAAACTCTGTGACGTAATGTGGAGAAGCTTCTGAATGAATATAGGAACCACAATAAAGAACAATTAGGTGAAGAGGCAGAGAATGAGGATGTAGCTGATGAAGGTCAGTTGACTGAAGTGGAGTAGAAAGAGTATGCAACTGCATGGGAGACTCGTACATAGAAGGAGCAGAGACTATTGCACAGCCTTGCAAAAGCCAAAGAGAAGAAAGAAGAAGACATTGAGCAGTTGGATGACATCTTTAAAGTGAATTCTGAGAAGTTAAGGGTTGATAAAGAGATGAAATCGAAAAGAAGTTCCTAGATTGACCAAATCAAAGAGTGTCTCGCTCTAAGCGAACAAGTGAGGGTAAATTGTGAAACATCCATCATAGTCTCTTGCCAAGATGCAAAAAACTTTTACAAGATAAGCTATCTTCGTGTGAATCAAAGCTCAAAGATTTTGAGAGATCCATTGGTGAACTAGAGCGGGTGATGGAAGTAAATTAGGTAGACAAAAATAAAGATGTGAGGAAGGCTGATAGAAGAATTGCAAAGCTTGGGATAAAACTCCTTAATGTGGAGACGCTTTTGAGTGAATATAGAAACTGCAATGAAGAACAATTGGGTGAAGAGGCAGTGGGGATGTAGCTGTTGAAGGTCAGTTGACTGAAGTGGAGAAGAAAGAGTATGGAACTGCATGGGAGACTCGTATATAGAAGGAGTAGAGACTATTGGGCACCCTTGCTAAAGCCAAAGAGAAGAAAGAAGAAGACATTGCTCAGTCGGATGACACCTTTAAAATGAATTTTTGAATTTGAGGGCTGATAAGGAGATAAAATCGAAAAGAGGTTCTTAGATCGACCTAATCAAAGAGAGCCTCACTCTAAGCGAACAAGTGAGGGTAAATTGTGAAACGGCCATCATAACTTGTTGCCAAGATACAAAAGCTTTAGTAGGAGACGATATCTTCGTATGAATCAAAGCTCAAGGGTCTTAAGAGATCCATTTGTGAACTAGAGCGGGTGATAGCAGTAAATCGGATAGACAAAGATGAAGTAATGAGGAAGACTGACAGATGAATTGCAAAGCTTGGGACAAAACTCCGTAACATAATGTGGAGAAGCTTCTGATGGTGAATATAGGAACCGCAATGAAAAAAATTGGGTGAAGAGGCAGAGGAGGATGTAGCTAATGAAGGTCAGTTGACTGAAGTGGAGAAAAAATAGTATGGAATTGCATGGGAAACTCATATACAGAAGGAGCATAGACTATTGGACAACCTTGCTAAAGCCAAAGAGAAGAAAGTGAATATGAAGAGAAAGTTAGGTTGTTTCCACTCCACTCCACGTTTTGATTTGGATGATAAACAAACTGTGATTCGCCTATTTTGGTTTGACTTTTGTAAGATTTTGTCTATTCTAAATCCACTCTAGTACTATGATCCACTTAGTATTTGTTATGGTGCACTTATTTGGCTCGAGGTTTTATGTTTTAGACTCGAATACTAGAGATAAATATATATTCTAAATCCCTAATAGTCCTTTATTACTCTAATTAATGTATACTCTATATGTCCTCCATTTATTGATCTTGTTGACTTTTTAAATAATTTTGGAACTTCGTGATGATGGATTTTAAATTGAATTTTCGGAGATTAGTTTTTTTTACACGATACTACAACACACGTAGTACTTTGTAAAAAAAACTAAACTCCAAAAATTCGATTTTAAATCCATCATCACAAAGTTTTAAAATTATCTAAAAAAGTCAACAGGGTCAGTAAATGGAGGACGGAGGGAGTATTGTTGTTCCCATCTTCCTCTTCCCTTTTCCTTCAAAATCTTATAGCATATCAGCACTATTTATTCGAATAAATAAACCCTTTTTCCTAATTTCTCTGAATTCATCATCATCATCATCATCATCATCATCAACATGATTATTTACCTCAATTTGTTAATGCAACATGCCCTTTCAAAATGATTCTCATCGTTTTGGAAAAGAAAAAAAAAATGTTGGATATATATTTTTGACACGTTTTAAAGGTATAATTATTGCACTTGAAACTTGAGTAAATATGATGGTTTGATTTGGTAATAATATTTTTTTATCAATGGGCTAAGTGATTAAATTATTTTTTTCTAAAAGATTATTTTTTGTTTATGATTGTAAAACAACACAATTACTAATATCTACTCCCTCCGTCCCCCATTTTTTGGCACTTTTGTTTTCACATGTTTCTGCACGCGTTTCCCCACTTCTAGGATGAGTTTTAAAATGAATTTTTGAATTATTTTTTCTTTTATATGATACTACGAGTGAGTGAGTATATAATTAGCGCAAGAGTTTTCCTGCATGGCATGAAATTTCTAGCTCATCACGCCTTTCCAACTTGCTATTATTAGGGTGTTCGGTTGAATTTGTTTTAAACGATCAAAGTTTGTATTATACCTTCTGTTTAATTAGTCCCTTACCATACCTGATTTTTTCTTAATTTTGATCTACCTTTACCTTTAAAATATAATTTGTATTATATCCAGTGGCGAAGTGTAACGCCCCGTATTTTTTTTTTATCTACTTTAGAAGTGATTAAAGAATAATTATTCTCTTTTAGGGATTTAGATATCACTTGAGTGTAATGGAATTACTAGAAGAGAATCCTTTATAAATCAAGTAGCTACTTGATATCGAGTTATGACGAGTACGAATTATTACCTTGTTTATAAGTTGGCAAGTTAAAACGATTCTGGAGCTTTATTTATTTATTCACGAGATAAGGTAGTATATTAACGGGTCAAGCCCATTAATATATTTTGATTCGGTCGAGCCCTTTCGATAATTAAAATATGGGACTAAGCCGCTTACGCTCAATATTGGGCCAAGCCCAATTTGATACAAAGAAGGCCACACGGCCAAGTTCATGCAACACTAATAAGTAAAAGAATGAATTCAATTACATTTTCTATTCCTAGTCAACTATTGTGTAAGAGTGGCAGTAAGGAACATCTATACATATATATATATATTACAACTTTACAAAGGCTTCAAGTCAATATTTGTGTGCTAGTCACTTGATGGAGAGTGAAGATTACACGCTTTTAATTCAAGAGAAGGGGAACACAAAAATCTCCCTCCTACTGCAGCAATCTCTTCTCCTCTGCAGCAGAACAGCTATTAGCATAGCTGCACATTGAGCCCCAAATAAACCTGCAAGGAAGAGTCAAAGCAGCCATATTAGTTAAAGTAGATTTGGGGAAAGATTGTGCAGAGAATTAATCATGACAAGCCAATATATACACCCTCCTACCTCATCTTTCAAGCTTCACACTTATTCATACTTCAACTACACATAGAGAGAACAAAGAAAATAGAGTAAGAAACTAGAGAAAGGAAAGTGAAGAGAAGCAGCAGCTAGAAGAAAAGGAAAAGAATGAGCTACTCCCCAACTGCAGCAGCCATCATTCCCTACAGCTATCAAACCATTAACTTCCATTTTCTTCAAGGTATTACAGCCAACCCTTTGAGCTATAAGCATGCTTCTCGTTTAAGTTCGGAATCAAGAACAATTAGAACGTAGAAATGCAAATCCTAGATACTTAAAAATACTACAGCATACTGCCATCAAACCTTCCCAACAACTACAAATCATATACTTGAGCTAGAATGTTCATATTAAGTAAATGGCATGCTTATTGTTTCTTCAAGCTAGTCCCCATAATCCAACTTCTCTTAGCATGCTTAGTTTCTTCACAATTTCAGACAATGAATCGATATTCAAGTATAAAGCATAATCAAATTTCTAAGCATTCCACAACCTAAACAAAGCAGGGCTCACACCCCTTATTCAAGAAAACGACACCAAAAGCTCACTTGAAAGAAATCACACACATGCTGAACTAGAAACATAGGCTGCAAGGAGCAAGAACTTCAAAGCAAGCCCAACACCTAAGTAAAAGACTAAGAACACGATTCTGCAATCTATATTTATAATGTACAACTAAGAAAACTAAAGGGAATAGAGAGAGAGCGAGAAGGAGAATAGACCTCCATCGAGGCCGGAGCCCCGACGGCAGAGGCGAGCTCGGCGGCGCGGAGCAGTGAAGAGCTCACGGCGGCGGGCGATGGAGGACGGAGAGCTGCTGCTGCAACAGAGATGGTCGGCATCGACGGAGAGCTCGGCGGATGCGGCCTCAGTGGTGGCTACACGCGGAGAAAACTCCGCTGCTGGCCAACGGCGGCAGCGACGTGGGGGTTGCAGCTACACCGGAGGCGCGGCGTTGTCGGAAAGGCGATGGTCACGGCTGGAACACGGCGGTGACGGGAAATGCAGAGAGGGGAGGGGGCGAAATCTAGGGATTTCTCCAACATTTTTAATTTGGGGGAAATAATCCCATGGAGAGATGAACAAGCAGGGAACGGAGGGATGGTGAGCATCGATGATACTAGCGCCGGAGATGGTGATCGGAGGAAGGAAAGGATGAAGAAGCGCATAAATCACAGAGGAGGACTAGAGAGAGAGAGAGAGAGTTTCGATCGGAGAAATGAGGAAGAGAAGAGGGTTTGGGATTTTTGTTCCAGCGGGTCAGGCTCCGGGTCGGGTCTGGGTTTTCGGGCCTCATGCCGGGTCGGCACAGGGTCTGGGCTGAGTAGCTGGGCCGGTTCTAATATGAGATGGCCGGTTTAATCAAACAGTGGGCCGAGATTTATTTTTCCTTGGGCCGAGATTAATTAATTAGTTATTTACAAATCCAACTCTTAATTAATTATGTGGTTCAAGATACCACTAATTAATATATTACTACAACCTCTAATGATAATTTTAGAGATTAATAATTCACGAGAGAATTATTTTACGAGATTAAAAGATTTAACTTATAGAAATAAGTTATTAACCACGAAAGGAGTTTATTAACTAAAAGTTAATAACTAAGATTTATTTGATTAAGCCAATCAATTAAACAACTAGAATTTATTTTAATTCTAAGTAAATAAATAAATCCATTGATTTATTAAGAAACAATCGAATAATCTATTCGTACAACTGGATTATTAATTCGTAAGTGAATTATACTTGATTAAAGAATTAACTTATAGAGATAAGTTTATTAATCAAGAATAAATTGATTAAGGTAAGCAATTAAGCGATTAAGATTAACTAATTGAGGAGCCTCCCAATTAATTTAAATTCAAGTTAACAATAAATCAATTAACGATTTATTTGTAAGATTCTCGCACAACCCGTTCACTCAACGGAATAGAGCTCAGATAGTTGTAACTATGTTACTGAAGTTAAGATCGAATAAACCTGAGATTAGAATTAATTTTAATAAGTTATATCGATCAGCGAGAATCTTATTTCAATCTCTAATCGAAGGTCAAGCGCAGAGAGAAAAGTAGTCAAGGAGGCGTAAGAGTTCATTAGCAGAAAAGAGCAGACGAGGTGGGCTTTCTTTTAAAACAAAGCATGTTTATTAGTTGATATAGCTCTTTTAAAGATTGTCATGCCATAAAATGTTTTGTTTTTGTATGATGCCTATCTGTTATTGGCTATGCCAATTTTATAAGAATCGAATTCGGGTCCTTGTATGTCTTGCTACTATACCTGGACTAGTGTACACAAGTGGTCGACTCGCTTAGTGTGGCGATCGATCAGATGACGAGTGAGGTGGCCACCTCCTCGGGCACCACAGATCAGATATGGTAGATTACAACAGAAATTTGACTGCAGTCACTTTTGATAACTAAGAGATTTTAGTGAACATAGACTTTTAAGAAAAACCCTATGTTTCACTCAGTATATGGATGACAATAAAATCAGTTTTGGGCAAAGTGTTCACTGAGTACAATTTGTACTTAGCCCTGTACATTGTTTTTAATGTGCAGGTTGAGCAGGTTGAAGCGGAGTGACCGGCGGAGCTTTTGTCAATTTAGTGAAGATTTAGTTGTTGATAACTCTTGGTAATACATGTCTTCATACATGTAGTTATAATCATACTTCCGTTGCGTACACTCTGAGATTCTTACGTTATTTCGAATTGGTTGTATTCTAAGTTGACAAGTGGTATCGTACTTTAAACAAGATAAGTGTCAGTTTGCCCAACTAATGAAGTCGTTTCATGAGTTCAAATCCAAAGACATTCCTTTTTATCCATTATTCATATTCATGTTTTATAGTCACGAATTTACCAAGCTTAGCTATTTATTTAGCAAAGTGCGGTCGTGACACGAAGCCAGGGGGTAGTGGGGTCACTAGGCCCCATTGGAATTTAAAAAATATTACTACTACTATTTTAGTTTGACCATAGACATCTCTATCCTTCAGTCCAAGTGGCAATATTTTCAGCCGTAAATCATTATTTGTTCAACTGTCCCAGGTTCGATCCTCAAGCCCCCCATGGTTCATCTTGTTTTTTTATAATTTCTCTTTCTCTTCTTTTCTAAAAAGGGACAAAATGTACTAGTTATTTAAGATAGTTGATGAAAAAAACTAGCCACTAACTTATAAATATATAAAAACTAGTCACTTTTACATGATAAGACAAAAACTAGCCACTTTATGATACAACATTACGGACCTGACAGTGAGAATGGTAGTCGGGTATTGGTAATGACTAGGTTATTATAATTGAGCTCTCAACTGAACAATAATTATAGCCTTCACATTAAATTTTTAGACGAGGCTAGTAGTTGGGATATATTCTCAAAAATTGTGTTTAAAGAGAACATATGCTCTAGTGAATTAGAGGGAATAGGGAAGAAGATTGTAGAGAACTGTAGAGGACTTCCTTTATTAATTGTTGTGGTGGGAGGTATTTTGAAAAAAAATGGATCACACTCAAAGATGTTGGGAGTCGATAAGGAAGAACTTGACTTTAGTAGTGAACTTAGAGAATGATAAACATTGCTTGAGATTGTTGAGAATGAACTATAGTCATTTGCTTGCCTATCTAAAACCGTGCTTTCTATACATGGGAGTGTTTGAGAAAGACAGTGAAATCAAAGTCTCAACAATCATTAAGCTATAGGTTGGTGAAAGATTTCTAAAACCCATAAATGATGAAAGCTTAGAAGCAGTTGGAAAAGGGTTCTTAAAGGAGTTACTCGATAGAAATCTCATTCTAGTCCACAAGTTGGGGTCTACGGGAAATGTTAAGTTCTGCAAAGTTCATGATCTGTTGAGAGATTTTTATTTGAGTGAAGGTAAGAAGGATGGCTTATACCACGTGATAGGACACGATAGTCCTCGAGGCATAAGTAGGCAATGTCGCCTTGTTATACCTAGAAACAACTTCAAAGAAGAAAGTACTCCATGACTTGAGTTCCATGTCACATGTTCGTTCTATCATTTATGAAAATGGGCAAGTCTCATCATGCAGGAATTTCAGATTGGTGATGGCGTAACATGCAAACGAATTTCATTACTTTATAGGTAAAAACTACGTGAATTCTCGCGCATTTCAATACGTGAATCTCACTACAAGAAAATTTGTGTCTAGTGACAACTGTGTTGTTAACTATTGTTACTATACGACCTGTCACTATGCTATATAGTGATAATTTTTGTCAAAACTGTCACTATATAACACAGGCCTCCGGCACCTTGCGGTTGAAGTTGGTAGCATGTCCTCGTGCTTTTCTTCAATCAGTCTCCATTGGAACTTGCACACCTTGATTGTTTCGTGCGATCAAAATTTAGAAATTTGTCTCAATTTAGGCGTATTGAGTTCATCTATATGCGCTTGTTTCTTCCTAACCCTCCCAGCGATGCTTGTCATCATGGAGAACCTACAGATACTTAAGGTTGTACAGAATTTCAAATTCAGTGAAGAAGCGGTTGAGAGAATTCCCAATATGAAAAAACTGGCGCTGCGGTATTCTATGCATGAGGATTATTATTGTCACTGCAACATTCAACGGCTACATAAACTGGAGTCTCTCGATGTATCGTTGCTCTTCTTTCTTAGACCAACAGCCTTAAGAAGCTTTCCATCACCCAACTTAACTGGAAAATATATATGTACTCCCTCCGTACTCTATTTTTTGGCAAAAAAAAATAGTGACACGAGTTTTAATAAAATGTTAGGTGATATCGTATAATGATAAATAAGTAGAGATGATATAGAGTAAAGATAAAGTGATTGTGATGTATTATAGTGTTTAAAAAAGGAAAATGCAAATCCTTTGGGAATGTGCCAAAAAAAAAAAAATGCGCAAAAAGTTAGGGAACGGAATAAGTATATTTATAACATAATACTTTTTGTGCATTTTCCGGAAAACATAGGAATATATTTGCTTTTTACGCAATAAAATACTCCCTGCGACTCTGAAGAGTATACACATTTTATTATTTTAATATACTCATCTTGAAAAAAAAATATGCAAACTCAACAGAATAGGGAAATATTAAAATTAGATTTTTTTTTCAAATGTGAATGATGACATCACTGTTGAATTGGGCCATTGATAAATCGTAAGCCAGATTAATCCAGGACCGACCCGGATCGGCTTCACATTTTGCCCCTCTTTCTTTGCTACTCAATCTCTGCGCTAAAATTGAACCAAAAATAAAAATGACGGCGGAGCAGCGGCAGAGCAAAAAGAGGAAACGGGGGCGCCGCCACAAAGAACAGAGTATCTCCGCTACGAAAAGTAATGTATCTTCATCCATCGTCTCATCTTCCGGTTCCGCTGCTCCGATCAAGAGCAGCTCGAAATCGAAGTCGTCTTTCCTCGACAAAGTAGGAGCACGTAATTTCTAGTATTTTCTCTGATAACTTTGGGTGCTGGTTCGATTATTAACTTTTTTTTGTATGATTGGAAAGATGAAAGCTAGGTTATCGGGAGGTTATTTTCGCATGATCAATGAGAAGCTTTACACTTGCAGGTACATATTTTTCTTACGATAAATTTATTGAAAAGGTGTAAGTTTGTTCCTGAAATAATTTCTTTTTGGGGGGTTTGCAGTGGAGATGAGGCCCTGAAATATTTTGAAGAGAATCCGTCTTTGTTCAATGTGGTGAGTTGTAATCTTCAATTTTATAATCTCCAAGCTAATTATCTAAGCTAAAAGGAGGAGAATGTTGATTATTTGAAGTGAAGTAAGCTAAGCTTTTGTTTGAGTTCTACTGGCTTTTACTAATTATGTATTTCTTCAACTTGAAACTGAGCCTTCATTAGTAAGTTGACTGCTAAAGATCAGTTACTTATGATGACATCTCGAGAATGCGCACACAAGCTTTTAATATGGTAGATAATTTTCTTAGGAAAGGGTTATTCTACTGTTGTGTAATGGTAGCTGAATGTTATGAACAAGGTCCTGCTTCGTTTGATACGTAGCAAAGTATCTGCATTCCTAATTGAATATAAATGAATACAAATAAAGAGCGACGTTGTTTGATTTTCTGTAGCTTGGTTCCATAAAGTTATGTTTTGAACATTTTCTAGCAATGGTTTCAGTTTCTTTTCATAGTCTTGTGCGTAAGTGCGTGTCTGTGTGTGTGAAAGCGAGAGAGAGAGAGAGAGAGAGAGTGCATTGATTCCTTCCAAATTCCAATCCACTGGAAGATTTTTGTAATGATGCCTTATATTTGACTCATTTTGCTTAGTTTCTGCACAGTCTGTTATCTATAGCATATTTTTCTATATCTTCCATTTGAGTATATTTAGCTCATTATCCTGTCTGTTTACTTGTTTTACCAGTATCATACTGGATACCAGGCGCAAATGTCGTCTTGGCCTGAACAACCAAATGATATTATTATCAAATGGATAAAGGATCGCAGCCCTTCTTTAGTTGTTGCAGATTTTGGTTGTGGTACGAATCTTCAATCATTACCTTTATCAAGTATCTTCTATTTTGCTCGCTGATTATAAAAGACTATGTTTTTATCATCTTCAGGGGATGCAAGGCTTGCTAAAAGTGTGAAAAACAAAGTCTACTCATTTGATCTCGTCTCACATGATCCTTCAGTGATTGCATGTGATATGTCCAATGTATGTGAACCAAACTTCTTCCTTATTTTCTTTCTGCCTTGTGGGATGTGAGTAAGTAGAAGGGAAATCACTAAAACATGTTCCATATAGGTCTATTCTTATCGCCCTCCAATTGTGAGAAACCAAAATTCTATGTAAGAGTAAAAGGTTTTGAAATGTGGTATATTTGGATGATATCTACCAGACTTCATCTTTCGATGTTGCTGAATAACATGTGCTTTGACTTTTAGACGCCGCTCGACTCATCCTCCGTGGATGTTGCTGTGTTTTGTCTCTCGCTCATGGGAACGAACTTCCCTAGTTATATTCAAGAAGCAAATCGGGTTCTTAAGCCTCAGTATGCATTCAATACCATCTTTTCTTCTGAAGCTCCAAAATATTTTGTATTACTTCTCTTCATAGTGCAATTTCCATTGTCTATGTGCAGTGGGTGGCTTTTAATAGCTGAAGTAAAAAGCAGATTCGATCCTACTTCTGGAGGGGCAGACCCCAATATGTTCGTTAAAGCCATATGTGAACTTGGTTTCGCCTCAACATCCAAGGTTCCATACAATTTATAATTTGCACCCTCTTATTATAAATTATAAGGCCTATGCAACTATATTGCTCAGAGTTATCTTTTTTGTGCAGGATTTTTCGAACAAAATGTTTATACTGTTCTACTTTCAGAAAAAGGTTTGTTTCTTTTTTGAAACAGGATTACAGGTACTTCCACCATGCGATATGCATAAGCGAGTTTCTAATGAACGTTTTCTTCTATACAGGGAAAGCAAAAACCTAAGGAAGTAAACTGGCCGGAGTTGAAACCTTGTTTGTATAAGCGACGTTGAATGAAGAGAGAATTTTGATAAGCACTGAAGCAGTTTTGATTAATTGTTGTAATCATAGCGTGGAAAATATTGTAGTGTGTACCTTTATCAGAAAGATTTTAGTGTATCTTGTTTGATCACTTTTCATGGTATTTCCTTCCAAGTGTTCAAATTCAATTAGAAAGTCTTTTTCCAAAAAAAAAATTACTAAAGTTGAAAATGCTTATAAATATCTGAATCATCAAAAATTCATCATCTTCTCAAAAGTTGATTGACGTAGCCATTGGTCTGAGAGATTGCTGCTTAATCAACATCCCATACAGATCTCGTGCCAGCTCGAACCCAGTTAAGTGTAGGAGGACAGCAGGTACAAAGAAGCCGATGAGTCCAAAAGCACCGGCTATCGATAGAGTGAATAGCTCTATCATCAAATTGTACCTATGAAGAAAAGATAGTTGCTGAAACTGATCATAATTCAGAGAATGAAAGTGTGGAGAAGAACTATATTCGAAACTTAAGTAGCAGACCTCGAATGGAAGGTGGAAGCTAATAAAATGTGCATAAGCTTGTAGCTGGTGGAAGTGATGATGTTTGAAGTAATGCAGCAAATCAGTAGCAGTATAGTAGGATAGATCATTGCAGCATAATTTGACATCCCTGAGAAATTTGCATCGAAGTCATAACTATAATTTGGTGCATATAAAATAGGTACTGGATTATACCGGAAAGCTTTCGCTTAAGGAGATGGAACAAGATAAAAACGGATAGAGCAGCCGTAAAGGATGTCGAGAGTGCCTGCATAAACGCACACTGATAAAACACCAACACCGCTATGTAAGACTGCACCAGTTATTATTTACAATTACCAGTCCCTTTGCTCCGAGATTGAATTTGGAAACTGAAAGCCAATCCAAAATGGCATTCAAAGCAACAGCACCTGCACTGACTAAAAAGGGCCGCTTCCCATCTCCAAGGGAATAGAAAACTGCCACTAACAAGTCTTTAGCAATGAAAAATGGTGTACCTAGAGAATCTGTGTCAAGATAGCTGTATCAGAAAGTTTGGATGGATTGTTATTGAAATAACACATTCAGACAAACTTTTATATTTGCAAGAAACACTGCTAATTCTAAGTAGCAATTTCAAGCTTTTATCTTTTTCGGAAAAACCTGAATAATAAATTCAGGACTACATGGTCAGATCGAAATAAATAATTGTCTGGCGGCACCTGTTGTTCAGAACTAATATCCACGTGGAGAGAATATATCAATCTCTTTCAGGGCAAGCGAAGCAAAGCATGGTGTTCTACTTTAAGTCTATAACCAAGCAAATGACAGTCAAGTTTGCAGATGGGCCATGAAAAAACTCAAAATTCACCATGTTTCTTCAAAAAAAAAAAACATTCTTCATTTTAGAGAGAAGGGTATTGGATTGATAGGTTATACTTCAATCTGTAAACACTCAGTGACTAGAAAATCTAGGAGTTAGTTCTAAATGAATTTACAAAAGTCAAACTTTACCAGAAAAGTTTCTAGGGATGTACAGAAAAGAAACCACAAACATATAGTCAACATATATAAACTCGTTATGCCAACATATAAGTTAATGCCATAAAGCTGAGAGAAATTTTATCTTGATACTCACAAGCATGGAAGAGACTGGACACGAGAGCGCTAGCTGAAGAATCAAATGCAAACCGTTCAAACAAGATATGGATGATTGGCTTTGCCAAGCTGTGCATAACTGAAAAAATGGGCAAGAGAAGCACCTGCAATTAGGCAGATACATACAGGTATTAAAGATAAACCAGGATTTCATTCAGCCATTGAAGAATTATGATAGATGCTAAGATATTGAACGCTTAGAAAGTAGAAGTTTGTAAACCCAAATCACACAATAAACCAGTCCAACAGGCGATGCCTGTCACAAGCAAATCGCCAGATAACAATCTTCAAAACTTGAAAGAAAGCAGTTTCAAACGCAGATTCATATTCATATATAAACTATGTAAACAATGGTAATGCAACTCGCAGGCCAAACCCACTTGTATTTCTGAAGTCTAGGTTCTTATAGTTGATTGTAGAGACTCCTGGTAAGACTATCCATATGCTTTACTCTATAGTGAGATAACAGACATTTTTGTGGTAATTGAGCCAACGTGTGGCATATTTTCTGACATACAGATAAAAAGTTGTAGAGTTTACAATGGCTTACCATGCAAAGCAGCAGAGCTCTTTCTAAATCGTCGACTAAGCTTTCCCATGAAGACTTCTACCATGGTTTAAATCATTAATCATTAATAACGAAGACAAAGAAGACGAGAATGAAAGAGAAGTGAAACAGAAAATGCCGAATAATTAGAACAAAAGCAATTTTAACCATGTGGTACCTTCACTAGCTTGGAAAACTTAGGCACAAGAGGTAGTATAATGATGCTTGAAAGAGCACCAAGTGGTGCCATGACCATAAGATATGCATCTGAAAATGTATTAACAATTAAGTAAAATTATGGGAATCAACTGCAGTGGATAATAATCTTTAGATAACACATTTCCAGGTGCACAAATTACATGGTTGACTTGTAAGCAGATTGGCTAGAGTAAAACAGAATATCATCCCAGGTTAAAGTGAGTGCATTTTTTAGCTCCTGAAATTTCTGCTAAGATAATTACCAGGAGATTATATCAAAATGAAGCAGAACAGTTGTGCCTGCTGGAGTGAATCCAATATTTTGTTATATGCTAGATTTGCATCTGAACAAGAATTACTAAATTCCTCTCTCAACTGCAATATTTTTCATCAGCCATATGTCTCTTGACCAAGTGAATCATGTAGTCCTCACATCCCACTAAAAATTCTTCATCCTTGTCAAGGGTGGGACCTACTTCATTCAAGTATGCTTATTTTACTGGGCATCAGAAGAGACACATTGTTCGAAGGACTTCAGCACAATTATTTAAAGAGCTCACAAAAGGGGTTTGGACTGCTTTGCTAATATTTGAGATGAACCGCATGACAATTGTCAAATGTTAAGTTAGAATCATGATTTCACTTGATTGTGTGGGTGTGTGCATACACATATAATATAATCCATAAAATCACACTACAAGCTACACAAATATATCACCTACATGACAGGCCAGCTGCAGCACCAGGAATGAGAGATGCGAAGAAAAGATCAGTAAATGATGCAATTTGTGCCAAGCCTGAAGTTACAGTTGCTGGGAGTAACAGCGAGAAGAACTGAACCAAGGAATTTAAGAGAAAGGAGAGGAATTGGTGAAAATCATTGTTGGTATATGTTTGAACATAAAAAAACCCTGTGACTCAAAATTCTAGAGCCTGAACCTGGTACACATCCACACTTTTTAAAACATTAATGAATGTATCTGGAATAACTTCATCAGACCGTCCTCTTCTGAGCAATATCACCTGGCATTGTGTATTACATCCCACATAAGAATTCGTCAGAAACAAAATCACAAAAATATTTATATGGTTAGGAAAAATAATATTTCAACAATATGTTGCTCGGCAGACAAGCTCCGGGAAGGGGAAGGGGAGGCACTAACAAAATAAGGTAAACCTGGATAATCCACTGGAGGAATAATCCAATAGAAACTGCGTATGAAACAAGGCTTGCACCTAAGGAAAGAAGATATGAACTATAAAAGAAGGTATAGGAAGAATAAGGGCAAGTGTTGAAATGAGTCAAATGACTATTAGAAAAGCTACTGACCAGTAGAAGAACCATTGAATCCTCTGGTAAGAGCACAAATGAGACACTGCAAGTGGTTGTTCATGTTACAATAATTTAGATACCATGCAGGCTAAGAAAGAGAAATAGTTCAATGCCAGCTATGTGAACTTACACTAGCAATCAGCAGTGAGCTGGATAAAGCAGGGCTAATGCAAGGGAGAGCATTATTTCCTTGTACACTGAGTGGATTGAAGGGTGGGTCATTAGATGTCGGATTATGACATGCTACACATAACTACTAAGAAACATGCATACCTCATGTATCCGAAGCTGAGTCCAACAGGACCTGCAAGGACTATGCATGGCGTACATAATTTTCAGCTAAAAAGGGAACATAGTAGGAGAGAATAAAGATCTAAAATCATTTTAATAATACTTGCAAAGAGATAAAAGTCAGCAATGTCGTAGAGTGTAGCATTTTCTACAGCAAGGGGAAGCAAGGAGGGAATAAAATAACATAAAGAAAGGCATGTAGATGGGAAGGTTTCACTTAATTTGTATCTCTATACGTGTAAATGGAAGGTGCGAGAAAATTTCCATTTTAACTTAAAATGAAACATAAGATATCAGACATATTTCAGTATCTGCTAATATACATTCCATACCTGCTTGATAGCTATTTCCCTTATGATTTGACCTTCAGCCAATATCCACAAACTGTGAAGTGACACCATGCAACGAAAGCAGTCAGCAAAGTAACATACACTTCTGACCCTTGTACATATATGAAGTAGTGAGAATTAACTGCACCACAGTTACTTTTAGCCTGCTTACTGCGTTAATACTCATCTTACCCAGGTGCATAAATTTGAAGTATGAATTCTGGGAAGATATAAACAAGAGCACCCGCAACACCTCCCGCCTGCATGGCACCACTGACCATTATGAACAGGTAATGAGTTTATTAGAAGCACTAATGAACTTGCGATTATATTGAACCAGCATACCAGAAACATAATGGTGGTCAGATGTTGAAATAACTTCTCTCCTCGCTCCTTTGGAAGTTTACTGAACAATTTTTTATTTCAAATATATCAAAACAGTACATATTAAGTATCTTTAAAGAGACGAGTAAATTTTAGCCTGTTGCTTTGGGAACACAAATTGAAATTATTAGAGTGCTAATCTTTAATGCACAGTTGCAGCATTGCACACATATTCAGAATATAAAAACTGCTGTCCCCAATCGGAATTTGTTGCAGTACAAGTTTATGTTCGGTAAGCAAGAGAAATTAATAACCACAAAGAAAACTTCAATGTTCTAAAAATACATGAATGATGCTTAACTAGAACTCCTAAATATGAACTTTCGGTAAATTTGTAGGATTGTGATATGACAGGATACTTATGCATCATAATGAAATGTTACAAACCTTTTGAAATGTATAATATGAGCAGTAAGCAGGTCAAGGAGAAAATATTACCTTAAAGTAGTTGACATGATAATATGGATTGGACCATTGACACCTGCGCAAGACAAAAACCAGCCAGAAATAGTTGGTGCAGAGAAAATGTGTATCTGCATAGAGAATAAAAATATGACCAGACATTCAAAGTTAAAATTATCCAGATTCCTAAAAAGAACGAGTCATTTTCCTTCAGATAAAATCAAATAGCACGGATTCATGCAACTACATTAGAGTTCCACTACACATCCTTATCACACAAGAAGAATAGCATAAGAATCTGCATTAACTTGAAGGACTGAAGGAGGATTTAAAATCAATCCACATTTAACTCTTGATCAACTAACATAAATCCATGGATTGTAAATCAAGGACTTCCATCATTGAATTTTAGATTATGTTTGCCAAACCTAATCATTTCAAATTTATCCTCATCCCTCTCATGCACTAAGGCCACAAACACATAGTTACACACTGCAATTACTAGCACTGCACATCCATATCCTGACAGGGAACCATTCATTTGAAATCCCTTGAAAATTCAAATTCTTCCATCCAGACAAGAGCTTATGATATCTGATTCAAATGAAGAAAAGTGCAAGATAGACAATAAAAGCAAGAAATTATGCATGATCATTTAACACCGACCAATTGTGAAACAACAATAACTAACCACCAAGAAGCGATGACGAGAAACCAGGCAAAACCCAGGCATACCTGAAAATATCACCATCAAAAGTCCTATCAGAGAGAAGTTCTTCTCACACAGTATTTATAACATCTTCAAATGAACAAAATCAGGCAAACTAGTCAACTGTACAATACTTGAAAGCAGTGGCAACGGGGCCAACCCCAAAAACTGAAGCCATTGCGACCTCTCTGATCAATCCCTACATTGATACATGAAATTAAGTTACTACGAGTACGCAGACGCAATAATATAGAAGTTAATTGCATCCCTACAAATATGAAGACTTTGTACGAGCCAAGCTACTCAGAGCTGGTCTGGGAAAGCTCGTTAGAACTCCTTTAGTAAAGCTCTTTAACAAATAATTCAATCTTAAGAAACTTGCAATACTTGGCTACTTAACTTGTAAGAAAACTCACTATTACAGTCGTCAGCTAGCTCGATAATTTAAAGCTATTAATTGAATGCGCATCAGATTCTTTATTCTTTTTTTTTTTTAACTTTGATTGGTTATAATAAGTATATAGGTTCTCAGAATTCAATAATTCGTTTCAATCAGAAACACAGTGATTATATAAATTTAAACATTTGCTTCACTTGAATAATCTGAAACTTGAATGTATACCCTAAATTAAGTTCCACCTGGTTTCCATAAACAAATAAATCAAGAATGATTAGACTAGTTATGAATATTACCAAAATCTTGCTCGTAAGAGTAGCCAAGCCAACCAACGTAGCAGCATCAACTGATTTACCACCTATTCAATAATTACAACTTAGAATAACGCATAACATGAGCAAAAATAGCAATAGAAAGCAATAAAATTCGAGTTCCATTTATACGCGAACCTGATGGCACCGAATTTTTAACGTGCGAAAATTCATCCTTGTGCGGCGTACAAAACGACTTCTCCGCACAAAAGGCGATTTGAATTTTTCTGAATCGGTGAGGAAATGCTTCCGCCTGCGATAACCGTAGCGACGATCCGCCAATCGGCGAGTAAGTATTACGGGGCAGATAATTGGCGGGGAAATTAAGATCGGAAACAGTTCGCGCTCTGATCATTTCTGTAGAAAATAAAAAAAAATCAAATGATTCGGTTGAAATTGAGTGAGTTCTTATGGTTTTTATTCATGCGATGGAAACGGCGGCGCCTCTTAAACCCATTGGCGCCAAAATGAGGACGAAGGAGCGGAGACAAATTGTAACAAACGAGGCAAACCGGCGTAGGCTTTGACAGCTGTACGCGGCTAAACCGAGACGGTCCGACCGGTTCGCAGCTCACCCGGTTCTTCTACCCATTTTTACAAAAGTACGGTGGCATTTTTGTAAATCGTAATCACCTAACTCTTAAAAAATGAACCAGCGTCTCTCTCTCCCATCATCGCCGCGGCGGCGTCCTCTGCAGCGAAGCCCCAAGAACTTGTACAATAAGCTTCGAAGTTTCGAAGTTGTCTGTTTGAGCTTGGATTTATTAGATCTTCTTTTGATTTTTCATTGCGGTAATTCTAGATATTGATGGATTTGTATACTAAAAAACAGTCATTTTAGTGTATATATGTGTTTTTCGTAACAACAAATAATTTCCTACGTGATTTGTTTGTTTTGTATTAAAATTTATTTCATTATCTCAAAGTTATAGACTATATCGTATGTTGTAGATCACAGGAGACCATAGTAACCGTTTTCTCTAGAGATATAAATAGGTTTCACAATCGAGATAGTTATGTATAGAACTATCGATTTAGGGTGTAGTATGAACGGTTATATAGGTTGTCTCCGCTACTTGTTTATACTAGTACGTTCTCGCACTGAAAGGATTACACTGAGGTGTATTTTTCTATTCTGACCTAAGTGAAATAATTGAAACCTCGATCACTTAAAGTTGCACCCGAACTTTAATTGAGTCACTGAAGGTATATAGTTAAAGTATGTTTCTTTGATTTACCATTGGTGAGAACATCCTTCATTGTTTTGCATGGATACTTTGTGAGATTCTTATAGAGATTTGAGTTGGTAAGCAGTCTTTTTTGGCAGGCGGTGACCGCTATCTGGGTGTTGTAGGTAATTATAAACTTCTTTTCTTTGTTGAAGCGCCCGACGATGTAGTCGCGGAGAGACTCTCCGCGTCGTTGAACTATGCACTCAAATCTTCCGATTTTTTTTTAAACTTCTTGCTACTAGCATATTGCTGCACAAAAGTGTCAGTTAATTGGGCAAAAGAAGATATATAAATTATTAGGGAGATTCGTGTACCCTTGGAGTAGGCTTGTCAATGGGTGGGTAATACCCGGACCCGGCCCAGACCCGCTCAATACCCATTAAGTCCGGGTCCGGGTCCGGATCCCACCCGGTCAGATCTATACTTGCAGCGGGTTTGACCCGACCCGACCGACGCTCTCTTTCTGAGTCCAGGTCCGACCCGGCCTTTTTTTTTTTTTTTTTTTTGAATTTTTTTCCTCAAGTAATATGATATGTAGTGCTTGATTTCTGTGAAATCTTGAGACATTTCTTGAATTTGTGATTTGGGTTCTTGGAATCATGAAATACTAATAATTTCCATCTCATCAGTTTTCTTATAAATGGGTGTCGACGTGTACGTATTATAGCATAATAAGTACATATGATGAGAAGAAGGAATATGATATTAATTGCATTGGTAGAGAGAATTACAATTTTCTTTTTTTTTAAAAAGTGAATTAAAATTGAAGGAAGGATATTGTTGAGTTCATTCAAGGTGTAAGCTCATAGTGACATCATCAAGACAAAAATAATCCAATATAGCTAATTCAAAGAATACAATAAGGAAAATATGTAGATAATATGTTCATATTTTTCTTGGGCCTTAACTGCAAAAAAAAAAAAAGACAGTTTGAACATGTCAATTACATTGATACATAAATAGATAGTTAGATAATATTAATAATGAGAATACAATGTTAGTTACCATTTCACACTTCATTTTCATCTCCTTCACTGATGGTACTCAAAACTTCATCACGAGGGAGTGTGGATAATCTTCGATGAACTACAAATACATAAAATAACGCTTATAAGAACAAATCATGATAAAAATGAAAGATGAAATATTTTTAAATAAGTACATACCGTTCTCTTTAAATGACGGAATCCAATCATTGGCAACAACCAATGCTTCAACAGCATCCGGGTTCAACCTAGAACGGGTCTCATCTATAATACGCCCACCAACACTAAATGCTGACTCTGAAGCAACTGTGGTAGCTGGAACAACTAATATGTTACGTGCTATTTTTTGCAAAACGGGCAATCGTGTGTCATTAATACTCCACCAATTCAAAACATTGAACTTATCATCTTGAGGAAGTTTGGGTTCATTCAAGTAGGTTTCTAACTCTGACTGTTGAAGTGATGAAGCATTAGATTCATCGTACCATGCATTAAAACCACGCAAAAGACTACTTTGAACCCCAGCCGAACTACGAGATCAATACAAACAGTAGCAGACATCAACTCTGCACCAAATAAAATGAGGTCATATTAATTTAATTGAAATGATTGTGCATATAGCTAGACTAGAAAATTAATCACAGAGTATTCATGATTCAATCAAGACTAGAAAAACACATGTAGCATAACAAAAATGAGAATCAACATACAAAAATTAAGTTCAACACAATCCTCATGTAAACTGTAACAAGTCAAAATCTGCATATCCGACAAACAAGAATTCTAATCAAAACTCGTAATTTCTCTTCATTTCTAAAAGGTAGTAACTTCAAAAATCAACTCCTCTTCATTTCCTCACATTCTTGGAGGAAAATTGGAGAACGACGTAGAACAAGAGACGAAACAGCCCAAAATTCGGGATTTGAAAAAATAGCAAAATAGATACAAAAATCAGACCCATTATCGTACTTGTGGAATTTTCTTCGTCGTAGCAAGCGGGGCAGAACCATCGACCTTTGGGCACGGCGACGGAATCGGGAGATAGACGTGAATAGAAGGCTGGAGAGGGTGGCGTCGAGGCAACGGCGTTGGCCGGCTCTTGCTATCGCGATGGCAGATCGGGAGACTAAACGGGCTGGCGGCGGCGACAGCCACTCGAATGGGCGGCGGCAGATTATGTGGTAGATTGGTGGCGGCAAATTGGAAAATTGCGCAGAGGAGTGAGAGAGAACAACTGTTCGTGAACAAACAACATTTTTTTAAAAAATTTCTACGGGTCCTAATTATCCATAGGGTAATTACCCCGCCCGAACCCGTTCAAATTATAATTTCCGGGTCCGGGTCCTTAGTTTAACGGGTGGGTCTGGATCCGGAACCATAACTTTTTGAGCGGTCGGTCCGGGTCCGGGTATACCCACCCGCTGACAAGCCTACCTTGGAGGGTCGGTCGTATAAGACTAAAACTGAACTCTTTACACATGCAAGCTTCCCTCATCTCGCGAGGGATGACTATGGTAAACATCATTTAACAGTATTGGGTGGTATGGTCGTCCGGATCAATAGTGTCGTCAAATGGCTTCAGCTTCATGTTGGGGAAGCTGAGAATTTGTTATGCTTTTTCCACCAATGCAATGTCATTGACAAAAGGTGAGTCAGCATAGCAATTGGCTGCGCTCTTTTTGACAAGAATCAATATTCCTGGGATCCGTTGATTATCATCTCCATCTCAATCAGCTTGAGGGCTAACTTCACGTTTAGATTTGGGAAGGAACCAACAACTGCCGACATGACATGAATGATCGGTTGTTCCAGATAGTTTGTAATATGAATTAGACCACGTTCAGCCTGAATGGCTTAGCCCATTAGTATTGTTGTATCAACTCTAGTATGAACTGACTGACGAGTGCCTTCGTGTGGCGTGTTGCCAAAAAAAAATAAAAAAAAATCCAAATGATAGCCTAACATCGACTTGTAATTTTGTAGTATTGTTTTTTTTACGGGATACTATGAGTGTCATAGTATCCCGTAAAAAAAACAATACTACAAAATTATATTTTAAAACACTTATTAGGTTTCGGTAGGAAATACGTGTCAAATAGTAAATATGACTAAATAAATGAGATGGAGGTAGTATTCTCCAAATAATTAAATCTTATCAAAAGAATAGTCAACTAAAAGTACCAACTTAACGTAAATATAAGAATTAAATCTTATCGAAAGAATACTCAACTAAATGCACCGGAAAAGGGAGCATTTTCATAAAAATTTCTAATAATACTAATGTTCATTAACATTAATTCATTTTAGACATTAACTTATTCATATGCATTTATATAATGACTGTATTATATTATGAAATATGAATCGGTGAGATAAATTAAAAAGCAGAACGTCATTATATAATATAGATAGAGTAAATCTAGGAACAGAAATTGGTGGGATCCTCATCAGTCCTTGAGTGGGCTTGTCTCCAATATGACTATCCATTTCCATGTGCACTTTAAATAATTCTTCTTCTTCTTTTTTTTTTTTAACTCGTAACATAAGTAACCATTATAATATCCATAAATTAAATTTAAAAAAAAAGACCATTATAATATCTATCGAGTCAATAATAATAAAAAGAAAAGAACCAAAAAAAATAATCTAGTTTTTTCAACGGGGCATCTTGTACAGTTCCACTTCTACCCTCCTCTGTCCCCCTCATCACTTTTATTATTTGTATTTAATTATTAAAAAAAGACAAATTAATATCGAAAAATCACGAGAGAGAGAGGAAAGAGAGAGAGGAACCCCACTGTTCTCTGACACAAGACCCAATTCCCTCCGCGGCTTTATCTCTGCGGATCAAAAGAGTACAACAAAATTAACTGAACAGGAAAAAGGACTACTACCGCGGTGAGAAAAGCTTTTAATCAACTCTCCCCCACTTAATCTTGAAATCATTGTAGCTTGGGAATCTTCGATCTTCTGTACTTGAAGCTGTTTTCAAGAATTTTTGTTTATTATGTGAGCAGCGTTCTTCTGTTTCTATTAACAATTGGTTTGCTCTGTCAGAAAAATAAAAAAAAAAAAATTCAAGAAAGCATGGAGCTGTCGAGCGCCATTATCTATTCTGAGTGTTCTCGGTCTGTTGACTATTGAGTTTCTGTGGGGAGAGAGAGAGAGAGAGTGGCCATTCCGCGTACTCATCCGAGGAGAATTTCTTACAAGGGTGTTTTTTTTGATGTGGGGTTTGTGTATGATGTTTGAGGAAGTCATAAAGTTTCGATCTTGGTAGTTCTTGAATAAATGCCTGTGCACATCTAGAGAGAGAGAGAGGGGGAGAGAGAGAGAGAGAGAGATGGGATCTGGGAATGGGTTTTATGGAGGAGCAGAGTTTAGTCTAGACCCGAAATGGTTGGTCGATCCGAAGCTTCTCTTCGTTGGTCCGAAGATTGGAGAAGGAGCCCATGCCAAAGTATACGAAGGAAAGTAAGTTGACTTTCATGTTCTTCTGTCTGAATCATTACACCTTTTTGCAATTTTTTATCTTAGTTTTGGAAACTGTGTTGTTCTTTGATTTTCTTCCTTTCTTTTCCAAGAATGTGTTCTTGTTCGAACTAATCGTCAATTTGATGTTTCTGTTATCCCTTAGTTGGAAATCAAGAATTATAGTAGTAGTTGCTTTTATGATGTCTTGCCTAATTGTTGACTATATTTTAGATACAAAAACAAAAATGTTGCTATCAAAATTGTGCATAGAGGAGAGACACCCGATGAGATTGCGAAGAGGGATGGTAGATTCGATAGGGAAGTTGCAATGCTATCAAGAGTTCAGCACAAGAACTTAGTTAAGGTTGTCTTTTACCCCTACATTCCAACTCCTATTGTAATAGTGAAATTCATCTTCGACTTATGCATTGTAGTGATAATGGAGCTTATTAGTTTGCCTTTCTGTCTGCAGTTCATTGGAGCTTGTAAGGAGCCTGTTATGGTGATAGTAACCGAACTTCTACTCGGTGGGACGTTGAGGAAATATTTGCTAAATCTGCGACCAAGGTGCCTCGATATGAGGGTTGCTATCGGGTTCGCTCTTGACATAGCTCGTGGAATGGAATGTTTGCATTCTCATGGAATCATACATCGTGACTTAAAGCCTGGTAATGACAGTTTCCTAGTTTCTTGTGACTTACTACATCGGAATTTGATCTCATTACTTATGATATCTTATTTATGGAAGCTGCTAACCTTTGTTTTAGTTGCATAGTTCTTACTTAATGTGTTTTATATCTAGCAGAAGCTTAGACAGATCCTTTGTCTAAAATATCCCAATCGTTAAGAGAAACCGAAGACTATAGCTGTTTCATTAATCATTCCTCAAAGATTATAACTTTAATTGTGGAACACATGTTTGGTTACTTTGGTACCCTTTTGTTCGTTTCTGATGCTCATTTGATGTCACTTCAATCCATGTTACTATGTGTACCAAATTGAAAGCATCATTTTAACTATTGCATTGTTCTATCGAAAGTGTAGATTCTTGCTAATGATCACAGGCCGGTTTTCCTGATTTAACCTGGAACTTTGCACATCCGATTCTTCCACTTTAACTCTACCTCTATAATGTTGCATTTGCAATGAGTATCGTAGTTGCAAGTGAAATCTTGATGCATCCTTGTATACTATTGACAAGCATTATTGATTCGTGTTGGTTTCATTTCTGTGCTCCAGAGAACTTGCTCTTGACAGCAGACCATAAAACCATAAAACTCGCAGATTTTGGTTTGGCACGAGAAGAGTCGTTGACAGAGATGATGACTGCTGAGACCGGAACTTATCGATGGATGGCACCGGAGGTAATAATCACTTTCCTTTTTCCAATTTTCCATTTTTTTTTTCCTGACTTATTTGGGTCGAGTTTGCTAAGAGTATCTTTTGTTGCTTCTTTATTGTTATTCTTGCAGCTTTATAGTACAGTGACACTTAGACAGGGTGAAAAGAAGCACTATAACCACAAAGTAGACGCGTATAGTTTCGCCATTGTATTGTGGGAGCTCATACATAACAAGTTACCGTTTGAAGGCATGTCGAATCTGCAGGCTGCCTACGCTGCTGCTTTCAAGGTAACTCAAATTCTCTGCAAAATCTTCTTAGTTACATTCATCCTCGGTTCAATGAACCTAATCTAAGCAGTCACAATAACAATAATGTAATCAAAATCTAAAAATGTTCGACGTTTCTATAGGTTAGCTCTGTGTGAAAACAAAATCTTATACGGAGTATACAGGTTAGACAAATAGTTCATACATAAGTATAAGATGTCATACCAAACCATTAAAAGAGTTGGTAACATTAAATTTAACTATATATGAGTTTTGTTGAAATAGTGTATAGAATATAGATCGTTAAATAAACTAAATCGTTTTTCGGACATCTAAAATACTACTCCATCGAGAAATGAAACAAGAATAGTGAGACGGAGGGAGTACATATTAAACATCAATGGAAAGTTTCTAAATAATTTCACCTCATAATCTTGATATTCTGTTCTATACATATAAGAAAAATAAATAAACTACTCATAATTTAAATGAACTCCTATCTTGCTTCAATGGCCTTCACTAATGATCGTTAAAATCTTCTTAGTTTCATATCCTCTTTTCCTAAGTATGGTTTGATTTGTGTGTTGACGCGACTGAAGCTTGTGCTTTTCCTTGTCAGAACACAAGGCCGAGTGCCGAAGATCTTCCGCAAGACTTGGCCTTAATCGTGACTTCATGTTGGAAGGAGGACCCTCATGATCGTCCCAATTTCACTCAGATAATACACATGCTCCTCCACTATCTATCCGCGATCTCACCTCCAGAACACGCTATCCCGTCTCGAATCTTCACCTCCGAGAATGCTGTTTTCCACCCGGAGTCACCAGGAACGAGCTCGTTGATGGCCAAGAGAGACGACAACTGTGAAACACCAAAAACACCCATGGAGAACAAGCTGAGAGGGTTTTTCTTCTGCTTCAATCAGTGCTACTAATAATATCTAGATAACGTCAACTAAACTTTCCTCCTAAAAGGTAAAATCTTCAAGTTCTTGAAATCTTTATACGAGGATGGAAGTTTTTAACCGGTAGAGGTGTCTGATATCGCGATGTCCATTGCAGGAGATGATCCTTTAACTCGGTCGTTTTTCGAAGTTGTAGATTATGGAGTTGGGGTTGCTGTGATGTATTGTAGGTGTAAAATAAGGGTGCATCCAAATGCCTCAGACTCCATTGATAATATGGTAGAAACTCGGTTGCTAATAAAGAACCAGCGACAATCGCTGCTGCTATTCCCTTATCGATGTAACTGTGAAATAGTTGCTTTAGAATGTAATAATTAATTAGTAACATTTTCTTGGATATTTAGAGTATTAAAATCTGTCATTCATATCTGGCTCAATGTTCTTGAAAATTTGAGGTTGAGATTTTAAGTTTGGACTGTAAGTGCGCTCTTTAATGTGCTTTGGAGGAGAAACGTCTTATAACTTGGCTACGGTATTCCCACTACCATCATTCTAGTTTTTTTTTTTTTTTTACTCAATTTCTTTTTCAAGATCTCTCTCTCTCTGTTTTTTTTTTTTGGACTCCAGCTTCTAGTTACGCCGTGTATTATACTGTTTATAATGATTTTTTTCATAAAATATACTAAATGTTTTAGTAAATACTCTTGATTTTTAGGGTTGACTTTTTTTTTTTTTAATTTTTTATGGGGCTGTCTTTTCTATAATGAGGTAGATACTCTTGTGCATCAGTAGTCCCATAGATTAAATATATGCATATGCAAGGTATAACATAATAAAATGAGACTACTGCAGTGAGACGGATGGAGTAATATTTTATGTCAAATATACAAATTTAGACCGACACCAATTAGCTCAAATTTAGACATTTCCTTTTTCAAATAAAAGCTTGGGGAGTCATTTCGGAGTGGAAATGATAAATCATAATTGATCATCCTTTAGAAGAAGAAAAAAATAACAAATTTGTGATAAGAAGAAAAAGAAAAATGATATGCTAGTCACTCAATGGTGGACATCTTTGTGGGTACCATCTTCGTTTCTTCGATTTGACATTATTTTGTTTGATTTTTTCAATTGTTTTATATTCTAATATTATAGAAATTAATATAAAAATTATTATATTTACAAAATAAATAAAAATCAAAGCTCGATTTGTTTTTTTTTCCTTTCTAACATCGAAAAATGAGCAATAATACAAATCGAACTTTGATTTTTATTTATTTTGAAGATTTAATGATTTCTATATTAATTTATATCATATTAGAATATAAATCAATTGAAAAAATAGAACAAAATAATGTCAAATCGAAGAAACGAAGAAGGTGTCCACCATTGGGTGACTAACATATTATTTCTCGGAAGGAAAAAATATTATGACAAATTTAGCTTGAATTTTATGTGTAACAATTAAAAATAAAGGATATTCCAAAGTTCGGTATTAACCCGCATTTTATTCCCTAATATGGTACTAATCATATGATATAAATCGCACCTAAACACATGCGATTAAAATAATTCTATCACATTCCATGTTTTATCCCAAAATTTATCAATCCATTAATTCATCATACCCCTCAAATTAAACCCTCATTTACTAACTTCAAGTTGTGATTGTGCCTAGCTCAAGTGGGGCAGCCGCTTGATCAAGTGGGTTTATTGAGCTGGGCCCATGCAAGTGAAAAGTATCCAATTTGGGCTTTTCAAAATCCAAGATCGTTCCAATATCAGGCCCACATATGCCCAGCCCAGACACACCTTAGATCCAGTATCCAATTAATATTTTTGAGCTATACCCATAAATTAAACTTAGACTCCCTCCTAGTATTTTTAACAGTCATTCTAACTTTTTAATTATTTGTAATTTAAAAGCCATTCAGATAAATTATTCCAAAAGTACCCTTATTTATTACTCACATTTGTTTTGTATTCTTTTACTTTTTGAAAAATAAGTTGAATATAATTATGGGAGAAAGTAATTTTCATGATTTTCCACAAAATAAATGTTCATTAAATAAGGTTAATTTAGAAAAAAAGTTTTATTTATTAATATGTGTGCAATAGGCTAGAATGACTATTAAAAAAATAGGAGGCAGTATAATTCTAAGCATCTAAATATCTCCGTCCCATTGATATATGTATAGTTGATTTTCTTTTTGTCTTACAAAAAAACAGTCAACTATTTCTATATTAATGAGACGGAAGGAGTAGTATTTTTAATAATAAAAACTAATAAATCATAAAAACACCTATTGGTTCTTGCAACCTGCTCATAATCAAGATTTCACAGATTCACAATTAATGCATATAGATTATTGCCTAGGATTCGATTCGTATCCAAACTGGGATTGTAAAAGCTATTAAGAAAATAAAAATCTAACGAAAGATAGGAAAATGGGTGTTACACTGTTACTAGAATATATGGAAATTATTAATTATATATTTAATCTATAACTAGAAATCGTAGTAGCTCTGCAGTAAATCTACTCTTAGATTTACTGCCGGTTATGTTAAATTCCTTTGCAGGTCAACCATCAAACACTACCCTCGACAATCAGCTACAATCATCCAAAAAAAAAAAGAAAGAAAGAAAGGGCAAAATGGAGATTTCGGTCGACATCAAATTTCATTACTATCTTGGGCGCCAAGTCTGGGTTTTGCACACAAACTGCAGCTTGAGGCTCGGAGTCAGGTTCAGTCAACCCTGGACCCATCCGAACCAAGCTCCAAACTCCCGGACACGCCTAGGATCCTGTCCGTTTCTCAGGCTCTGGACCTCCGAGCCTATTAATGGGATTTCCCGCTCATTCACACACATTCGTTTACTTAACCCAGTGGAGAATAAGGGGAAAGTATCCGACACTCTCCTCGCAATTTCTGATGCAAATGCATTTCATCATCTGAGAATACATGATCCCGGTTTCTTCTTCTCCATGGCTAGGTATAATGGGATGCCGATTTCGATTTATCATCTGAAAATAATAATAATGTCGTTATTATCTCAATAATTTTTTTAATG
This sequence comes from Mentha longifolia, assembly GCA_001642375.2. NCBI lineage: Eukaryota > Viridiplantae > Streptophyta > Magnoliopsida > Lamiales > Lamiaceae > Mentha > Mentha longifolia. Next base: position 16,782,267 of record CM038116.1, on the reverse strand, counting down.
GATTGGTAAAACTTTCAATAGATGTTCATCTCACTCTTAAATTTTTCTGGGTTTGGTTCAGATTCTACGAGGGGGCCAAAAATGTTGAATATACACACATTTGTGTGGGTGCCTTTATTTACGCAAAAGGGTTTTTCTGGTTTGAACTCTGTAGTTTCTAATTTTTGAGGTTTTGAGCTCTGTGAGCTTCTATGGAGTCCAAAGGATCATTTTTTTTGGGAGGAAGAAGGGTATTTTTTATGTGGGCTCGAGTTTTTTTTTGTTCTTTTTTAAATAAAAAAAAAGTTTCGATGGATGATGCTTTGCTTTCTTTTTTATATTATTTGATTAGCTTCTGGAGTTCTGGGTTCGATGGTGTTTCTCTTGCTCTGTTTATCGTTTGCGTAGTTAGGGTTCGTTGATAAATGATGATATCGATTGAACTCAAAGCAAAAAAAAAAATAAAATGGAATCTTTTACTCGGATGGTGTCATTCTGGATAAAATTAAAATCAGGAGAAAGAATAAGGTGGTGTTTCGATCTTCTTGATAGTGAGAAAGAATCTTGAGCGAGATTCTGCGTTTAATGTTTGGGAATTTTTTTAGTTCATTTTTCCTAATTAGAATGGATAAGGGTTTATATAGATTTTAAAAGTCTTGACTATAATTTCTAGATGGTGTGATATATGGATTTCTGCAGAGCTGTGCCTCATTCTATTGAAGTTGAGCTTGTACTGACAATCTTGAGCAATGCAGGTCTTGGCTTGTTGATAGTCGAGCGCTCGCGAAAAAGGTGATCAATGCCGGTGTCCCAGCTGCTTATCAGGTCAAGGATTGTGGGGCGAATACGCAATGTCCCAACTGCCACTTTTTAATAGACAATAGTAATGTAAGCTATATTCTTTCCATTCATCAAGTAAATCGATTGTGCATTGTTTTTTTCCTGTCCATTCAGTTTGAAATCTCCGTGCTTGAATAGGCTCATGAGTGGCCTGGCCTACCAGCTGGAGTAAAGTTTGATCCATCTGATGTGGAGCTATTAGATCATTTGGCTGCAAAACAAGGCGTGGGGGAGTCGAAGCCTCACTTATTCATCGATGAGTTCATCCCTACTTTGGAAGGCGAAGGGGGAATATGTTGCACTCATCCAGAAAATCTTCCTGGTATGTTAGGCCTGATTCTTTGATAATGTCGTGGTATATCTATTTGCATCGACTAATTTATCCTCTGTAGTTCATGTAGCAGCATTGCTTTTGTAAGGATTTGATTTTCAAATGTATAATGTTGCATTGGAGACTGAGAGCATCAATGCATTAAACACATTAATGTAATGCATCTTATAATATGGAGACCATGTACAAATCTTGTTGAGCATGAACTCTTTGAAGAATCGAATGGTTTTATTTGCTATAGTCGTGCAGCTGTCGTTTTATTCGTTCTGTACTAATGATTTGAGTGAAAACATTGTTAGAATAATATATAGATTTCAGAGATTGTAAAGTTGCGATGAATTGATGAAGCGTTCGTTTTTCAGGAGCCAGAAAAGATGGAAGCAGTGTCCACTTCTTTTCTAGAGTAACCAATGCGTATACTAGTGGTAAGAGGAAGCGACGTCGAGTGCACAAACGAGAGAACACAATGGAGACACACGTGCGTTGGCACAAAACTGGCAAAACCAAACCAATAATGAAAAATGGGATTCAGAGAGGTTTCAAGAAGATCATGGTTCTTTATGGAACCTCAAAGTCGGGATCAAAGCCTGAAAGATGCAATTGGGTTATGCATCAGTTCCATCTTGGGACAGACGAAGAAGAGAAAGAGGGAGAGTACGTAGTCTCAAAAATCTTTCATCAGACTCAGAAGGAGAACGAAAATCATAGTTTGGTAATGGAAGAATCTGATATAAAGGCAGCAGTTCAAGTAATTCCGACGACTCCTAAGATAACTACTCCGGACCTTCCTCGTCATGACAAAACTCCTTACTCCGATTGCAACTCAACAGATCATTTCCTTGAGTCACTTCTCCAGGAGGTAGCTACTTCTACACTGCATCATCAGATCTTTAAAGTTTCTTTGCTCACATGCAGTGAAGTTTGTAGAGTTGTAGTGATGATTGTGATCAAGAAATCCTCAAATCATTTACTTGAACGAGTTCTATAGGTCTCGAGTTCACCACCTCGCTATGCAGCTGAATTCAACCCTTGAGAATCACTTTAGTTCTTGTCATAACATTATAGATGATTATATGAATCGATCATAAGCTTCTTAGTCTTAGAACATATATTTCCCCATTGTTGATTTTTGATTTCCCTTTCTTCCCCTAGCAAGAAACGAAGTTGCCTACTATGATCATTCATTAGTTCATACTCCTACTATATATTATGTCACATATTTCTATTTTCTTTCTCACACGCGGTTCTTGTTTGGTGGACTAGCAATCGGAGCATCTCAAGGAAAAGTATCACGCCTCTTACGGTTCTCGGTTGGAAGATGATGAGTTCAGTGTTTGCTTGGATACAAACACCGAAGCTGTTGATTTAAGTCGACCGGACTCCCTATTGTGCAATGAAATAACGGAAGCTGTATTTGGTGATACGAGGCCGAACAATCCCTCTTCATTCCAAGCAAATGGAAACGTGAACAGTGTGCATGAGCGAGAATCCAATGCTAGCTGTGGAATCGCTGAGCTCAACAACTTAGAGCTCGATACTCCACCAGATTTTCTTGCTGTAAGCCCTCCTCTCCTTCTCCAAATCATGCTTTCTTTATTTCATGAATATATGCTATATGTACATATGTTCTTTTGTTCTCTGCTACAGGAATTGCAGTTTGCCTCTCAAGACAGCGTTTTCGATTTGTTGGAACTAAATCACTTGTGGTAGGAGCACTAAGATTCAACAAGCCAAAACGACAACGAGAACTAGAGCTGATCGGGAGAAAACGAAGACGAATGTGAGCGCAATGAGGACCTAACTTTGACATTTTGAGTGCATTAGGTTTTGTCAGAGTTGATTGCTGAAGCTCAACAACAGAAATGAGATTTTTGTTAACAAGAATTTGTGGAGTTATTAAACAAACTTGGATCCACTTTCATGTATGTAATCATATGTTGTTGCCTGTTGGCAGTCCCTCTCTGTAAGAACTATGCAGTTTCAACTTTTTCTTTGTATTTGTTGCACTACTTGACTTTGTTATGTACAAACTGTTATGCTTGGCTATGATATTGTATATGCATAATTGCATATGTTATATAGCCCTTTATGTGGAATTTTATTAACTATAATAATATACTCCTTCCATTTGTAATATTTGTGCACAACATCTTTTGAGAAACATTTCTATGTAATGTATTATTCTACTTGAAGTTTGTCTCACTTGATGTAGTTTTCTCGCTTGATGTAGTGTATCTCAAACTTGATGTTGCCTTTTGGTATATGAGCATGTGAAAAATTCTAGAATAATACTAACAATGGTATCAATTCAAATACTCCTATCAAATTGCTACTTTTGGCAATTATGTTGGACAGAAACGCTCCCTTACTCACGGTAGGCACACTTAATGTGTCCATCGCTGATGTAACAATGCCACGTATGTAATTTTTTTCTAATTATGGTTGAATTTTTTAGTAAGGTTTTTTTTTTTTTTAGGATTTAGTATTTAGAGTATATAAATTAGTTTATTTATTTATTTATAGCAATGTTACGTCATCCGTGAGCATATTAAGTACGTACACGGTTAACATTGTAGCATTGTAGCATTATAAATATTCACACAATACAATTTTCTGATGAATTCATTCTTGTAATCATATACCATAAAGTTGGTATCTGAACTTTCTGATGAATTCTTTCTTGTTTCAATATTTCTCCTCTATGGATGCGACAGAGAATTAATGAATCGCAATTAACAACGTATTGTTGATCTGCACCACATCAATATAGTGGGTTGTTGTTGTAATACAAAAACACACTAAATCATCAAAATAATGTATATAGAGTGAATGAGGGATTTCAAATTTTCATGCCCATTGAAATAAATAAAATAAAATAAAATACTGCCTTCATAATTATTCAAGACTATTAGTCGCGTTGGGACTTAGTCATCTTCCTTTATCTAATTTTGTGGAGAAGATACGAGAAAGAAAGAATTATCATAAAAATCGATGATAAGGCTTTGAAACACACGCATGCATGGTTCTTTAAGTTGTGCACACTACTCAATCTTCACTGCCATGGCATGGCAGAATATTTTGTCCATCAATAGTGAATCTAGAGGTTGGAGAGTTTTTTGATTGCATGTGTATTTGGAGCAAAGAGAAGTTATCTAACTCCCCCGTTTCAATTCAATTGTCTCATACTTTGAATATATGTAAGGTATAAAATAATAAAATTGGACAATTGAACTGAGACGGAGGAAATATATTAATATACGAAAGTAGGATAGTTTCCCTCCAAAATTTCTGATATGAGCATTGTTATTTATTTCATTAAGTTATTCATATTTTATTAAATTATCATTTTCTATGCAATTATTTAATGCATGTAATACTTTGGAAAATCTTATTTTTTTCATTAAAATTTAATACATTAATTAAATTTTAAGTAACCCAAGGTCACTACCTAAGAAGATAATTTTGACTAATAATTTTTCTCATTGTTTGTTTTTCTTCAGATAGTAGTACTATTTTGTAGTAATCTATTACTAAAGTAAAATAGTCTTATTTAAATTTTCACTCCAAAACTATATTGTCTACGGTTAATTAAAACTCCGGAGTTAGCAACAACTTTAAAAATTATTTGCATTAATAAATTTGCCTACAATATTCAAGAATAAATCACATTTACAATATTCTCATGCATGCTACAAAATTACAATATAAAATTTGAACATTTAAATTTGTATTTTTTTTTATTTTTTGTATATAATTATTGAAGTTATATTTTGTCATATAAAATATTTATAAATTATTTTCCGGCAACGCGGGTATACAATTCTAGTTTTTAAGAAGAGAGATAAAATTTTAAAACGTGCTGGAGGAAGAAAGTCTCAATTGTGTTGAAGCTAGGGTTGTCTATTCGGGTGGGTCTGAGTACCCGACCCGAAATTTTCATAAAATTAGGACCCGTACCCGACCCGTAAAAAGTTCGGGGTACCCGGAACCGACCCGTATTTATTTCGGATCGATTTCGGGTACCCAAAAGTACCCGAATTATGTGCCTTTTTATTTAAAAAAATATAATCTATTTTATCCTGTATCCAAACTTCAACATAAAAATATTCTAATAATTAACACATAATAATCAACATAATAATAACTTGTATCCATCATCCAAATTCTCGAGAAAAAAAAAAAAACATCACAAGTTCACAATCACAATCACAATCTTATTGAATCACCATCAAAATAATAGCACCGCAGACGGCGCACAAGCACAAGAATGAATGAAGAATGATAGTAGGGTTTCGAACTTTCTATGAATGAAATGAAGAATGAATAATATTATAATTAAATGAATCAATATATTAATAAATAAATAAATAAAATATTATATTTAAATAAGTTCGGGTATCGGAGACCCGCCTTTCGGATCCGGGTAACCCGAAACCCGAAAATATTTAGAAATCAGGAACCGGACCCAACCCATTACCCGGAATTTCCGGTTTCGGGTAACCAAACCCGGCTCGGGTCTGGTTCGGTTTCGGCGTAACCCGAAAACTCGAAACCGTTTACACAACCTATTTGTGTAGCATGCGGTTACACACTTTGTAGATCAATTCATACATAGCATACATAATTACCTCTAAAATTAATGTTATTCTTCAAAATTGCCACCAAAATTGCAATTGATTTGCAATAGTAAAGTCGGCATATATAATAGATACTACCTCCATCCCATTACATTAGTCCTCTTTGCTTTTTGATTGTTCGGCACGTTTTTCCACCGAAACCTAGTACGAGTTTTAAAATATAATTTTGACGTATTCATTTTTTCACGGGGTACTGGAGGTAGTAGATGCTTATTATTAAGATTATTATATAATAATAGGTGTTAATTGGGGTTATCATCGAATTGAGTATTTTAGGGTTCGCCTTTATTTGATTTACTCCATACCCAATCCAACAAGGCAATGACACTAATTTGATCATTTTCTCCTTATGGTGTATTCTCTTTTGTGAAAAATGAAAATAGTATAAAAGAAATTTCCCCTCCTTTCTCATCAAAGAGAACACGCCAAAAAAAAGTCAAAATTCATCTTGCCAAAAATTAAACTATTTTTGCAAAAAAGAAGAAGAATTAATCACAAACTGTATAGTCGGGGGAAAATTCAATCGTTATTTTTGTAAACTCTCGCTTTTGTGCAACATCGTGAAAACTACTCCCTCCGTCCTCTATTTCTTGATACTAATACTATATCGGGACGTCCTCCATTTCTTGACCCTTTCTATTTTAGAATGTAGATCTCACAATTACTTTATCACTTTACTTTTTAACACTTTAATATTTTAATACTATTAAAAATGTTAGTTGGGCCTACAATTATTTCACTTAAACACTTAATTTATTAATATATCATCAAAATACATTAAACTACGTGTCCAGAATTTTAAGTTAAGAATTGGAGGACGGAAAAGTACATGATAAAGGTGAAATACGAAAATTCAATGTTGTCCACGTGTAAATAAGGCAATAGGAAAATTACAAAATAAGGCAAAAGGATTGGGATATTATAATATTCATTTAATTGTCCTATCTAGTTGTGCTCTCCACTAGATGGATGCTAGTGGCTCTTTTCAAATTCCCCAACCCCCATCCTCCACATGCTTATTATTAATTCTTTTTCAATATAGTATAATCCAACCGACTAGGTAAATTTTCTATTTTTTATATTATATTTTGAGGAGATGTGTTCTCTTATATTTAAACAAGATAAGTATGATTCAATATTTCAATCAACTTAATAAATTGAGTGCACAAATTAATTGATAGGCCGATAAATCACCATCAACTGTTTCATCACGTCGGGGGGAGGTGGATAAAATTAGTAGACCACATCACTCCACAAAAAATAGTTTGAAAACAATTTGTGAACATCATATATTATTAAATATCGTATTTAATTTATTCCATTAGCTATTTGAATTTCAATGTTGCGCGATTGACGTGGTAATCACATATATAAGAAAGTGTATGTTTAGATACTTTATAAATAAAACTCTATAAAAAATTGAACTCTAAATAAAAAATTATTGACGTGGTACTGCCAAATTAGTTGTGAGCAGATTAAGAGTATCCACAATAAGTAGATAAACATTCCTATTTAATTTAATCAACACTTTTGAGACGGAGAGAGTACTATTTGAGTATTTTACCATAAAAAAAAAATGTTGATTGGTTTAAAATACATAAAAAGTTTATATTACCTATATTTCTTATGTAAATCTTGTCGCAAAGTACATGAACTTTTGTTATAATTTTTCCATAAATTTGCATTTGCGGAAATTTAATGATAAACAAAAGAGATTGATTATGCTGAATTAGCATCCTTGGGAAAATTGCAAAAAAAGACTCAAGTCTTGTACTTAAAGACAAATTTTGAAAGTCATTTGAAAATCCCAAAAACTAGGTAAAGTTCATGTATTTTAAATCAATTATAACCCGAGAAAAATACAAAGTGCCAATTTCCTGCAATATCTCACTACATGATATGGCCAAAATTGAGAGGAGAACAAGGAAGAAAAGACATCAATGCTAAAATTCCATTAGTCCTAAATCAAGAAAGTACAAGCTATAAGAATACACAAATAAATAGCCTTCATATAAGATCAAATACTTCATAAAAAGAAGAAAAAAAAAAAAAAAAAACTCAGATCTATAGAAGCCACTGCCCTCACAAATCAAAAGGTCGTCCCTATACAGTAATCAAAATCATCACCATTGAAGCTCTTCACATCAAAATGGAGTTGAGCTTCTTCTCTGGGATGGATTGTACAGTATTCTAGCTCGTCCCAAATCAACGACGAGCGTTTTACAATTTTACCCTTCACCGTCGAATCCTCATCATTGCTCTCTTAAGCAGTGTCCGGGCAAAAGATACTTGTACTTCTCCGCATTCTCCAAAAGATAGGAAGGAAGATTAACAGCCGAGAGAGAATGAGGGATCGGACCCATAGTCCCGATTATATCCCTAAAAGTATACTCTTCGGGCAACATATCATACAAATCACCTCCTTTGCATATCACTTCTTGAATCCTTTTAGGGTTCAAGAATCGAGAGAATCTCACTCGATCACTATGGCTGTAGGCCTTCATCTTGAAGATGAAATCGCTCAAGTATCGGAAGCAGAAGCTACAATGCCACCCGGAATCCGAGAGGAGATAGTCAGTTTGTCGGTAGTGAGCGTACTTAGTCTTCCCTTTCTTGTATCTATGGACCGAAGCTCTCCAGCTCAGTTGATGCTGCTGGAACTCGAATGAGTACAAGTAGTTCTTGAGCTGAAGATGAAGAACCGGAGGAATATCATCGCACCATCTAAGGAGATTGATTGTGTGCCCACTAGGAATCTCATCAACATCAGACATTATAAGCAGATCATCGTCTTCAATCCCAGCAACTCTCAGAAGCTGATCGAGTGCAAGCCTTTGGTATGCCTCCTCCACAAAAGGGTTCTCTCCTCTGTGAAATCTTCCACCGATTTCACCATAGGTCAATCTGGGCTCGATGAATTTGAACTGGTCTCGATGTATAGCAAAGTTGTGAGGCTTCGGTAAGCCAGTGAAGGTGGAATTCGACTCAAGAAGTACATACTGAGTGATATAAGGATATAACTCTTTCCATCGAATAGTAAGCATGTCTACTTCATTGCTGAATAAGACTGCATCATACACACGCCTAGGGAACTCTCGGATTCCCCATCCATGGAGTTTGCAGAGAGTCGACATTGATACATTCTGATTGTAGTAATGAGTTAGAGGGACGAAAGGCTTCGGAGGAGACTCCCACAAGGGGCGAAGTAAGTATGTAAGCTTTTGGCCATGGCAATATATGGTGAAAACCCCTGCAGGGGCGACGAGGAGGAAGAAGAAAACTACTCTGAAATCTACACCGTGAAGAAAGCAACGGAGTCTCGACATGGTTACAGATGATGGAGAAGCTTGCTGCATATAAAAACAAGTTCTGCCTAAGATAATCGAATCCCAATATCAGATACTATAAGATTCATCATTCTCTTTCGCCATTTTTGTAAAAACTAAACCTCAACAACACCAATTGAGATCAAACAACACCAATTTCACTACTTTCTACGAATCTCAAACTCAATTCCAAGGTACAACATAGTTTAATTTCCCATCATCAAACACAAAAACCAAAGTTTCAGCAAATCAACAGCTTCTGCTATTTTCCTCTCCTCATTTGATTTCTTGAAAACATGCAATGAACTCAGAATAAAAACACAGACACACACAATAATGAGGAAAACCAATAGAGAATTTCTCCCAATAAAAAGACAAAAAGAAAAAGAAAAAGAAAACCCAAAAAGCAAATGCATCGGTGCAGAAATTTGCAGACAAACTAAACAAGATTATTTAATAAAGCCATGGAATATTAAATAATGAGCCAAGAATTCAAAGACAACATTAATTTTCACCTTTCTTACCATTAAAGCACAAGAAAATTGAATTTGCAATTGAACGGGATTGAATAACAGAAAGAAGTAACATACCTCATCGCAATCATCTTCGCATATTTCATCACTTTTTTTCGAGGTATAATAACCATTACCATCAGAAATCATCCGGGCACAGGCTTTCTCTCTCTCAATGTTCATACAGCTTTCTTTTCTCTCTCTAATTCCTCTTCCTCTCCGCGAAGAATTACACATCAAAGAATCCAGATCACATAAGGGAAACAACAGACACAAAATTTGGGGAAATCGAAGCGAACTCTTGTTCTAAAAAACATCCCATTCTCGTAAACGAAAACGGGGCGGTTTTTCTTAATTTCTCCCAAAAGATTGAATTTTGTGTGTGTTTGGAGGTTTCTCTCTCCTCAATATCAATGCTACCTTGGAAAACTGCTCGTCTTCTTCTTTCTTCTTCTTCTCCTCCGCTTTCTCTCTCATGAGGGTTGCAGTTTTTTTTGGAGAGAGGGAAAGAAGGGGAAAACAAAATGTGCAGAGGAAAATCTTTCGACTTCCTATGTTTACTCGAAAACAAAGAATTATCCATGATTGAATATCGTTAATTAATTCCATATTATTAGTTATTATGATTATGATTTTGGAAAAATATATGCGGATGACCGCAACCAACGTTGTCTTAACAATTTTACGCTTTTGTCCTAGGACAATTTTTTTGTAATAAATCTATAGAAAAAAATAAAATCTCTGAGATTAATTGAAAATCTTTGCACTTATTTTGTGTTTAATAACAATATAGATAGATATTATGATGCATGAGATTATTTAAAAGCACTATATTTCCCCAAACGGAATTTGAATTTGATGTAAGATATATGTGAAATCAATCTGCGATAAATGTCGGAAATTATGTGTTGAGAATGATGATAAAAAATTGTTTATATAAATAGTTAATTTTAAATGATACCTATCGGTTTGAGAATTCATTTAAGCCACTACTATATTGTTACCGAACTAGTATTGTACCCGAACGTTGTACCGGATCGACTTCATAATTTTTTAATTTTTTTTTCATTCAAATTGTATTAATTCAATGAAATAATATACTCCGTAATATGAATCTTGGACTCCAAAATAAACTTTAAAGAGCTCATAAATCATAACTTCTCTTTTTTTTTTTCTTTTTTTTTAATTTTTTTTTTACAAATATGAATGTAATGAATACCGAAAGAATTAGAATATATTGGAAACTAAAAAATCACTTATAACTTTATAATACTACTAATAATTATATATATATATATATATATATATATAACCATACTATTAATTAAGGAGACACACTTGGGTCAGCCGGAGGTACCGTGCGGCCGGGCTAAAACAATGACACTTTTATTCATATAGATTGACACTTTTTGTATAACGATTGACACTTTTAAAAATTGTCATTTTATTCGTAAAATAATTATGTTAAAGATTGACACTTTTATTCATATAAATTGACACTTCTCTATATAAAGATTGACACTTTGGGCCCGGCCGCACGGTGCCTCCGGCTGACACAAGTTTTTGTCTTAATTAAGACATACGGAAACATACAACTCTAGTAGGAGTAATTATTAAGTGGCATATTTTATTTAGGAAAACCAAAGGCTGGCATTTGACTGACGTTAATGGGTTGCAGTTTTCACTTTTTACAGTTTTAATTCGTTCATATCTCAAAAAATAATGAGGTAAACTTGGAAATAATAATAATAATAATAATAATAATAATAATAATAATAATAATAATAATAATAATAATAATAATAATAATAATAATAATAGTTACTATTATTATTATTATTATATCCCAACCACATTTGCATGCTTAAAAATAACAAATGATAGCTAGGATATATAATGAATTGACAAATTGACTAATAAATATGAAATGTAGATATACCATTAGAAACTTCAAAGCTTTCTCCAACTCTCATTTATCTCATTGCCTTCGCGTTTATCCTGATCAGCAAGCCAAAATAATACAAATATAAATATATATATCTAAACTGCATTAGCCTTTGCAAGTTCTTAATCCACAGCCTTATTGACTAATATCGTGTGATTGCTCATACTTGCTCCTGTACGTGCTTCCTTTTGTATTCTCAAATGTAGTTGCTGCCACTTAAATATATAGAAAAGATTACTCCGTATATTAATTTTATCTCATATATATGCCAAATCGTAAATAAAGAAATAATCCGAACACTACATTAGATAGTAAAAAAATACTCAAAATAAATAAATAAATAAATAAGAAGAAGAAAATCTACAAACATACCTTCAGAATAGGCAACTCACCCTTAAGCTAATGGATAAATATTGTTGGAAAATTGAGTATACAAACTTGCCGAGCGTACAAAAGTTACAACGTAAATTGAAGATTATAATGAACAAAAACTAAGAACTAAAAGTCGAGTCGAGGAAAACCCTCTTTCCGCAAGACGAGAGACGCTCCGGTAGTGCTCACGGTTTTGGCGTATTGTCCCCAAAGATAAAACGGCTTCGTCTTTTGAGTAGCAGCACCACAAAACTCAAGAGCTCCAGCGAACTAGATGAGGCGAGGAACTAAGCTCGAAGAAAGGAAGAGATGATGCAAAGAGATGCTCGTTTTCTAGTGGTGTGTCTAGAATGACTACGATGCACACTATTTATAGGCACTCTCACACGGGGGGAATCAATGCAGCCATTGATGGTCATCATGGCGAGTCAATGTCCATCATGGCCATTCATGGCTATAATTGAGAGGTTACGGGAGTTACACGTGTAACCCCCGGGAGTTATGAGTGGATGATAATGTGATGCACCTAGACGAGGTGTTCATCTTGATTCGTCCAAGAAACGTATCTAAACGACTCTTGCAGACGACGCACGTTGGGCCAACAACGAATTGGGCTTCCAAATCCGATTTGGACTTCAACATGCAAGCCCATTTGCTTTAGTTTTGGAGGCCCAAAACATAAAGCATCCAAGCACAAGCCAAGCCCATGACCAAACCCAAATAATAGCCCAAAGGACCAATGGCCACGAAACCCAAACCTGAAACTGAGTCCGAGCCCGATAATCTCCACTTCATTCAATAATGAAGTAATTCATCCAAACTCCAAAATTTATATTCATATATCACTCACCACAAATTAGTTTTGAGCATATAAATATACTACCTCAATCTACTCTAAGTGTAGAACAATAATCTATCATTTAATTTAATAAATAAATTAAATGTAGAATATTAATATTTGATCAAAGACCAAATTCCAACAAATACCATATATATCAGATCGATATATGATAATTGTGCCTAAAATTGAAATTGGAATTCACCTCGACATCATGTACTGTACTATTTTGTATCACAATGAATATGCATTGAAAAATGAAAGGCCAAAAACTTTGAGAATTGAATAATAAAATCTGTATCAATTATAGCTACAACTTACGAAAATGAACAAAAGACCAACTTTGAGAGATAATATAATAATTAATACAACAATAATCTATATTAATATAAGAAAGTAGGATAATTTCCCTCCAATAGTTTTGATATTTGAACCTCATTTAATTTTGTAATTAACTAAGTTATACATATTTTAAAATATATTATATTATTTCTATACAATTTCTTAATCAATGCATTTATTCATATGAAAACTCATTTTTATTTATTAAAGTTCAACACATTAATTAAAATTTCAAATATAAAAATTAATTTGGCCAACTAATTTATTCTCATATGTTTATTTAAATGTAATTTTGAATAATCGATTTAAATACTAAAACTAAGTAGTGAATCTCAATTTTACTGTTTCAATATCTCTCAATTTAATGTACTAATATTTTATATTTTATTTTTTTGTTCTTTGTTATGAAAATTGAAAATATATTAGTATATGCATGTTCATTTTTCATTTTTACACATACACAGAAATAATACAACAATTGATAGTGAACTTAGATAACTCAATTAATTATGTCATGAGTCTTATAAAATTATAATTATAAAATTGATCCATATTTAAATATTTAATCAAACCATCTCTGAAAATGAGCTATAATTTACACATGACGAGAGTACACATGTATATAGAAATATTTTTTTTTTCGTTATTTTATGAAATAAAGTAGAAATTATTAATTAAAATAAAAAGTAAATATTAGATATTTATCATGTTATTTATTGATCAAACCTGTGTATAGAGGTGGCCAAATGCGGGTTCGGGTACAGAACCGTACCCGTACCTGGCGGGTACGGTTCCAACAAATTGAACCCATACCCTACCCGCGGTATAGGAGGGTACGGGTACGATTTTGAGTACGACAGATGCGGGTACGGATACGAGTACAACCCGGCGGTTCTAGTGGGTTTAATAATAATTATTTTTAATGTTAAAAATATATTTTAAATTCGATTAGTTGTAACTCGAATTATTTGCAAAAGAAAAATATTATTTTATTGTAAAGATTCCAACAACTTAAATATAAACTAGACCTCTAAATGCTAAATCATTGGAGATCAAGTTATTTAAAACTTTAATTTTCAAGGGCCGAGTACCGTTAAAGCATAATTAGTGAAAATTTAATGGAAAAAATTAATAAAGTAGGAAAAAGAGTGCATATATAATTAAAACTAAGAAATAAAAAATATATTTTAGATGAAATATATATCAAAATTACGGGTCAGCGGGTCGGCGGGTCGTGGAACCGGCGGGTTACGGTTCCAACTTTCAGTACCCGTACTCGAACCGCCGCCTTCGGCGGGTACGGTTCCGAACCCGAACCGGCGAGTACGGGTACGAGTACAACCCTCCGAATACGTATACGAATGCGTGTACGGGTCGGCGGGTACGATTATTTTGGCCACCTCTACCTGTGTATCACGGGTGTACAATTTTAGTTAAGCTTGATTATAAGTATGTTTAGGCGGGAAAACTAAAACCAACTATTTTACTTTAGTATATGTATATAGATTCAACGTGCGTATGAATAATTCCAAAGTGATGATTATGATGGGGGTAAAAATAATAATAATAAATTTATTCAAATTCAAATATGGAGTAATTATTATAAGAATGATATTGCGAAATCTAACTTTCGCAAAAGTCTTAAAATTTTTATTGAAGATGGGCTAGGCTCTGTGCCATTCCTTGTAAACGAAAGCCTGGCCCAGGATCAGGCCCATGGTCGTCCCACTTAATCTTTTGGCCTGGGCTTAGGAAAAACGAGGGAATCATCTTTGTATATATAAATAAATAAATCCGCAAAATCTTCTCTCCCTCCGCCTCAGTTCCCAGACTAGTATCCTCTAGTCCCATTTGAATGTATCAACTGTGTATCAAATATTAAAATTTATTAGTTTTATAATATTTTTTTATAAAAATAAAAATTATTCTATTATAATAAATCATAATAAATATTTATAACTAAAAAATATAATTTTAAAAATAATATACCATAATTTTGGATTTATCAACCATATTTTAGCTAATAAAATTGAAATTAAATGCTAAAAAATAATTGTAAACCCTAATTTGGATGGGTGAACCCTAGAAAATAATTATAAAATTAAACTAAATCATTATAAATTAAAATTATTGAATAAAAATATATAAAACTATTAAAAATTAAAATTTGGTACACAATTAGAACACCAAAATGGGTGTAGAGGATCCCAATTGCAGTTCCCCGCCCCTTTTCATATGTCACGACTCACGACTCACGTTGATGTAAAAAAAAAAAAAAAAAGTTATCTACAAATGTGAACTCTCGCACTTTACGACTTTCCTTTCATATCTCACGTTGTTGAATTTATCGTTGTATTTTGCTTACTAATTAGAAGGCTTCTTACTATTTCTAGCACTTGAATTCAGTCTTTCACCTATGTTCGATCTCTAGGAAAAAACTTAATGTGATTGAGTGTAAGACTATATTTGTATAACTTGATAGCAATTGAAAGTTGTGTTGGTTGAAAAGGTTGAATATCAATTGAAAAAGTGAGGAAGTTGGATTCAAGGGTCAAGAGCAGCTAATGAGTAAGAGGTTTTTGTTGTTTTCTCGCAACAAGGAGTTAGCCTTTTCTTTCTGAGAAGGAGGCAATTAGCTTTTTTCTTTTCTGTGATAGATTATAGATTAGGGGTTAAAAATGTTTATTTCTGATTACATAACTTTAAATTCGACTCTCTCAGCTAGTCAGAAACCGAACTCATGTGTGAGTACTTATGAAATTCTAAGATTTGTCTGTTCTTTTTACTATTTATAAGGGAGCATATACAGTCACGGAGGTTGATCCGACTGGCCAATACTGGCGTTATATTAGAGAAACTAAAACTGGAGAGAAAATTGAGAATTTCATTTCTATTCAACTCGAAAACCGCCATTTACAGTAGAAGAACACATATAAATATGAGTTATTCTAGATCTACTAGAACCAATCACATGATGACACCTCATCACTACTAACTACCTAACAGCTAGCAAACGGTGTTACAACAGAAGCAACACACTTAAGAGAACTATAATAGAACTATCACTAATACTCCCCCAACTATCCATGGTCTTCCTGTTGTAAGCACATCTTTAGCTTGTCTCTTAAGAAGCAGAATCTTGTCTCTCCCAACGGTTTAGTGAAAATGTCAGCAACCTGATCCACAACAGGTATATAGCCTACCTCAATCTGCTTAGCAAGAACTTTCTCCCTGATGAAGTGCACATCCACTTCTACATGTTTAATTCTGCTATGAAACACTGGATTTGCAGCCAATGCAACAGCTCTAGTATTATCACACCGCAATCTAGGAATAGATTGCATCTCAATTCCTAGTTCCTTAAACACAAATTGCAGCCAAAGAACATCAGTAGCAAGATTGGCCAGAGATCTGTATTCAGATTCTGTGCTGCTCCTAGAAACAACCTCATGTTTCTTTGCGTTCCAAACAATCAAATTACCACCCAAAAACACAGTGACCCCCAGTAGACCTCATATCATCTGTACAGCCTGCCCAATCAGCATCAGAAAAACACTCAAGTGCAAAGACAGAAGCAGAAGAGAACTCTAGACCAAAACCACTTGTTCCTTTGAGATACCTTAACAACCTCTTACAAGCTTTCCAATGTAGAGTAGGAGTGTGAAGAAACTGAGATAGTTTGTTCACACTAAAGGCAATGTCAGGTCTGGTTAAAGTAAGATATTGTAGGGTACCAATTACACTCCTATACAAAGAAGGATCAAAAAATGCCTCACCTTCAGTCTTTGAAAGCTTTGGCACAACAATCATAGAAGTTGGACAAGCATTACACTCTAACATGTTTGTTCTTTGTAGAAGGTCATGAACAAACTTCCCCTGTCTTAAAATAAACTTAGAACCAGATTGTTCAACCTCTATCCCCAGAAAGTACTGAACCTTCCCAAAAGTTTTAAGCTTAAACTGATCATGTAATAGTTTAATAAGATGCAGCACCTCATCACTCGAATCTCCCGTAATCAGTATATCATCCACATATACCAATGCAATAGTTAGAACACCCTCAACTATTCTATGAAACAAAGAAAAGTCAGAAGTAGACCTGAGAAATCCCAGCTCCAGCAGATAGCCTTTTAGCTTGTTGTACCAGGCCCTAGGAGCTTGTTTTAGGCCATACAAAGATTTGTGCAACTTGCAAACATGGCCAGGGAACTGTTTATCCACAAAGCCTACAGGCTGGTACATGTATATAGTATATTCAAGGTCACCATTCAGGAATTCATTTGTGATATCAATCTGCTGCACATCCCACTTCCTAGTAGCAACTAATGTGAACACCAACCTAATAGTAGTAGACTTCACCACAGGGCTGAAGGTCTCATGAAAGTCAATCCCAGCAAATTGTTCAAATCCTCTGACAACTAGTCTTGCCTTCAACTTATCTAGAGAGCCATCAACTAAAGTTTTGACCTTGTAAACACACTTATTACTTATAACTTTCATGGTCGGATCATAGGGAACCAAGGACCAGGTACTATTATCCAGTAGGGCTTGATATT
>CM038116.1:16721137-16764489 GCA_001642375.2 Mentha longifolia | reverse complement strand
AGTAATAGTAATATCAAGTAATAGTAATTAATAATAGTAGTACTAATAATAATATATAAATAATATTAATATAATAATTAATAAAATAATAATAATAATAATAATAGTAATAGTATAGTAATAGTAACAATTATAATAATAGCAATAATAATAATAATAATAATAATAATTAATATAAATATAGTAATAATTATAATAATAACAAGAATAATAATAATAATAATAAATATAATAATATATAATAATAATAATAAATAATAACAATAATAGTAATAATTATAATAATAACAAGAATAATAAAAATAATAACTCACCAATATAATAATAATAATAATAATAATAATAATAATAATAATAATAATAATAAATATATTATATAATAATAAATAAATAACATAATAGTAATAATTATAATAATAACAAGAATATAAAAATAATAACTCAATAATAATAATATAATAATAATAATAATAATAATAATAATAATAATAATAATACAGAGTAATAAATAATAAATAATAAAGGGTACTATTTAATCTCAACGATAAAAAGTGAAATCGGTAGGGGTATTTAATAAGGGTAAAATAGTCAATTTAAATTTTAATCTAGAGTTTTACAATTTGTACCAAACACAATATGATATCATCCGGGTCTGAATTTTTTGCTACCAAATGGTGAGATGAATGATTCATCTTGACACTATTCATATGAGTCATCTTGAGATGAATCATCATTCTTCATCTTGAGATGATTACCAAACGCAGCCTTAATGTGTTTTGGAGGAGAAACGTCTTATAACTTGGCTACGGTATTCCACTACCATCATTCTAATATATTTTTTTTTTACTCAATTTCTTTTTCAAGATCTCTCTCTCTGTTTTTTTTTTTTTTTTTTTTTTTGGACTCCAGCTTCTAGTACGCCGTGTATTATACTGTTTATAATGATTTTTCATAAAATATACTAAATGTTTTATTAAATACTCTTGATTTTTAGGGTTGACTTTTTTTTTTTTTTTTTTTTTTAATTTTTTATGGGGCTGTCTTTTCTACAATGAGGTAGATACTCTTGTGCCTCATAGTCCCATAGATTAAATATATGCAAGGTATAATATAATGAAATGAGACTATTGTAGTGGGACGGATGAAGTAATATTTTATGTCAATATACAAATTTAGACCGACACCAATTAGCTCAAATTTAGACATTTCCTTTTTCAAATAAAAGCTTGGGGAGTCATTTCAGAGTGGAAATGATAAATCATAATTGATCATCCTTTAGAAGAAGAAAAAAATAACAAATTTGTGATAAGAAGAAAAAGAGAAATGATATGCTAGTCACTCAATGGTGGACACCTTCGTGGGTACCATCTTCGTTTCTTCGATTTGACATTATTTTGTTTGATTTTTTCGATTGTTTTATATTCTAATATTATAGAAATTAATATAAAAATTATTAAATTTACAAAATAAATAAAAATCAAAGCTCGATTTGTTTTTTTTCCTTTCTAACATCGAAAAATGAGCAATAATACAAATCGAACTTTGATTTTTATTTATTTTGAAGATTTAATGATTTTTATATTAATTTATATCATACTCCCTCCATTTCATGGAGAATGACCTATTTGCTTTTGGAACTTCTAGCACGTTTTTCCACGCTTCAAAATGATCGGTTTTAAAATGGATTTTTGAAGATTTTCTTTCTTTTACGGGATACTACAACTGGATATCCAAAAGCAAATAGGTCATTCTCCATGAAATGAAGGTAGTATTAGAATATAAATCAATTGAAAAAATCGAACAAAATAATGTCAAATCGAAGAAATGAATAAGATGTCCACCATTGGGTGACTAGCATATTATTTATCGGAAGGAAAAAAATTTATGACAAATTTAACTTGAATTTTATGTGTAACAATTAAAAATAAAGGATATTCCAAAGTTCGGTATTAACCCGTATTTTATTACCTAATATGGTACTAATCATGTGATATAAATCGCACCTAAACACATGCGATTAAAATAATTCTATCACATTCCATGTTTTATCCCAAAATTTATCAATCCATTAATTCATCATACCCCTCAAATTAAACCCTCATTTACTAACTTCAAGTTGTGATTGTGCCTAGGCTGCCTAGCTCAAGTGGGGCAGCCGCTTGATCAAGTGGGTTTATTGGGCTGGGCCCATGCAAGTGAAAAGTATCCAATTTGGGCTTTTCAAAATCCAAGATCAGCCCAAGAGCAGGCCCATATACGCCCAGCCCAGACACACCTTAGATCCAGTATCCAATTAACATTTTTGAGTATACCCATAAATTAAACTTAGACTCCCTCCTATTATTTTTAATAGTCATTCTAACTTTTTAATTATTTGTAATTTAAAAGCCATTCAGATAAATTATTCCAAAAGTACCCTTATTTATTACTCACATTTGTTTTGTATTCTTTTACTTTTTGAAGAATAAGTTGAATATAATTATGGGAGAAAGTAATTTTCATGATTTTCCACAAAATAAATGTTCATTAAATAAGGTTAATTTAGAAAAAAAGTTTTATTTATTAATATGTGTGCAATAGGCTAGAATGACTATTAAAAAAAATGGGAGGGAGTATAATTCTAAGCATCTAAATATCTCCGTCTCATTGATATATGGATAGTTGATTTCCTTTTTATCTCACAAAAAGGCAGTCAACTATCCATATATCAATGAGACGGAAGGAGTAGTATTTTTAATAATAAAAACTAATAAACCATAAAAACACCTATTGGTTCTTGCAACCTGCTCATAATCAAGATTTCACAGATTCACAATTAATGCACATAGATTATTGCCTAGGATTCGATTCGTATCCAAACTGGGATTGTAAAAGCTATTAAGAAAATAAAAATCTAACGAAAGATAGGAAAATGGGTGTTACTAGAATATATGGAAATTATTAATTATATATTTAATCTATAACTAGAAATCATAGTAGCTCTGCAGTAAATCTACTCTTAGATTTACTGCCGGTTATGTTAAATTCCTTTGCAGGTCAACCATCAATTACCCACACTACCCTCGACAATCAGCTACAATCATCCAAGAAAAAACAAAATAAAGAAAGGGCAAAATGGAGATTTTGGTCGACATCAAATTTCATTACTATCTTGGGCGCCAAGTCTGGGTTTTGCACACAAACAGCAGCTCGAGGCTCGGAGTCAGGTTCAGTCAACCCTGGACCCATCCGAACCAAGCTCCAAACTCCCGGACACGCCTAGGATCCTGTCCGTTTCTCAGGCTCTGGACCTCCGAGCCTATTAATGGGATTTCCCGCTCATTCACACACATTCGTTTACTTAGCCCAGTGGAGAATAAGGGGAAAGTATCCGACACTCTCCTCGCAATTTCTGATGCAAATGCATTTCATCATCTGAGAATACATGATCCCGGTTTCTTCTTCTCCATGGCTAGGTATAATGGGATGCCGATTTCGATTTATCATCTGAAAATAATAATAATGTCGTTATTATCTCAATAATTTTTTTGAATGGATAGGTAAAACTTACAATAGATGTTCATCTCACTCTTAAATTTTTTCTGGGTTTGGTTCAGATTCTACGAGGGGGCCAAAAATGTTGAATATACACACATTTGTGTGTGTGCCTTTATTTACGCAAAAGGGTTTTTCTGGTTTGAACTCTGTATTTTCTAATTTTTGAGGTTTTGAGCTCTGTGAGCTTCTATGGAGTCCAAAGGATCATTTTTTTTGGGAGGAAGAAGGATATTTTTTATGTGGGCTCGAGTTTTTTTTGTTCTTTTTTAAAAAAAAAAAAGTTTCGATGGATGATGCTTTGCTTTCTTTTTTAATATTATTTGATTAGCTTCTGGAGTTCTGGGTTCGATGGTGTTTCTCTTGCTCTGTTTATCGTTTGCGTAGTTAGGATTCGTTGATAAATGATGATATCGATTGAACTCAAAGCAAAAAAAAAAAAAAAAAATGGAATCTTTTACTCGGATAGTGTCATTCTGGATAAAATTAAAATCAGGAGAAAGAATAAGGTGGTGTTTCGATCTTCTTGATAGTGAGAAAGAATCTTGAGCGAGATTCTGCGTTTAATGTTTGGGAATTTTTTTAGTTCATTTTTCCTAATTAGAATGGATAAGGGTTTATATAGATTTTAAAAGTCTTGACCATAATTTCTAGATGGTGTGATATATGGATTTCTGCAGAGCTGTGCCTCATTCTATTGAAGTTGAGCTTGTACTGACAATCTTGAGCAATGCAGGTCTTGGCTTGTTGATAGTCGAGCGCTCGCGAAAAAGGTGATCAATGCCGGTGTCCCAGCTGCTTATCAGGTCAAGGATTGTGGGGCGAATACGCAATGTCCCAACTGCCACTTTTTAATAGACAATAGTAATGTAAGCTATATTCTTTCCATTCATCAAGTAAATCGATTGTGCATTGTTTTTTTCCTGTCCATTCAGTTTGAAATCTCCGTGCTTGAATAGGCTCATGAGTGGCCTGGCCTACCAGCTGGAGTAAAGTTTGATCCATCTGATGTGGAGCTATTAGATCATTTGGCTGCAAAACAAGGCGTGGGGGAGTCGAAGCCTCACTTATTCATCGATGAGTTCATCCCTACTTTGGAAGGCGAAGGGGGAATATGTTGCACTCATCCAGAAAATCTTCCTGGTATGTTAGGCCTGATTCTTTGATAATGTCGTGGTATATCTATTTGCATCGACTAATTTATCCTCTGTAGTTCATGTAGCAGCATTGCTTTTGTAAGGATTTGATTTTCAAATGTATAATGTTGCATTGGAGACTGAGAGCATCAATGCATTAAACACATTAATGTAATGCATCTTATAATATGGAGACCATGTACAAATCTTGTTGAGCATGAACTCTTTGAAGAATCGAATGGTTTTATTTGCTATAGTCGTGCAGCTGTCGTTTTATTCGTTCTGTACTAATGATTTGAGTGAAAACATTGTTAGAATAATATATAGATTTCAGAGATTGTAAAGTTGCGATGAATTGATGAAGCGTTCGTTTTTCAGGAGCCAGAAAAGATGGAAGCAGTGTCCACTTCTTTTCTAGAGTAACCAATGCGTATACTAGTGGTAAGAGGAAGCGACGTCGAGTGCACAAACGAGAGAACACAATGGAGACACACGTGCGTTGGCACAAAACTGGCAAAACCAAACCAATAATGAAAAATGGGATTCAGAGAGGTTTCAAGAAGATCATGGTTCTTTATGGAACCTCAAAGTCGGGATCAAAGCCTGAAAGATGCAATTGGGTTATGCATCAGTTCCATCTTGGGACAGACGAAGAAGAGAAAGAGGGAGAGTACGTAGTCTCAAAAATCTTTCATCAGACTCAGAAGGAGAACGAAAATCATAGTTTGGTAATGGAAGAATCTGATATAAAGGCAGCAGTTCAAGTAATTCCGACGACTCCTAAGATAACTACTCCGGACCTTCCTCGTCATGACAAAACTCCTTACTCCGATTGCAACTCAACAGATCATTTCCTTGAGTCACTTCTCCAGGAGGTAGCTACTTCTACACTGCATCATCAGATCTTTAAAGTTTCTTTGCTCACATGCAGTGAAGTTTGTAGAGTTGTAGTGATGATTGTGATCAAGAAATCCTCAAATCATTTACTCGAACGAGTTCTATAGGTCTCGAGTTCACCACCTCGCTATGCAGCTGAATTCAACCCTTGAGAATCACTTTAGTTCTTGTCATAACATTATAGATGATTATATGAATCGATCATAAGCTTCTTAGTCTTAGAACATATATTTCCCCATTGTTGATTTTTGATTTCCCTTTCTTCCCCTAGCAAGAAACGAAGTTGCCTACTATGATCATTCATTAGTTCATACTCCTACTATATATTATGTCACATATTTCTATTTTCTTTCTCACACGCGGTTCTTGTTTGGTGGACTAGCAATCGGAGCATCTCAAGGAAAAGTATCACGCCTCTTACGGTTCTCGGTTGGAAGATGATGAGTTCAGTGTTTGCTTGGATACAAACACCGAAGCTGTTGATTTAAGTCGACCGGACTCCCTATTGTGCAATGAAATAACGGAAGCTGTATTTGGTGATACGAGGCCGAACAATCCCTCTTCATTCCAAGCAAATGGAAACGTGAACAGTGTGCATGAGCGAGAATCCAATGCTAGCTGTGGAATCGCTGAGCTCAACAACTTAGAGCTCGATACTCCACCAGATTTTCTTGCTGTAAGCCCTCCTCTCCTCCAAATCATGCTTTCTTTATTTCATGAATATATGCTATATGTACATATGTTCTTTTGTTCTCTGCTACAGGAATTGCAGTTTGCCTCTCAAGACAGCGTTTTCGATTTGTTGGAACTAAATCACTTGTGGTAGGAGCACTAAGATTCAACAAGCCAAAACGACAACGAGAACTAGAGCTGATCGGGAGAAAACGAAGACGAATGTGAGCGCAATGAGGACCTAACTTTGACATTTTGAGTGCATTAGGTTTTGTCAGAGTTGATTGCTGAAGCTCAACAACAGAAATGAGATTTTTGTTAACAAGAATTTGTGGAGTTATTAAACAAACTTGGATCCACTTTCATGTATGTAATCATATGTTGTTGCCTGTTGGCAGTCCCTCTCTGTAAGAACTATGCAGTTTCAACTTTTTCTTTGTATTTGTTGCACTACTTGACTTTGTTATGTACAAACTGTTATGCTTGGCTATGATATTGTATATGCATAATTGCATATGTTATATAGCCCTTTATGTGGAATTTTATTAACTATAATAATATACTCCTTCCATTTGTAATATTTGTGCACAACATCTTTTGAGAAACATTTCTATGTAATGTATTATTCTACATGAAGTTTGTCTCACTTGATGTAGTTTTCTCGCTTGATGTAGTGTATCTCAAACTTGATGTTGCCTTTTGGTATATGAGCATGTGAAAAATTCTAGAATAATACTAACAATGGTATCAATTCAAATACTCCTATCAAATTGCTACTTTTGGCAATTATGTTGGACAGAAACGCTCCCTTACTCACGGTAGGCACACTTAATGTGTCCATCGCTGATGTAGCAATGCCACGTATGTAATTTTTTTTCTAATTATGGTTGAATTTTTTTAGTAAGGTTTTTTTTTTTTTTTTAGGATTTAGTATTTAGAGTATATAAATTAGTTTATTTATTTATTTATAGCAATGTTACGTCATCTGTGAGCATATTAAGTACGTACACGGTTAACATTGTAGCATTGTAGCATTATAAATATTCACACAATACAATTTTCTGATGAATTCATTCTTGTAATCATATACCATAAAGTTGGTATCTGAACTTTCTGATGAATTCTTTCTTGTTTCAATATTTCTCCTCTATGGATGCGACAGAGAATTAATGAATCGCAATTAACAACGTATTGTTGATCTGCACCACATCAATATAGTGGGTTGTTGTTGTAATACAAAAACACACTAAATCATCAAAATAATGTATATAGAGTGAATGAGGGATTTCAAATTTTCATGCCCATTGAAATAAATAAAATAAAATAAAATACTGCCTTCATAATTATTCAAGACTATTAGTCGCGTTGGGACTTAGTCATCTTCCTTTATCTAATTTTGTGGAGAAGATACGAGAAAGAAAGAATTATCATAAAAATCGATGATAGGGCTTTGAAACACACGCATGCATGGTTCTTTAAGTTGTGCACACTACTCAATCTTCACTGCCATGGCATGGCAGAATATTTTGTCCATCAATAGTGAATCTAGAGGTTGGAGAGTTTTTTGATTGCATGTGTATTTGGAGCAAAGAGAAGTTATCTAACTCCCCCGTTTCAATTCAATTGTCTCATACTTTGAATATATGTAAGGTATAAAATAATAAAATTGGACAATTGAACTGAGACGGAGTGAATATATTAATATACGAAAGTAGGATAGTTTCCCTCCAAAATTTCTGATATGAGCATTGTTATTTATTTCATTAAGTTATTCATATTTTATTAAATTATCATTTTCTATGCAATTATTTAATGCATGTAATACTTTGGAAAATCTTATTTTTTTCATTAAAATTTAATACATTAATTAAATTTTAAGTAACCCAAGGTCACTACCTAAGAAGATAATTTTGACTAATAATTTTTCTCATTGTTTGTTTTTCTTCAGATAGTAGTACTATTTTGTAGTAATCTATTACTAAAGTAAAATAGTCTTATTTAAATTTTCACTCCAAAACTATATTGTCTACGGTTAATTAAAACTCCGGAGTTAGCAACAACTTTAAAAATTATTTGCATTAATAAATTTGCCTACAATATTCAAGAATAAATCACATTTACAATATTCTCATGCATGCTACAAAATTACAATATAAAATTTGAACATTTAAATTTGTATTTTTTTTTATTTTTTGTATATAATTATTGAAGTTATATTTTGTCATATAAAATATTTATAAATTATTTTCCGGCAACGCGGGTATACAATTCTAGTTTTAAGAAGAGAGATAAAATTTTAAAACGTGCTGGAGGAAGAAAGTCTCAATTGTGTTGAAGCTAGGGTTGTCTATTCGGGTGGGTCTGAGTACCCGACCCGAAATTTTCATAAAATTAGGACCCGTACCCGACCCGTAAAAAGTTCGGGGTACCCGGAACCGACCCGTATTTATTTCGGATCGATTTCGGGTACCCAAAAGTACCCGAATTATGTGCCTTTTTATTTAAAAAAATATAATCTATTTTATCCTGTATCCAAACTTCAACATAAAAATATTCTAATAATTAACACATAATAATCAACATAATAATAACTTGTATCCATCATCCAAATTCTCGAGAAAAAAAAAAAAAAAAAAACATCACAAGTTCACAATCACAATCACAATCTTATTGAATCACCATCAAAATAATAGCACCGCAGACGGCGCACAAGCACAAGAATGAATGAAGAATGATAGTAGGGTTTCGAACTTTCTATGAATGAAATGAAGAATGAATAATATTATAATTAAATGAATCAATATATTAATAAATAAATAAATAAAATATTATATTTAAATAAGTTCGGGTATCGGAGACCCGCCTTTCGGATCCGGGTAACCCGAAACCCGAAAATATTTAGAAATCAGGAACCGGACCCAACCCATTACCCGGAATTTCCGGTTCCGGGTAACCAAACCCGGCTCGGGTCTGGTTCGGTTTCGGCGTAACCCGAAAACTCGAAACCGTTTACACAACCTAATTGTGTAGCATGCGGTTACACACTTTGTAGATCAATTCATACATAGCATACATAATTACCTCTAAAATTAATGTTATTCTTCAAAATTGCCACCAAAATTGCAATTGATTTGCAATAGTAAAGTCGGCATATATAATAGATACTACCTCCATCCCATTACATTAGTCCTCTTTGCTTTTTGATTGTTCGGCACGTTTTTCCACCGAAACCTAGTACGAGTTTTAAAATATAATTTTGACGTATTTATTTTTTCACGGGGTACTGGAGGTAGTAGATGCTTATTATTAAGATTATTATATAATAATAGGTGTTAATTGGGGTTATCATCGAATTGAGTATTTTAGGGTTCGCCTTTATTTGATTTACTCCATACCCAATCCAACAAGGCAATGACACTAATTTGACCATTTTCTCCTTATGGTGTATTCTCTTTTGTGAAAAATGAAAATAGTATAAAAGAAATTTCCCCTCCTTTCTCATCAAAGAGAACACGCCAAAAAAAAAGTCAAAATTCATCTTGCCAAAAATTAAACTATTTTTGCAAAAAAGAAGAAGAATTAATCACAAACTGTATAGTCGGGGGAAAATTCAATCGTTATTTTTGTAAACTCTCGCTTTTGTGCAACGTCGTGAAAACTACTCCCTCCGTCCTCTATTTCTTGATACTAATACTATATCGGGACATCCTCCATTTCTTGGCCCTTTCTATTTTGGAACGTAGATCTCACAATTACTTTATCACTTTACTTTTTAACACTTTAATATTTTAATACTATTAAAAATGTTAGTTGGGCCTACAATTATTTCACTTTAACACTTAAACACTTAATTTATTAATATATCATCAAAATACATTAAACTACGTGCCCAGAATTTTAGGTCAAGAATTGGAGTACGGAGAAGTACATGATAAAGGTGAAATACGAAAATTCAATGTTGTCCACGTGTAAATAAGGCAATAGGAAAATTACAAAATAAGGCAAAAGGATTGGGATATTATAATATTCATTTAATTGTCCTATCTAGTTGTGCTCTCCACTAGATGGATGCTAGTGGCTCTTTTCAAATTCCCCAACCCCCATCCTCCACATGCTTATTATTAATTCTTTTTCAATATAGTATAATCCAACCGACTAGGTAAATTTTCTATTTTTTATATTATATTTTGAGGAGATGTGTTCTCTTATATTTAAACAAGATAAGTATGATTCAATATTTCAATCAACTTAATAAATTGAGTGCACAAATTAATTGATAGGCCGATAAATCACCATCAACTGTTTCATCACGTCGGGGGGAGGTGGATAAAATTAGTAGACCACATCACTCCACAAAAAATAGTTTGAAAACAATTTGTGAACGTCATATATTATTAAATATCGTATTTAATTTATTCCATTAGCTATTTGAATTTCAATGTTGCGCGATTGACGTGGTAATAGACGTGCCTGGGCTTTTTGGCCCGTCGGGCTAGCCCTAGCCCAGCCCTAAAGTCAACGGGCTGAGCCCTAAACCGCAGGTCAACGGGCCCGAACCGAGCCCTAGACCGCGACGAAGGGCCGGGCTAGGTTCGACGTGCGAAGGAACCGCGGCCCGCCGGGCTAGGCTTAGAACCGAAGGGCCAATAGAGCCGTTGGGTGGCCCGACGGGCCACCCAGGACCGACGGGCCGGGACCGGCCCTACGGGCCCAACGGTAGAAAAACAGGGGCTGAAGCTGCAGCAGCACTTGCATGCATGCAAGGCCAACTCCAACGGCTCCTAGCCGTTATTTTTGTGAACTTCCCCCTCTCCAACCCTCTCCACTCCAATTCTCTTATAAATTCAAGGTGTTTTCAAAGATCAAACACCCAATTTTTATTCTTAAGCTCTCATTATCACCCTCAAGCTCTCACTCTCATTTTAATTCTCTCAAGCTCTCACTTTCTCAAGCTTTCACTCTCATTCTTGATATCTATATAACTATATTGTCACTCTTTCAACTCAATCTCTATTCTCACTCTCACTTTCATAACTACACACACATACACAATGTCTTCTTCCAAAGGAAACAAGGGTAAGGGCAAGGTGGTCGGTGGTGACGAAGGAAATAGCCGACAAACTCAAAGGTCAAAAAGGACGGAAATATCGGAGGAAATCTCAAGGCAAGTAGCCGAACGACTACAAGCCGAAGAATATGCGAGACTTCAAGCCCAAGAAGAAGAAGATGCGAGGTTTGAGGAAATGGTGAATACGATGGAAAGCCAAGGATTCGAATTTCATGGCTCCACCAACGACGACGATGAAGAGCACGACGACAACGAAGACGATCAACCTCCTCCTCCTCCTCCTCCTCCTCCTCCTTCATCAAAACCCAAGAAAGCACCGAAGTCCGACATCTTCAAGAAACACTTTCGACTTGTTGATGCTCCGGAGATCGAAGGCCAACCTCCTCTACCCGATGGTCGAAAGAGATTCCTTGCGTATTGCAACTATTGCACAACCATTTATAAGTGGATCGAAAAGGGAGGCTATGGCACCATGACTAGGCACATGGAGAGCACGCATCCGAGTGAGTGGGGAATCTCTTCTTCTCAAACTCAAATTCGAGGTACCACTTCATCTTCGGAGACGGGTACACACTCTTTATTTAAATTTGATAAAGGTCGATACGAAGATGCATGTGCTAGATATTGTGCTATGGAGAAACAACCTTTTAATTATGCCGATAGAATAACGTATGAAGCATCCTATAAAAAAGGTTTAGGTCCCAATGCTAGTAAAGTTGCTAGAACTCAAATGCTTAAGAGGATTAGGCGTCAATGCATGGAAAAACATAAAGATTTGATGAAATATTTACAACGTTTGGGTCATAAAGTTTCTATTTGTGCCGATGTTTGGACCGATGCATATAATAGGGCTAGTTATATGGGAATTACATGTCATTGGATTGATGCAAAATGGACTTTGCAAAAACGTTTGATTGCATTTAGGGAGTTTGAAGAGCCTCACACGGCTCAAAATATTGCTTTGATTATTATCACCGTTTTAAATGAATATGGTTTGATTAATAAGGTTTTTTCGGTTGGTTTTGATAATGCAACGGCGAACACGGCTAGTATTCCTCAACTCATTGAAGCATGTGCACCATCTTTTGATGGAAAATATTTTCATTCTAGATGCATTTGTCATATTTTGAATTTATGTGTCCAAGATGCGCTTGAGATTTTTCAAGAGTCCGTTGTTCCTATTAAAAATGCCGTTAAATATTTGCATAAATCAAAAACATTGGGGAAAAAATGGCAAAAATATTGTCGTTCAAAGAATATTGTTTATACGTGTTTCAAAGCCGATGTATCTCATCGTTGGAATTCTACTTATGAGATGCTTAATAGTACGATGGAGTATAAGGGTCATTTATGTGATTTTTTTAGGAAAGAATTTTCCACGGCTCAATTAGTTCTTAATGAGAGTCATTGGGATGCATGTTATGATTTATATGGATTATTGAAGGTTTTTCATATGGCTACTAAACAATTATCGGGTGTTTATTATTGTACTTCCGTTAAAGTGTTGGAACATTGCATGTATATTGCCATGTCTTTTAAGACTTGTTTTTCTAGGCCAAACTTGCAAGGTGTGATTTATTTTATGGTTCAAAAACGGCTAAAGTATTTTAGGGAGATTCCAAAAGTTTTCTTGATTGCTAAATGTTTGGATCCTAAATGGAGATATGAAGGTGTTTGTCAAATGCTACAAATTTATTATGATGCTTTTTTGCAAATGGACTTTAGTAATGTTGTAATTGATGGTGAACAAATATTTTTTGATCTTCCTAATGTGCAAGATATGAAGGATGATCTACATAGGACTTTGATAGAACTTTTTGATGAATATAGGAGAAAGTATGGTAGTAATGAAGATAATACGGAGATTTCTTCTTCTTTTACTATGATGCCTTCATTTGATTTTCCCTTTGCTATGGACTCAATGGATCCTTTAGTTAGACAAATGCAAGGAATGTACCAAAATAGAACCTATGATAATCCAAGGAGCCAAGGTAATAGTGAATTGGATATATTTTTGCAAACTCGTTTTGTTTTTGGTGTTGAAGATAGTGGTCCGTCGATCGACGTGTTGAAATGGTGGTCGAAGAGAGTGGAGTACCCAATACTCTCCATGATGGCGAAGGAGTTATTTGCCGTCCCGGCATCCACCGTATCCGTTGAACAAGCCTTTAGCACCGGAGGTCTTATGCTAGATCAAAGAAGATCAACAATGAAGCCGGCAAACATTGAAGCTACCATGTTGCTCGATGATTGGTGTAGGGCCGACCTTAGAGCTCAAGAACCGGAATGGGATGATCGGAATGAGAGCGAAGATGAAGCCTTCACCGAGACGGATCGATCGGCATCGGCATCGGGTGCGGAATAGGAACCGTTGTGTTGTAATAAGAACTACGTCGACTTTGATTCCTCTATTAAAATGAGGATACGTAGGCAACTCAATTTTTGAAATTAAATTGAGTTCAAGTCCCTTATTATAATTTTTAGTATTTTTCTTGTCAAATGTAAAAATACTTATTCAATTGTCAAAGTGATTAAATTGAGCTTAATTTAATATTGTAATTTTTTGGATCAATATTGCAAACCTCCATCAATTAATATGCATTATCAACAATTTAATGAGTAAATTAAATATTTTTTAAAAAATAAAATATACATTATAAGTTGCCAAATTAACATTTCCTATTCATTAAATTAATTAATATAAAAAAATAAAATCTTTAAAAAAGTTAAAAGAAAAAAAAAAAATTAAATGTCAAATTTTGGCCTAAAAGGCCGAGAGCAAATTCTCAAAACAGAGCATTGCTCTGTTTTTGCCTCCAGCAGCCCCCCAGCCCTTCGGCCCTTCCCAAGCAGTGCGAACCGCCGGGCCGGCCCTAGGCCCTACGGTTCGGCCCGGCCCGAAACCGGCGGGCCTAGGGCCGAGCCCGAAACCGTGGACTATGTGTAGGGCCGGGCTAGGTTTATGCTTCCGGAGGCCCGTGACCTGCCGGGCCGGGCCCGAAACCGGCGGGCTCGGCCCGTGGGCAGGTCTACGTGGTAATCACATATATAAGAAAGTGTATGTTTAGATACTTTATAAATAAAACTCTATAAAAAATTGAACTCTAAATAAAAAATTACTGACGTGGTACTGCCAAATTAGTTGTGAGCAGATTAAGAGTATCCACAATAAGTAGATAAACATTCCTATTTAATTTAATCAACACTTTTGAGACGGAGAGAGTACTATTTGAGTATTTTACCATAAAAAAAAAATGTTGATTGGTTTAAAATACATAAAAAGTTTATATTACCTATATTTCTTATGTAAATCTTGTCGCAAAGTACATGAACTTTTGTTATAATTTTTCCATAAATTTGCATTTGCGGAAATTTAATGATAAACAAAAGAGATTGATTATGCTGAATTAGCATCCTTGGGAAAATTGCAAAAAAAGACTTAAGTCTTGTACTTAAAGACAAATTTTGAAAGTCATTTGAAAATCCCAAAAACTAGGTAAAGTTCATGTATTTTTAATCAATTATAACCCGAGAAAAATACAAAGTGCCAATTTCCTGCAATATCTCACTACATGATATGGCCAAAATTGAGAGGAGAACAAGGAAGAAAAGACATCAATGCTAAAATTCCATTAGTCCTAAATCAAGAAAGTACAAGCTATAAGAATACACAAATAAATAGCCTTCATATAAGATCAAATACTTCATAAAAAGAAGAAAAAAAAAAAAAAAAAAACTCAGATCTATAGAAGCCACTGCCCTCACAAATCAAAAGGTCGTCCCTATACAGTAATCAAAATCATCACCATTGAAGCTCTTCACATCAAAATGGAGTTGAGCTTCTTCTCTGGGATGGATTGTACAGTATTCTAGCTCGTCCCAAATCAACGACGAGCGTTTTACAATTTTACCCTTCACCGTCGAATCCTCATCATTGCTCTCTTAAGCAGTGTCCGGGCAAAAGATACTTGTACTTCTCCGCATTCTCCAAAAGATAGGAAGGAAGATTAACAGCCGAGAGAGAATGAGGGATCGGACCCATAGTCCCGATTATATCCCTAAAAGTATACTCTTCGGGCAACATATCATACAAATCACCTCCTTTGCATATCACTTCTTGAATCCTTTTAGGGTTCAAGAATCGAGAGAATCTCACTCGATCACTATGGCTGTAGGCCTTCATCTTGAAGATGAAATCGCTCAAGTATCGGAAGCAGAAGCTACAATGCCACCCGGAATCCGAGAGGAGATAGTCAGTTTGTCGGTAGTGAGCGTACTTAGTCTTCCCTTTCTTGTATCTATGGACCGAAGCTCTCCAGCTCAGTTGATGCTGCTGGAACTCGAATGAGTACAAGTAGTTCTTGAGCTGAAGATGAAGAACCGGAGGAATATCATCGCACCATCTAAGGAGATTGATTGTGTGCCCACTAGGAATCTCATCAACATCAGACATTATAAGCAGATCATCGTCTTCAATCCCAGCAACTCTCAGAAGCTGATCGAGTGCAAGCCTTTGGTATGCCTCCTCCACAAAAGGGTTCTCTCCTCTGTGAAATCTTCCACCGATTTCACCATAGGTCAATCTGGGCTCGATGAATTTGAACTGGTCTCGATGTATAGCAAAGTTGTGAGGCTTCAGTAAGCCAGTGAAGGTGGAATTCGACTCAAGAAGTACATACTGAGTGATATAAGGATATAACTCTTTCCATCGAATAGTAAGCATGTCTACTTCATTGCTGAATAAGACTGCATCGTACACACGCCTAGGGAACTCTCGGATTCCCCATCCATGGAGTTTGCAGAGAGTCGACATTGATACATTCTGATTGTAGTAATGAGTTAGAGGGACGAAAGGCTTCGGAGGAGACTCCCACAAGGGGCGAAGTAAGTATGTAAGCTTTTGGCCATGGCAATATATGGTGAAAACCCCTGCAGGGGCGACGAGGAGGAAGAAGAAAACTACTCTGAAATCTACACCGTGAAGAAAGCAACGGAGTCTCGACATGGTTACAGATGATGGAGAAGCTTGCTGCATATAAAAACAAGTTCTGCCTAAGATAATCGAATCCCAATATCAGATACTAAAAGATTCATCATTCTCTTTCGCCATTTTTGTAAAAACTAAACCTCAACAACACCAATTGAGATCAAACAACACCAATTTCACTACTTTCTACGAATCTCAAACTCAATTCCAAGGTACAACATAGTTTAATTTCCCATCATCAAACAAAAAAACCAAAGTTTCAGCAAATCAACAGCTTCTGCTCTTTTCCTCTCGTCATTTGATTTCTTGAAAACATGCAACGAACTCAGAATAAAAACACAGACACACACAATAATGAGGAAAACCAATAGAGAATTTCTCCCAATAAAAAGACAAAAGAAAAAGAAAAAAAAAACCCAAAAAGCAAATGCATCGGTGCAGAAATTTGCAGACAAACTAAACAAGATTATTTAATAAAGCCATGGAATATTAAATAATGAGCCAAGAATTCAAAGACAACATTAATTTTCACCTTTCTTACCATTAAAGCACAAGAAAATTGAATTTGCAATTGAAAGGGATTGAATAACAGAAAGAAGTAACATACCTCATCGCAATCATCTTCGCATATTTCATCACTTTTTTTCGAAGTATAATAACCATTACCATCAGAAATCATCCGGGCACAGGCTTTCTCTCTCTCAATGTTCATACAGCTTTCTTTTCTCTCTCTAATTCCTCTTCCTCTCCGCGAAGAATTACACATCAAAGAATCCAGATCACATAAGGGAAACAACAGACACAAAATTTGGGGAAATCGAAGCGAACTCTTGTTCTAAAAAACATCCCATTCTCGTAAACGAAAACGGGGCGGTTTTTCTTAATTTCTCCCAAAAGATTGAATTTTGTGTGTGTTTGGAGGTTTCTCTCTCCTCAATATCAATGCTACCTTGGAAAACTGCTCGTCTTCTTCTTTCTTCTTCTTCTCCTCCGCTTTCTCTCTCATGAGGGTTGCAGTTTTTTTGGAGAGAGGGAAAGAAGGGGAAAACAAAATGTGCAGAGGAAAATCTTTCGACTTCCTATGTTTACTCGAAAACAAAGAATTATCCATGATTGAATATCGTTAATTAATTCCATATTATTAGTTATTATGATTATGATTTTGGAAAAATATATGCGGATGACCGCAACCAACGTTGTCTTAACAATTTTACGCTTTTGTCCTAGGACAATTTTTTTGTAATAAATCTATAGAAAAAAATAAAATCTCTGAGATTAATTGAAAATCTTTGCACTTATTTTGTGTTTAATAACAATATAGATAGATATTATGATGCATGAGATTATTTAAAAGCACTATATTTCCCCAAACGGAATTTGAATTTGATGTAAGATATATGTGAAATCAATCTGCGATAAATGTCGGAAATTATGTGTTGAGAATGATGATAAAAAATTGTTTATATAAATAGTTAATTTTAAATGATACCTATCGGTTTGAGAATTCATTTAAGCCACTACTATATTGTTACCGAACTAGTATTGTACCCGAACGTTGTACCGGATCGACTTCATAAGTTTTTAATTTTTTTTTCATTCAATTGTATTAATTCAATGAAATAATATACTCCGTAATATGAATCTTGGACTCCAAAATAAACTTTAAAGAGCTCATAAATCATAACTTCTCTTTTTTTTTTTTTTATAATTTTTTTTTACAAATATGAATGTAATGAATACCGAAAGAATTAGAATATATTGGAAACTAAAAAATCACTTATAACTTTATAATACTACTAATAATTATATATATATATATATATATAACATACTATTAATTAAGGACACACACTTGGGTCAGCCGGAGGCACCGTGCGGCCGGGCTAAAACAATGACACTTTTATTCATATAGATTGACATTTTTCTGTATAAAGATTGACACTTTTAAAAATTGTCATTTTATTCGTAAAATAATTATGTTAAAGATTGACACTTTTATTCATATAAATTGACACTTCTCTATATAAAGATTGGCACTTTGGGCCCGGCCGCACGGTGCCTCCGGCTGACACAAGTTTTTGTCTTAATTAAGACATACGGAAACATACAACTCTAGTAGGAGTAATTATTTAGTGGCATATTTTATTTAGGAAAACCAAAGGCTGGCATTTGACTGACGTTAATGGGTTGCAGTTTTCACTTTTTACAGTTTTAATTCGTTCATATCTCAAAAAATAATGAGGTAAACTTGGAAATAATAATAATAATAATAATAATAATAATAATAATAATAATAATAATAATAGTTACTATTATTATTATTATTATATCCCAACCACATTTGCATGCTTAAAAATAACAAATGATAGCTAGGATATATAATGAATTGACAAATTGACTAATAAATATGAAATGTAGATATACCATTAGAAACTTCAAAGCTTTCTCCAACTCTCATTTATCTCATTGCCTTCGCGTTTATCCTGATCAGCAAGCCAAAATAATACAAATATAAATATATATATCTAAACTGCATTAGCCTTTGCAAGTTCTTAATCCACAGCCTTATTGACTAATATCGTGTGATTGCTCATACTTGCTCCTGTACGTGCTTCCTTTTGTATTCTCAAATGTAGTTGCTGCCACTTAAATATATAGAAAAGATTACTCCGTATATTAATTTTATCTCATATATATGCCAAATCGTAAATAAAGAAATAATCCGAACACTACATTAGATAGTAAAAAAATACTCAAAATAAATAAATAAATAAATAAGAAGAAGAAAATCTACAAACATACCTTCAGAATAAGCAACTCACCCTTAAGCTAATGGATAAATATTGTTGGAAAATTGAGTATACAAACTTGCCGAGCGTACAAAAGTTACAACGTAAATTGAAGATTATAATGAACAAAAACTAAGAACTAAAAGTCGAGTCGAGGAAAACCCTCTTTCCGCAAGACGAGAGACGCTCTGGTAGTGCTCACGGTTTTGGCGTATTGTCCCCAAAGATAAAACGGCTTCTTCTTTTGAGTAGCAGCACCACAAAACTCAAGAGCTCCAGCGAACTAGATGAGGCGAGGAACTAAGCTCGAAGAAAGGAAGAGATGATGCAAAGAGATGCTCGTTTTCTAGTGGTGTGTCTAGAATGACTACGATGCACACTATTTATAGGCACTCTCACACGGGGGGAATCAATGCAGCCATTGATGGTCATCATGGCGAGTCAATGTCCATCATGGCCATTCATGGCCATAATTGAGAGGTTACGGGAGTTACACGTGTAACCCCCGGGAGTTATGAGTGGATGATAATGTGATGCACCTAGACGAGGTGTTCATCTTGATTCGTCCAAGAAACGTATCTAAACTACTCTTGCAGACGACGCACGTTGGGCCAACAACGAATTGGGCTTCCAAATCCGATTTGGACTTCAACATGCAAGCCCATTTGCTTTAGTTTTGGAGGCCCAAAACATAAAGCATCCAAGCACAAGCCAAGCCCATGACCAAACCCAAATAATAGCCCAAAGGACCAATGGCCACGAAACCCAAACCTGAAACTGAGTCCGAGCCCGATAATCTCCACTTCATTCAATAATGAAGTAATTCATCCAAACTCCAAAATTTATATTCATATATCACTCACCACAAATTAGTTTTGAGCATAT
The DNA here is from genome assembly GCA_001642375.2 of Mentha longifolia. Lineage (NCBI taxonomy): Eukaryota > Viridiplantae > Streptophyta > Magnoliopsida > Lamiales > Lamiaceae > Mentha > Mentha longifolia. The sequence goes on along the minus strand of CM038116.1, from coordinate 16,744,521 downwards.
AAATATACTACCTCAATCTACTCTAGGTGTAGAACAATAATCTATCATTTAATTTAATAAATAAATTAAATGTAGAATATTAATATTTGATCAAAGACCAAATTCCAACAAATACCATATATATCAGATCGATATATGATAATTGTGCCTAAAATTGAAATTGGAATTCACCTCGACATCATGTACTGTACTATTTTGTATCACAATGAATATGCATTGAAAAATGAAAGGCCAAAAACTTTGAGAATTGAATAATAAAATCTGTATCAATTATAGCTACAACTTACGAAAATGAACAAAAGACCAACTTTGAGAGATAATATAATAATTAATACAACAATAATCTATATTAATATAAGAAAGTAGGATAATTTCCCTCCAATAGTTTTGATATTTGAACCTCATTTAATTTTGTAATTAACTAAGTTATACATATTTTAAAATATATTATATTATTTTCTATACAATTTCTTAATCAATGCATTTATTCATATGAAAACTCATTTTTATTTATTAAAGTTCAACACATTAATTAAAATTTCAAATATAAAAATTAATTTGGCCAACTAATTTATTCTCATATGTTTATTTAAATGTAATTTTGAATAATCGATTTAAATACTAAAACTAAGTAGTGAATCTCAATTTTACTGTTTCAATATCTCTCAATTTAATGTACTAATATTTTATATTTTATTTTTTGTTCTTTGTTATGAAAATTGAAAATATATTAGTATATGCATGTTCATTTTTCATTTTTACACACACACAGAAATAATACAACAATTGATAGTGAACTTAGATAACTCAATTAATTATGTCATGAGTCTTATAAAATTATAATTATAAAATTGATCCATATTTAAATATTTAATCAAACCATCTCTGAAAATGAGCTATAATTTACACATGACGAGAGTACACATGTATATAGAAATATTTTTTTTTCGTTATTTTATGAAATAAAGTAGAAATTATTAATTAAAATAAAAAGTAAATATTAGATATTTATCATGTTATTTATTGATCAAACCTGTGTATAGAGGTGGCCAAATGCGGGTTCGGGTACAGAACCGTACCCGTACCTGGCGGGTACGGTTCCAACAAATTGAACCCATACCCTACCCGCGGTATAGGAGGGTACGGGTACGATTTCGAGTACGACAGATGCGGGTACAGATACGAGTACAACCCGGCGGTTCTAGCGGGTAATTATTTTTAATGTTAAAAATATATTTTAAATTCGATTAGTTGTAATTCGAATTATTTGCAAAAGAAAAATATTATTTTATTGTAAAGATTCCAACAACTTAAATATAAACTAGACCTCTAAATGCTAAATCATTGGAGATCAAGTTATTTAAAACTTTAATTTTCAAGGGCCGAGTACCGTTAAAGCATAATTAGTGAAAATTTAATGGAAAAAATTAATAAAGTAGGAAAAAGAGTGCATATATAATTAAAACTAAGAAATAAAAAATATATTTTAGATGAAATATATATCAAAATTACGGGTCAGCGGGTCGGCGGGTCGTGGAACCGGCGGGTTACGGTTCCAACTTTCAGTACCCGTACTCGAACCGCCGCCTTCGGCGGGTACGGTTCCGAACCCGAACCGGCGAGTACGGGTATGAGTATAAACCCTCCGAATACGTATACGAATGCGTGTACGGGTCGGCGGGTACGATTATTTTGGCCACCTCTACCTGTGTATCACGGGTGTACAATTTTAGTTAAGCTTGATTATAAGTATGTTTAGGCGGGAAAACTAAAACCAACTATTTTACTTTAGTATATGTATATAGATTCAACGTGCGTATGAATAATTCTAAAGTGATGATTATGATGGGGGTAAAAATAATAATAATAAATTTATTCAAATTCAAATATGGAGTAATTATTATAAGAATGATATTGCGAAATCTAACTTTCGCAAAAGTCTTAAAATTTTTATTGAAGATGGGCTAGGCTCTGTGCCATTCCTTGTAAACGAAAGCCTGGCCCAGGATCAGGCCCATGGTCGTCCCACTTAATCTTTTGGCCTGGGCTTAGGAAAAACGAGGGAATCATCTTTGTATATATAAATAAATAAATCCGCAAAATCTTCTCTCCCTCCGCCTCAGTTCCCGGAGTAGTATCCTCTAGTCCCATTTGAATGTATCAACTGTGTATCAAATATTAAAATTTATTAGTTTTATAATATTTTTTTATAAAAATAAAAATTATTCTATTATAATAAATCATAATAAATATTTATAACTAAAAAAATATAATTTTTAAAAATAATATACCATAATTTTGGATTTATCAACCATATTTTAGCTAATAAAATTGAAATTAAATGCTAAAAAATAATTATAAACCCTAATTTGGATGGGTGAACCCTAGAAAATAATTATAAAATTAAACTAAATCATTATAAATTAAAATTATTGAATAAAAATATATAAAACTATTAAAAATTAAAATTTGGTACACAATTGGAACACCAAAATGGGTGTAGAGGATCCCAATTGCAGTTCCCCGCCCCTTTTCATATGTCACGACTCACGACTCACGTTGATGTAAAAAAAAAAAAAAGTTATCTACAAATGTGAACTCTCGCACTTTACGACTTTCCTTTCATATCTCACGTTGTTGAATTTATCGTTGTATTTTGCTTACTAATTAGAAGGCTTCTTACTATTTCTAGCACTTGAATTCAGTCTTTGACCTATGTTCGATCTCTAGGAAAAAAATTAATGTGATTGAGTGTAAAACTATATTTGTATAACTTGATAGCAATTGAAAGTTGTGTTGGTTGAAAAGGTTGAATATCAATTGAAAAAGTGAGGAAGTTGAATTCAAGGGTCAAGAGCAGCTAATGAGTAAGAGGTATTTGTTGTTTTCTCGCGACAAGGAATTAGCCTTTTCTTTCTGAGAAGGAGGCAATTTAGCTTTTTCTTTTTTGCGATAGATTATAGATTAGGGGTTTAAAACGTTGATTTCTGAGTACATAACTTTAAATTCAACTCTCTCAGCTAGTCAGAAACCGAACTCATGTGTGAGTACTTATGAAATTCTAAGATTTGTCTGTTCTTTTTACTATTTATAAGGGAGTATATACAGTCACGGAGGTTGATCCGACTGGCCAATACTGGCGTTACGATGAGCTTCTAGAGTCAAGTTCCAAGAAGAAAGTGTGTAGAGCGTTCAACAATGTCAAGTGTTATTGAGGTTGCATGGAACAAAGTTGTTAATGTTCCTTTGAGTTCGGACCTTAAGGAACTGCAGGGGCTGAGGCATGAGAATATCATCAACTTGTTCTCGGTATGGAAGGATGAGAACAATACACTGAACTTAATAAAAGAGGGTTGCAGTGATATAAGTAGTTTGAAGGCAAAATTACACAAGATTTGCGAAAAATTCATATCACCTTCGAACTTCAAAGTTTCTAGTCTATAAATAACACAAATCATCATAGTATCCATTACATCTTAAAAAACAGAAGAAGAAAAAATAAAAAAATAAAAAATAAATAAAGAAAAAAGAGGAGAACGGACCAGACGACATTGGAGAAAAGAATTCTTTTGCAATTCCTCCTTAAAAACCAGAAAAACGGCAGAATCATCGATGGCAAGGTTGGAGAAGCAAGTACTTACAGTTGTTCTAAAAATTAATATTAAAATCATTAAACCTACAAAATGTATAAAAATCGAGATTTAATGATTTCAATATTAATTTATAAGGTATTAGAATATAAAACAATCGAAAAAAATCAAACAAAATAATGCTAAAGTGATCAAACGGCGATAGGTGCCCACGAATAATGCTCACGGAAAGTGAGTAACATATCATTTCTCGACTTATAATTGTATAATTCTCCACACCTCAGTAGTGTACCTGGATTTATATTACTCCCTCCGTCCTCTATTTAGTGACCCACAATTTTGGGTACATGATTTTAGATAAGGTGATGATTTATTAATAAATTAAAGTATTAAAGTGGAATATTTGTGGACATATCTAATATTTTAAATTGTATTAAAGTGTTAAAATGTTAAAAAGTAGAGATAAAATGTTAAAATGATTGTGGGGCCTACATCTTAAAATGAAAATGTTCAGTAAATGGGGGACATCCCAATATAGTAGTAGCGTCAGTAAATTAAGGATAGAAGTAGTAAAATTTTCAATCTTCTTGCGTGATGACTCCCTAGATAAGGTTTAATTGATATACGGAGTAATATCTTTAGAAAATTAAAATCATTCACCTTAATATTATGGAGGGCTCCCATTATTTAATTAATATATATATATATATATATATATGTAGTAGATTATATGAAAACTTATCTTTACGTGAAAACTGCAACCCTTGCATTTTATGCATAAAATGATGTATTTTTGTGCAAAAATATTGCATAATAAAATATATTATTTTATTTTATTTTATATTATTTTTATGCATATAATGCATCATTATGAGAATGCAACATTTTATGCTAAAAATGCAACACTTTTGTGCATAAAATGCAATATTTTATGATAGGTTGCAGGTTTCACGTAATAATTAGTTTTCACCATAACCCATATATATATATATATATATATATATATATATATATATATATATATATATATAGTATTTTAATTAAAGTTGGAGGGCTCCTATTTTGGCTGCAGTTGAGCCCTCCGACTTTTTGGTGGGCTCTGAATATTTTATATTATTTTATTTATTTATTTTTTAATTATTTTTTTCACTATTTAAATTAATACGAGACTTTTTTTAAATTCGATGTTGGGTTGAGAGGCGTAAGAATAAAACCTTGAGGCCGGGTAGGGGTTGGTGTGTGAATGGGAGGAGTTGAAGAGCTAGAATTTGGGTAATTTGGAATGAATCGGAGTAGTCCGATCCAAACCAAGTGGAGGGGTAGTTGGGATCCATGACGCAATAGAGAAAAATAGGGAGAATTTGAGTTGAAATTGATAGAAAAATAGAAAGAAGAAGAAGATGAAAGTGGTGAAGTGGTGTGGAGAAATTGAAGATGGAGAGGGGTATATATATAGGGGAGAATATGAAAATAAAAAAAATTACATTCGGTGGTCAACGGTCAACGACCGTTGACCAACCAGGAGGCGCCATGTGGCCGCGCCCGGCAAGGAGGAGACAGCGTGTTTACATCTGCGGGCTCGAGCCCGCCGAGGGCTCCAACGGGTAATTGAGCATGGCACCCGCGGGCCCTCGCATGGTGGCGCCGATGCCATTGCTCTGAGTGTGTTAGACAGTAAGGTTTTTTTATTTTATTTTATTTTAAGTTTTGGACTTTCTACAGATCACCCACCTCTATATTGTTATAAATAATACCCATGGAATGAGGTGAGACACCGATCATCCATTCATCATTTCTCATTTCTTCTCCATATAAACAAAGTGTTAAAAAAAAAAAAAAAAAAAAAAAAGGCTTGAATATGGATGCTCAATTTTATAATATTTCAATCCTATCAATCTCAATACTGGCAATTTCTATCATCTTTTATCTGAAGTCGATCAAGAAACCAGGCGGCAAGAGCCCTCCGCCGCCGCCGGGGCCTCCCGATCGTCGGTTACTTGCCGTTTCTGGGCGAGAATGTGCTCCAAGATTTTAAGGTTTTGGAGGAGAAATACGGCCCAATCTACAACCTCCGTTTGGGCCCCACCGTGTACACAGTGATCAGCTCCCCTTCTCTAGCGAAGGAGGTGTTCCGAGATCACGACGCCGTCTTCGCCCACCGCCGCAGCGTCACCCCCGTGACGCTCTCCGTCCCCACCTACAGCCTCATCAGCATGCCCTGGTCGGATCCCGATTCCCGGTGGCGCTACATGCGGAAGCTATTCGTGCAGCAGATGATGAGCACCAGGTTTTTGAAGGAATCCCACCATGTCCGGCGAGAGGCGGTTCGGAAAACCATCGGCCGCCTCTACGCTGAGATGGCCGGAAAGCCGGTCGAGGTGGGGAAGATTTCTTTGGGAACGGAGTTCGGCGTCTTGTTGAACTTATTGTGGGGCGAGACGGTGGGCGGAGAGTTGGGGGCGACGGTGGCGGCGGAGGTCCGCGCCTTCAGTGCCAAGATCATGGAATTGATATCGAAGCAGAATGTTTCCGATTACTATCCATTTCTTGCGAGGTTTGATCTTCAAGGAATCAAGAAAGAGATGGAGGTTCAAATGGAATGTGTTGATAAGACTTTCGACGTCGTCATCGCCGAACATCACAAGAGGAAGAAGACGAGTACTGGAGATGGGATAGAGTGAAGAAAGGATTTCATCCAAATTCTCTTGGAATTAATTGAAAGCGGAGATGCAGAGATGAGTGAGAAACAAGTCAGGGGCATGTTGATGGTAATATTAATCAAATTCTGATTTCTGATTTGATTTTTTGATTTTACTGTGTCTACTGAGGAAAGTTGTCACTATACGCACATCACTATGCTATACAGTGACAGTTTATCATGTCACTATGCTGTTGTCATTAAATGCAGTTTTTCTTGTAGTCTAATTTTTTATAAGACATATTATCCGCAAGAGCAAGAGCAAGAGCAAGAGCACATATATACGTACTTACTTAACTAGTTTTGGGTGGCGATCGACAGGATGTGATAGCCGGCGGGACCGACACTTCAGGGACCGTCGTCTGGGTGATGTCGGAGCTCATGAACAATCCGGAGGTTATGTCCAAGGCACAAAAAGAACTGAACGACGTCGTGGGATCGGACTGCATAGTCGAAGAGTTCCATATGCCTAAGCTAAACTACTTAGAAGGTGTTATGAAAGAAACACTACGATTACATCCACCAGCGCCCCTTCTCCTCCCCCGATCTCCGGCCCAAGATTCGACGATCGGGGGATTCACTATTCCCAAGGACAGTGGAGTTTTTCATAAACGTTTGGTCCATCCAAAGGAATCCCGCCTATTGGGAGAACCCCATGGAATTCAAGCCGGAGAGATTTCTTGATAGTCTCAACCAACATAATTACTATTATCTTCCCTTCGGATCGGGTCGAAGAGTATGTTCCGGTCAGGCACTTGCGGAGAGAATGATACTTTATTTGGTGGCGTCACTTGTGCATTCATTTGAGTGGAGTCTTCCAAATGGTGAAGAAGTTGATATGTTTGGGACATATGGGCTCACTTTGAGAAAGTCTACACCCTTGATCCTTATACCCACTCCCAGATTACCAGATTCAGCTCTCTATATGTGAGAATCACTCTTCTTCTATCTTCATTTTACTTCCAAACTCGATCGGCGATTTATTTTACGTTACTTTTTATGTCTATTTCATGTACTAGAGTCTCTATTGTTTCCTTTTGCTCCTATATATATATTTCTATCTCAAAATTTTAAATTTTGATCGCCGGCCATAAATCTTTGTAGTTTTTATTAAGATGTAATCTTAAATAGATTTGTAATTAATTGTCTTAAAAACTTTTTGTGTGTCAAACCAAAGAGTGAATGAATGTTTATATGTACAAAGTTTCCACTCTAACTTTTAGCTCCTAGAGCTCTCTTCACAGATCTACTCCCATTCAAAAATTCCATACTTGTGTACCAGTTGCATTCTTCAATAGTCGGATGTATGCAGCTGCATAATTTCATCGATTTAATGTGGTTCTAGTTCCAATTTTGGTCGATTTAATTTCTCCTAGCCATTACTGGATCTACACATTTTCTTCAGTAATTAATCGAACCTTGCCCTTGATACCATGTAAAAATTGAGAATTATAGAAACGTTCATGCAAATCAGCTAAGAAATGGAAGTTACTGCTTCATTCATTTCAGAGTAAAGGTGTAAAATTTGTAGTACACAATTGTGTTTTCTGTTATCTATACTTATATATATATATATATATATATATATAAAAGCTTTTGTACAAAATGTAAATTTGATGGGTATTATTAATAACAATATAGAGCGGTGATCTGTAGAAAGTCCAAAACATTAAAAAAATATTTATAAAATGAAAAAAAAAAAACTTATTACTCTTTTACACAGGTAAGATATTGTAAAGGTAAATCCCAAATATAGTCATTATCAATAAAGGTAAATTTTAGCCACACATAAAAGTTTACGTAAATTTTAGCCAATTGAGTAATCTACGACAATTTCCGGCTGGAGAAACAGTGGTTAGAGCTCACTGGCCTTCGAGTAATCGATGAAGCTGGCCATCTTTAACGACGGCTACCTCCCCTTCGTGCTTTCTAAAGCGCAGGAAATTACAAAGAAATTACGACATGGTGGATAAGCTGTAGACGAAGGATTACCCCTTCGACAATGACGATGACGACGGCGGCGACTACTGGGATATAGTGATAATAATGTTGGAATTGAAATTCATAAACTTGCTCAACTTCAACTTCCCTCCCATAAACCTCGCACAAAAACTCTCGACCTCCTCCATCGCTCTCCCTCAACCCCCACTTCTCCTCTCTCTCTCATACACAATTGCACAAAATTGTACACACAATTCCTCCACACAATTGCACCATAGAGAGAGGGAAAAAGGATCCGACGCCGTTAGGGCCCCCCATGAGGAGATTTATCAAGTTCTTTAGAACATGGTCCAAAATCAATTCGGATTCTCTATTGCAATTCCGTGTTGTATCTCCTATTGTAACGACGGATGGTCGTAATGTATCATAAATATTTCTTAAACTAATAATAATTAAAGATTTTCATAAACAAAAATTGTTAATTTTGGAAATATTCATGACATGTGTCGACCATCCGTCTTTGCAATATGAGATGCAACATGGAATTGCAATAGATATTGCAATAGATGATCCAAATCGTCGTCGCCTAAGATCATATAATCACTCATCTTCATTTTGTTTTTATCGATCTCTCTTTATCATGTGATAATTTGTTTTCTCTCCTCCTTTATTATTTTTAAGTGATACGTTAAAAAAAAAAATTAAAGGTACAATTTTTATAAACAGCATGGGGCTTCAATACTGATCGAGACGGTTCTGCGTGCAGTTGTGGAGGTAGTGGGTAGTGGAGCTCGACTCAGCACGGAGGATGAAGAATTTAGGAGTGATGGCGGCGGCGGCGTGGGATGAAGTAGCAGCCGCTGTGGAAGAGGGTGCGTGACAGAGGTCTTTTTTTTTTCATTATTATTTTTTATTTCAAAAAATTTGCTTTGGATTTTTTTATTTAATTTTTTTTGGCTATAAAATTTAACAACTAATAGAATCAAGGGTAAAATGGTAAGAGTTGCTAAAATTTACTTGTACATATTTTTCTATTGATGACTAAATGTAGGTCCCGATAAGTATTCATTGGTGTATGGGGGGGGGGGGGGAATACACCAATTAGCCAACAGTTTTGATTTTTTAAAACAATTTGATCTTACTGAGTCGTCACTCAGTTTATCAGAGCAGTTTAGTTTTTCCAGCTCAATCAGTAAACTGCTGAGCTTGCAAAACTAACCTGCGTGCGGAAGTTTGGTGGAAAGGTTGGCTTACAGGTTTCAAAACAGTTTTCAAAGAAAATTTTAGTTCAGACAAGTGTTCATGCAAATTGTGAAAGTGGCTAACAGTTTTCAAAGACAGTGCACATGCAAGACAGGTTACGATCGTGCAGGTTGTGAGCATGCAAACTGTGTGAAAAAAGATAAAATAGACAGTGAAACACGAGAAATTTTTATCGTGGTTCGGAGTAAACAACTCCTACGTCCACGCCAGATCCCGTCGAATCTGTAATCCCTTAACTTGAGATTTTTCACTCCTTTTAACACTGGTGGAGGTCCAGTCCAAATTCAAGTCTTTCTTCTAGACTGAATCTAGCACGTTTCTAGAGTCGTGTCTCTTCTAACTTACATACAATCTTGCATACAGACTTACTAACACTAAATGATTAGTGCTACTATCCAAACTTGAAAGTTGAAAATAGCTATCGACGTAAGGAATACAACTCAATCAACTATACTAGTATTTCAACTTTGATGGTAGTGAGAGTGTGTGTGATGTGTTCTAGTAAGACTGATTCCAGATAGATCAGAAATCTATAAAGATCAACACTTGGGAAAACTCTAGTAATTTCGAGTGTTGATTTGAATAATTTTCAGCTTGAGATTTCTGCAGCGTTTTAGCTTGAGTGTTGATTTTCCCGTGTTTCAATCTGGAATGAGTTGAGGTATTTATAGAGAAGCATTTCAAATAGAGCCGTTGGAAGTGTGTCAGGATTTGCAGATACTGACACAGTTCTTGTCGTTGAGTGAGAGCAGGTTTCATCACCATAGCTCAGGTTGGCCTTTACAGGTTGAGCTTCCTATACCTCGAACAGTCTTCGATCTTCTGTAACCTTCGCGTGAAATCTTCGAGTATTGAAAGGGCAGGTTACATAGACAGGTTACATAATGGAACAGCATGACATGTTTGAGTAGACTAGATACAAGGTTGCACTACCAATTTTGACCTTTACATAGCAACCTGTCCGGTTAGGTTTGACTGATCCTGAACACGGAGATCAGCCTGTTCCAATTCAAAACTTATATCTAAGTGTGGTTCTAATAACATTATCGAAACTAAGTTTCAAAGGGTTCCCAACAATTTCCCCCTTTTTGATAATGCCGAAACCCACACTTTACATTTTAGCTTAGAAGTTTTGAAAGGTTTGATGTCCAGCCAACTGCATGAGAAAAAGTGTTAGAAAATTTAAGGCACATCATGCACAGGCCTGGACAAAGAGATATTGTCGTCAGGAACAAAAAGTGATCATTTTCATTTATAGTATCAACTGAATTGATATTCACATATTACAAGGTTGATACATAAAATAAATGAAATCGATCAGGTTAATTCCTCACAGTCTTGAACCTTTCTTCAGCTATCTTATCCAAGCTTACAGTTCCCATGGCTGCGTAGATGCTGTCGCGAATCGATCTGTACTCATCGCAGCTTGTGGTTTTGCAGCCATACTGAGCTGCGACACTCCTAATGCAAGTATTGATTCGGTTGATGTCTGGAGTGTCAGTGCCGCAAACAGTGGGAGGTTGGAAGGTCTCTATCTTTGGCGGATTGAGTGTGACCTTCTCTTTTGCAGCTCTCTCCCTGACCCTCTTGATGAATTCGCGGTCTGGGAAAGCTTGCATCCAGTTGTGGAAGGCGATCTTGGTATCACCGGTATAGCGAGCATCAACCTGTAACCAGTAGTGATGTAAAATAAACTGGTTAAGGAACTCGTCCCATAGCGGCTGATCTTCCACTGGTAGCCAATCTGTTGGCTCTCTTTTGCCAGCTTGGTCCTTGCAGCTTTCAAGACCTTTAAAGTTTGCCACGCGTGCTTTGTCTTTCGCCCTTTATTTCTTCAGTTCAGCCAAGAACATCTTCTGCTTGCCTTCGTCTACACAGTCTTCAGCAGTGTATCCAGCTTCTGCCATGAGCCGGATGAGAGTGGCTTCACACTGTGCTTTTTCTTCTTCAGACAGCTTGGCGGCAGCAGGTTGAGGGGCAGTTGTCGCGGGCTGAGCAGCTTTGGATAGCATCACAGGTTGAGAAGTGCAACCTGTGCCTCGGCTTTGAGTACCCTGTTTCTCCTTGCCTTTCCCTTTTGCAGTAGTGCGTTTGCCTTTCCCTTTCCCCTTTTCGGCATTATCATCGATGAGGTTCTGAACAAGGGTGTTGAGGGAGGCTTGCTCATCGGAAAGTAAGGACAGGTCGGTGCAGATCTTCTCCTTGAACTGCAGGAGGGAGTTGATGTTCCCTTGCATCTCCTCCTCTTTCTTCAATGAGCTTGAAGTGGTTTGAGTGAGCTTCGTAGAGAAGTCGTGTACAAGCTGGTTGAGTTGCTCAAACTCAAAGTTCAAGCCATCGATGGAAGATTGGGATGCGACCTTCAGTTCGGAAAGCTGGTGCGGAAGCAGCTTATCCGTTTCATCTTTCAGTTGGGTTGAGATGAAGGTTGCGAACTGGCGTGCCATAGTTTCCTTAATGACTGTTGGCATCTCCTCCTTTATATTTGCTAGCAGGGCAGACGCAGCTTTGTCCATTGCTTCAATTTGATTGGCAATCTTCTGGTGCTCTTCTACCTCTGTTGCCTTCACCTTGGCAACCTCCTCGGTGATGAATTTCTTCAAGTCCTCTTGCATCACAGTGAGAGGAGTGCTAGCGGTTGCGACAGAGTAGACAGGTACACGATCATGATCGGACTCTGTGTCTTCACTGTTCCGGGTAGGAGAGGGAATGGGACTGAAGTCATCATCCTCCGGAAACCTGAAATTATATGAGCTGCGATCATTAGTGTAAAAAGGTTTCAGATCAATATTGAGAGCCCTGGCCTCTCTCTTCATCCTAGAGAGGACGAATTTCTTGAAGCAGTCGCGAGCTTCAGGAATGGAAGCATAGCCAAAATACTTCCCCAGGGTGTGCTCTTCAATCTCCAGCTGTTCGATGGGAGAAATAAGGAAGATTGACTTCAAGTCACAGTAAGACTTGTCCTTCCCATCGAGCAACGTACGCAGCCTGAATGCCATCTGCCTGGTCTCCGGAGTTAGGTCAATGCCGGGAAAGGACTCCATGACAGTTTTCTCAGCGTTGATTTCGATGGAGTTGACCAACATGGCAGCTGCAGTTTTCACAGGCTCTTCCTGTACATCATCATCGTCGGAAGATAGTATGATGTTGATGTCAAGCTCTGGAGGGGAGCTGTGATGATGAGAGGTTTCTCCGGACTGCTGGTGAACAATGATTACAGAGTCGGGATTATCTTCCTCGAAATATGTGTCGTCCGCAGGTTGGGACATAGATTGACTCTGACCAGCTTGGTCCAGAACCTGTGCTTCGAAGGTTTGGCGAATAGGAGGAATGGGAATGGAGAGCTGTGCAGCAATCTGTTCGGTGATGTCTTTATGTGAGGGAAAGACGGAGCGAACATGTTGAGGCTAAACTTCCATCTCAGCAAACTCCATGTGTAACCTGCGTGAGATAGGGGTTGGAGATTTAATCTTCACAGACTTGGCAGGTCGATCAAGTTGTTTGCTGGGGGCGGGCTGCCTCTTCTTCTTGTGTTTTTGTCTGATCTGGAGGTACCTAGGCTGGGTTGGATCTTCCCATCTCATACAGATAGGGTTTGACGGAGTCGTCATACTTGGCGAAAACTGTGCTGCCGACTCCAATTATGAGTTCAAGCTGCTTCTGGTCCTTGGGAACCTTCTCTTTGTTGAAGGGCGTCCATCCATTCCAATGAAGGTCGGGGTGGAGACCTTGAATGAGGGAGTAGATTTTGGTGCCCAGTCGCAGGTTTCGGGCAACTCGGAACTCCATCATCTCGTCACCATTGAAAGTGATCGAGAGCTGCTTGATCTCTTCATTAATCAGCTCGAGAAGAAAGACCTTGTGTACAAAGTCAAAGAGAGCTCTATATGCAGGTCTCAGCAGAGGTCGCGAGAACCTCTTGCCATCGTATTTTTCTGCAGGTTGCATGAGAGTTTTCTGGTACACAGCTTCCAGATCTGCATCCGGAACCTCCAATATGAGACCTGAGGTCTTGTGAAATAGGATGTCGACAGATCCCGAATCTGCAATTCCGTATGTTCGAGAGATGAGCGACAGAATGGGAATAGGCTCGTCGGGCTGGTTGGGCATCGGAAGATGGAAGGCGGCGGAGTCAACATCTTCCGTGCAAAAGTAGGAGAGTATAAACATCGCTACTTGTTGCGGGAGCCAAAATTGGGGCTCGTGAGTGATGATCTTGTAAAACCCTTCCGCAGCTTTGATGTAGGCGTACATCTCGTCGAGACCGGCGTAACCATAGGTAGAAAGATTTGCAGAGGGCTCCGTGAGAATATACTGCTGCATGTATTGGATCTTTTGTTCCGTCATGATGGGAAGATTGTAAGAGGTGGATTCTCCTGCCATTGCAACAAAAATATCAGAGAACTTGGAGCTTCAAATTTTTCGAAAGAAAGAAGTTGCAGAAGAAAAAATGGCGGAAGAATTCAGAATTCGAGTAAGGAAGACGATGCACAGTTATGAGTATATGTAGAGGATATGATGAGCGTTTGAGATTGAGGTAATTCAACCATTCAACGGATAGGATTAAAACCCTAGAGATCCGTGAAGTAGTGGGCGCGTGGGGAGGTTTGTGAAGCCTACTCGCACAACCCCTACACTCAACCGTTGCCTCGCATTTAATGCAGATTTGACACTGTGCATGCACTTTTTTGACATTCATGGAAAGTGAAGTGCGAATGTTATGTATTGTGTCAGAATATCCTTAACAATGATTTCAATAAATAACAAAACACATGCATCAATGAATGAACATGATTGATAAGGTATAATTCAAAAACATGGAGACTGATACAAGTCGTCCATGACACTTCCCTATGCAGGCTGTGACTTATTCACAGTTTCTGATCTCACAGTTTCCTCCTTGCATGACTGTCCTTTGGCAGTTTTCTTGATGCGACATCTCCGGTTCCCCCTTAAAGGTTGGCCAGTAATTTTGACTTTCAACGCAGTTTGTGGCTTCAAGCTGCGTGTCGTGAGCTGCTTCCATTGAGCTACAGTTTCCAAGTCAGTCTGCTCTTTGCTGACCTGTGCTAGCAAACTGGTTTGTCAGCATGCAGTTTCCAAGTCAGTCTTCTCTTGGCTTACCTGTGCTAGCGAACTGCTTTGTCAGCATGCAGTTTCCAAGTCAGTCTGCTCTTGGCTGACCTTTGCTAGCGAACTGCTTTGTCAGCATGCAGTTTCCAAGTCAGTCTGCTCTTGGCTGACCTGTGCTAGCGAACTGCTTTCACTTTCTGACTTAGATTGTGTATCCATTCTGAGCATTCCAAGCTTTCCACATAACATATTGAATCTCTCTTCCATGAGAGGTTTCTTTAGAATATCGGCTCTTTGAATGTCAGTATGGATTTTCTCAACTGTTATATCTTGTTTTTCCACGTGATCTCTGATGAAGTGATGCCTTATGTCAATATGCTTGCATCTGGTGTGGTAGACAGGATTCACAGTGAGTGCTATAGCGCTTGTGTTGTCACAAAAGATGGGAACTTTTCGAACTGTGACACCATAATCTTTGAGTTGTTGTTTTAACCAAAGAATCTGCGCGCAACAGCTTCCTGTTGCCATGTACTCAGCTTCTGTTGTTGAAGTAGCAACTGAAGTTTGCTTCTTTGAAAACCAAGAGATCAACTTGCTTCCAAGAAACTGACAAGTCCCTGAAGTGGACTTTCTATCCAGTTTGCATCCTCCGTAATCTGCATCTGCATAGCCAGTTAGTTCAAAATTATCATCACAAGGGTACCATAATCCGAAGTTTACAGTTCCCTTGACATATCTAAGGATTTTCTTGGCAGCTTCTAGATGAGATTCTTTTGGATTAGCTTGATACCGAGCACATATTCCAACTGCAAAAGAAATATCAGGTCGACTTGCAGTAAGATAAAGTAAAGAACCAATAATTCCTCTATACAAAGTTATGCTGGCAGGTTTCCCTTCAGAATCTGGATTCATCTTTCCATTTGCCATCATTGGAATCTTCAGTGGTCTGCTATCCTGGACACCGAATTTGGTTGTCAGCTCGTTAGCATACTTAGATTGACAAATGAAGATGCCATCCGCAGATTGCTTGACCTGCAGGCCGAGGAAGAAGTTCATCTCACCCATCATGGACATTTTGTACTCATCCTTCATGAGTTCTCCGAACCTGTCACATAAAAACTTTGACCTAGATCCAAAGATTATGTCATCAACATAAATTTGTACAAGAAGAATATCATCCTTGTACTTAAAAGTAAATAAAGTTCTGTCGACCGATCCCCTTTTAAAACCAGAATGCAGTAGGAATGTAGACAACGTTTCATACCAAGCTCTGGGAGCTTGTTTCAAACCATATACTGCTTTGTGCAGTTTGTAAACTTTCTGTGGACCAGCTTCCTCGAAACCTGGTGGTTGTTCAACGTAAACTTCTTCACCAAGAATTCCATTGAGGAAAGCACTCTTCACGTCCATTTGGTAGAATTTGAACCTTTGATGAGCTGCATATGCTAGAAACAGCCTTATTACTTCTAGTCTTGCCACTGGTGCGTAGGTCTCATCATAGTCTATCCCTTCTTGTTGACAGTAACCTTTGGCAACTAATCTTGCCTTGTTTCTGATTACTTCCGCATTTTCATCCTTCTTATTTCTAAACACCCATTTTACATCAATCACTCCTTGATGTGTAGGTCGATCAACTAGTGACCATACTTTGTTCCTTTTGAACTCGTTGAGTTCCTCTTGCATGGCTGTGACCCAGTCATGATCGGCAAGAGCTTCTTCAATAGTTTTGGGTTCAGAGTAGGAGAGATAACAACTTAGTAGACAACTTTCACCTATCTGTCTTCTTGTCTTCACACCCGCCTTTGGGTTCCCAACAATGAGATCTTCAGTATGAGCATCGACCCATCTCCTTCGACGAGAGATTTCATCTTCAGTGAGAGTTGGTTCAGGGTCTGGTATGGGATCTTCAAACTCAGGTAGAGGTTGAGGAGTGAAGGGGTCAAGCTGTTCAAACTGTTCAGCAAGCTGATCCATTGACAGTTCTGCATTGACTGCAGGCTCCATTGGATTTTCTGGATCAGTTATGGAGGTGCTGGTTAGAGGAGCTTCGGTTCCCCCTTGGTTTGTTCCCCCTTGCTGAATGGGTGGATGTTGTGGATTGAAACCTTGTACAGGCTGACTTTCTTCTTCTTCCAAGTCGGTTGGCCTCCAAATTAGTATTTCATCTCGAAACTGCGTGTTGGAACCTTCTTGATTTTTGACTTGCACCTGTACTTTCTTCAGGTTGAGTCTCCCTGTACTCACAGATAGATTCATCAAAGACAACATGTGGTGTTACTTCCACAATATGAGTCTTCTTGCTAAAAACTCTGAAAGCTTTGCTGATCTCTGAATATCCTACAAATATTCCTGGATCTGCTTTGCTATCAAATGTTTTTAACTGTGATTTCCCATTATTATGAATGTAACACACGCAACCAAAAAATTTAAGATATTTCAATCGAGGTTTCTTATCTTTCCACAGCTCGTATGGAGTTTTTCCATGTCGTTGATGAATGATTGATCTGTTCTGAGTGTAGCAAGCTGTGTTGATTGCTTCCGCCCAGAACTTCTTAGGAAGATTGGTTTCATTAAGCATTGTGCGAGCTGCTTCCTTTAGTGACCTGTTGCGTCGTTCCACAACACCATTCTGTTGAGGTGTGCGAGCTGCTGAAGTTTGATGAGTGATTCCATTTTTGGTGCAGTATGATTCAATCATATGATTAAGAAATTATGTTCCACGATCAGATCTGATTGAGATCACACTTTTGTTCTTCACGTTTGACAGTTTGGTGAGCATCGCAGGTAGCTCCACTAGTGTCTCCTTCTTTTTATGTAAGAAAATAACCCAAGTGTATCGTGAGTAATCATCAACAATAACTAGAGTATACTTTTTACCGTTAATGCTTCTAGGAGTTATTGGACCAAATAAATCCAGGTGGAGTAATTCCAAGATTCTACTTGTGTTGTGAGCTGCAATGCTGGGAAATGACGATTTGGTTTGCTTTCCAGCTTGACAGGCTTCACAAACGTGATCTTTGTAGTAGACTTGATCTGGAAGATCATCTGCGAGCTTCTTGCGAGCAAGCTTGTTGATGGCTTTGAAGTTTAAGTGACACAGTCTCTTGTGCCATAGCCAGCTCACTTCAGGTACAGGTTTGGTGACCAGACATGTTTCTTTCTCGTCTGACCATTGTACTATGTACAAGTTATCCTGCAAAATACCGGTAAGAAGAATTTCTTCTCCTTCCTTGTTCTTTATAGCACATTTGTTAGCAGAAAATTCTACTCTTTTTCCAGTAGAGCAGAATTGACTTATAGAAAAGAGATTATGATTTAAACCTTCAACGTAAGTGACATTAGATATTGTTGTTTTACCAACAATTAGATTACCATAACCTCTTGTTTTCCCTTTAGAGTCTCCTCCAAAAGCGACTAGAGGTCCGTCACATTCGATGAAATTTGTAAGCAAGCTTCTGTCGCAGGTCATGTGCCTTGTACAACCACTGTCAATAATCCAGACCGTGCCGCGAGCTGCTCGCTTTCTTCTTTGAGCTTTCCCATCCTGCAATTAGACAGATTTAGCAACCCACATGAATTTGGGTGCTTTGTTAGCAGGTTGGGTTTTAGCAGCTTGGTTCCCAAGCTTCTTCTGTTGAGAGTTGTTGACTCGTGGCTTGGTCCGTTGCTTATTTGTTGAGTGGACGACTTTATTGGAGTATGCAGTTTGCAGTCGGTAATGAGCAGGTTGATAGTACTGCTCCGCATATCCACATCTGCAGCGATCAATTTCAGATCCACTTCCATGTGGAAATTGATAGTACCTACTTGACAACTCATGATATTGGTACCAATGATGGTCGTACCAGTGACCTTCATTGTCAAGTGTTTGTTGATTTGGCCACTGCTCATAGTAGTTGTTTCGTTGTGGTCGAGCAGTTCTGTGTCGAGAGACTGCTTTTCCTTTGCTAGCAGCTTGCACTCTTCTTGGAGCAGGTTGACTTCCCTTTTGATAAGCAGGTTGCCCATAAAGTTTCCTAGGAACCTTGACCTTTTTCTG
Source organism: Mentha longifolia (assembly GCA_001642375.2). NCBI lineage: Eukaryota > Viridiplantae > Streptophyta > Magnoliopsida > Lamiales > Lamiaceae > Mentha > Mentha longifolia. Next base: position 16,725,917 of record CM038116.1, on the reverse strand, counting down.
TTCTTCTGACGGCCTTAGCTGCTGCTTCTTGATAGCAGGCTTCCCATGCTCTTTCACCAAGATTGCTTGAGGTTGTCGAACTGGATTCTTCAAATTGATTTGCTTGTCTGGTAGATTGTGGTGAGCTTTGCCTTCAATCAATCCTTTTTCTTTCACGAACAAAACCTTATCTTTTTCTTTGGCTTCGCAGGTTTGACCATGAAATCCAATGCCAAATTTTATCTGAGCAGGTCTCTAGGCAGCTTGTAAGGCTTCGAGCTTTTCCCCATTTTTGTTCATCTTCATCAGGACTTGTTGAAGTTTGAGCTCTTTCTGCAACAGCTTCTCATGCTCATTTGAGAGATCTGGCAGCTTGCCGTTCAAGCTGTTGATCTCACTGTCCTTTTCAGTGAGCATGTCTTTAAGGTTTTCTTCCCTTAAAGCTGATTGACCCAATTGAATTTTCAGAGTTTCTATCTCTCTTTTTCTAGTTTCATCATGGAGAGTGAAGTCTCCATTCTTAGCAGCTTTGAGTTTCATGTTTTCATCCTCCAGCTTGGATCCTTCTATGACTACTTGTTTAAACATTTCTGAGAGTTTCTTGTAGTCATCTAGCTGTTGTTGAAACTCTTCATATGTTGGCATTTCAGGTAGTTCGAAACCTGCATGTTCAGAGTTAGTTGAATATGAAGATGAGGTTTCGGTATCAACCTTGTATTGAACAAGATCGAGATCTTTTCCCATGTAGCATTCCTCATTTTCGGATTCCTCGTCGGCTAAGCGACATTCCTTCTCATCCATTTCATCATCATCATCTTCGTCAGAGGAGGTTGAGTCTGATAATGTGGCAATAGCTTTGGCCTCTTCCTCAGCTGCGATCATGGCGCTGCGCTGCTCCTTAAGCTTTTGATCTCTTTTTGCACGGAGCTCTTCGCGTTCGGCCTTTGAAAGATCTGGGCAATCTGACTTGTAGTGACCTGGTCTGCCACATTCAAAACAACCACCCTCTGGAGTGTTAGAAGAATTGAATTTAGAGGGTTTTGTTTTAACTTCACCGTTCTTGTCGGAAGAAGAGGTGGTTTGATTTCTCTTGAAATCTTTGTGATATCTACGGAATTTGTTGAAGCGTTTTTCAAGCTTTTCATTCATTCTTGCCATGAGTGCATAGTCCTTCAACAATTTCTCCATTTTGGAGCATAAATCTTTTGGGATTTCTCTTTCCTCTATCATTGATGCAGCTTTGAATGCAGCATCTTTTTCTTTCTTTTCGGGCTCGGTCTTCTTGCTTGAAGACGCTTGTCCTGACCCGTGAAGTCTGATCATTTCAAACTCATTTCCGATGAGTAGATCAAACAGTTGCTCGGTTGACAGGTTGCTGATGTCCGACCTGCCGCGGTGCATGGCGCTGTACACATGCCAGCTTGCTGGGAGAGATTGGATTACTTTGAGATTGAGTTCGCGCTGTGTATATTTATCTTTCTTGAGAGCCGTGATCTCCAAAGTGATCATTGTGAATCTATTCTTGAGCTGATCAATGGTTTCCGTTGGCTGCATTTTGAATTCTTCAAATTTGCTGCATGCCACTGATAGCTTGTTCTCCAGCATTTCTGTTGAACCAAGGCTTATAGCTTTTAAGGTGTCCTACATCTCCTTTGCAGTTGCAAGATTTCTTATCTTGGCCAGGTGGACTCCCTTAACTGTACTTGAGATCAACTCTTTTGCGAAGCTGTCAAGTCCAGCTTCCTTTCTTTCTTCGTTTGTGTATTTTCTGGGATCTTTGATTTTTGGCACATATGTTGCTTCGGAAGCTTTGTCTCCAGAAACTTCGATATCATAGGGCTCGTAGATTGGCGTTGGACCATTCTCGATGACATCCCATATCAGCATATGATGAGCTTGGAGGCACATCTTTATTCGAAAGCTCCAGTCTTCATATCCCTGCACAGAGAAATCTTCGCAGACGCGGAGAAGTGAAGCTTCCATAATGACAGTTTATGTATGAATGCACACGCACAATTCTTAGAGATCTAGTTCTATTTGACACTGAAATACAAGAAACCTTCTAGTATGCAGAAGCAATGGTCAAAATAACCATTGCTCTGATACCACTTGTAGGTCCCGATAAGTATTCATTGGTGTATGGGGGGGGGGAATACACCAATTAGCCAACAGTTTTGATTTTTCAAAACAATTTGATCTTACTGAGTCGTCACTCAGTTTATCAGAGCAGTTTAGTTTTTCCAGCTCAATCAGTAAACTGCTGAGCTTGCAAAACTAACCTGCGTGCGGAAGTTTGGTGGAAAGGTTGGCTTACAGGTTTCAAAACAGTTTTCAAAGAAAATTTTAGTTCAGACAAGTGTTCATGCAAACTGTGAAAGTGGCTAACAGTTTTCAAAGACAGTGCACATGCAAGACAGGTTACGATCGTGCAGGTTGTGAGCATGCAAACTGTGTGAAAAAAGATAAAATAGACAGTGAAACACGAGAAATTTTTATCGTGGTTCGGAGTAAACAACTCCTACGTCCACGCCAGATCCCGTCGAATCTGTAATCCCTTAACTTGAGATTTTTCACTCCTTTTAACACTGGTGGAGGTCCAGTCCAAATTCAAGTCTTTCTTCTAGACTGAATCTAGCACGTTTCTAGAGTCGTGTCTCTTCTAACTTACATACAATCTTGCATACAGACTTACTAACACTAAATGACTAGTGCTACTATCCAAACTTGAAAGTTGAAAATAGCTATCGACGTAAGGAATACAACTCAATCAACTATACTAGTATTTCAACTTTGATGGTAGTGAGAGTGTGTGTGATGTGTTCTAGTAAGACTGATTCCAGATAGATCAGAAATCTATAAAGATCAACACTTGGGAAAACTCTAGTAATTTCGAGTGTTGATTTGAATAATTTTCAGCTTGAGATTTCTGCAGCGTTTTAGCTTGAGTGTTGATTTTCCCGTGTTTCAATCTGGAATGAGTTGAGGTATTTATAGAGAAGCATTTCAAATAGAGCCGTTGGAAGTGTGTCAGGATTTGCAGATTCCGTACACTGACACAGTTCTTGTCGTTGAGTGAGAGCAGGTTTCATCACCATAGCTCAGGTTGGCCTTTACAGGTTGAGCTTCCTATACCTCGAACAGTCTTCGATCTTCTGTAACCTTCGCGTGAAATCTTCGAGTATTGAAAGGGCAGGTTACATAGACAGGTTACATAATGGAACAGTATGACAGGTTTGAGTAGACTAGATACAAGGTTGCACTACCAACCTTGACCTTTACATAGCAATCTGTCCGGTTAGGCTTGACTGGTCCTGAACACGGAGATCAGCCTGTTCCAATTCAAAACTTATATCTAAGTGTGGTTTCTAATAACATTATCGAAACTAAGTTTCAAAGGGTTCCCGACACTAAAATTTAATTTTCTTTGTCAAAATAACTATATTTGGGTATATCCTCTAAAATATTTATATGGTCATCATGCAATGAAGAAGGTTGAATTTTTTTATTTTTTTTATTTTACTTAATATATATCCAGCTACACTACTGTGGCGTGGGACTTATATATATATATATATATATATATATATATATACACTAGTATGTTGTGTATGTGTATATATCGATGAATTTCATATGCATATATAAATTTATAGCTCATCTTTATAGATTATTTGATCAAACATTCAAGTACAAGTATGAATGAATTTATAATCATAATTTACAGGATCCTAATATTATTAATTTCCTTATAGGATATTTATATGGTGATCATGCAATGCAAGAAGGTTGAAAATTTTAATATAAATGCAGCTACAACTACTACTATACTGTGGCGTGGGGACTTAATTCAATTACTATAAGTCAATATCACAAAATTAAGATAGAAATCTAGATGAATTAATGGTAGTATATTACATGTTTGGTAGGCATGATAAGCCCTGACTAGATACGTAATCTGGGCTTATCATGCTGTTTGGTAGGCGAGATTGATATCTTGGTGGCCCGGAAAATAATCTCGGCCCGAGAGACTATTCACTGTAGCCTCCTACCCCTGATAACCATATCACACTTGAACAGTTGCTTCTTCATTTTTCATCTCACCCATTTTACCCTTCTCCATTACCCTCCTCAATTCACCTGCCGAGAGCCCCCTGCCCATTTCATGATCTTGGAAAACCACACCCAGAAGAATTCCCTCCATGGCTAGCTTGCACCGCCATCTTCAGGTCGCGGGGATTTCCGCGTCTGAGCAGGTCCGCCGCACTGTTCTTCGCGCCGAAGCTATGGAACGTGGAGCCACCGCCGCCGCACTATTCTTTCCGCCGAAGCTGTGGAACGTGGAGCCACTGATCTTGGTGCCGAGGTAGGGATCGATTCCGAACTCCAATAATGCATCGCGAATGGCTATGCTGTAGGGATCGATTCCAGAATCCTTGTTCAATTTTCAGAATTTTTGATCGGTCTTCTTTTTTTTAGCGAAATGGAATAGTGTTCATTCACCATGATAAATCAAACTTGTTAATTTTATTTGTCCGGCGTTAATTTTGCTAGAAAGGGTTTGGATTGGATCTGCTGTAGGATTTGGAAAGGGATTTTAGTTGTGAAATTAGGGATTGGATCTGCGGTGCGGTGCCTTTTTCCAAAAGCTGTAAATGGCAATTATGTTGGTAATTTCAATTTTTTTGAGGGTCAATTAGTAATTTTCATTTATTTGTCATGTTTTTATCAGTTCTACCAAACAAGCCATATAAACCCACATTTAAAATTCAATCTTGGTGTTATCTACATCTCAAGATACCTC
>CM038116.1:16580739-16721037 GCA_001642375.2 Mentha longifolia | reverse complement strand
GGTACTCTAAATACTAGTGTGGACACCTCTTCACTCAGGGAGGCAGGCCCAACTGATTATCATCAGACCCAAAATTTATTTTGTGATTCTGAAAAGGTGGTCTCGAGCAATGACGGGGATATTGGAGTTGAAGAAATTTGGGGAGAGCGACAGAAAGGGGGGACAGAAAATTAGAGAAAGGGAAGAAGGGGGGGAGACGTTGAAGTCGAATATCAGTAGGAAGGAAGTCAGTAAAAAAACAAAGAATAATCAATACAACTCGACGGAGTGGGAGGATTTCATCACACCAATGGCATCAGGAGGGGAGACTGGGGTGAAAGGAAGGACTTCTAAGAAAGGGAGGAAAGGGAGAGAGAGAGAGGGGGGCTCGAAGAAGATGCATATGGGTAGGGAATGTTGGAAGTTTGGAAAAAAACTCGGACTCAGATCGAAACTGGCAGATGAGAAAATGACAAAATTATTAGAAGAAGGTAGAAAGGTTACGGGTAGTCTAGGGGAGGAGGGGAAAGATTAGGAATGAAGATAGGGTCTTACAACATTAGGGGGCTTGGGAGTGCGGTTAAGAAGGATGAAATTCACTCTTTCTTTACCAAAAATAATTTGGACATTTGTTGTGTACAAGAAACCAAGATGGAATCTTTTGTGGAGAGGGACAGGCAATGTATTTGGAAGTCGGGTGGGGTGGGCTGGGCTGCAGAGGGTGCGGTGGGGAGATCTGGGGGGACTCTTACTTTCTGGAACAAGAAGAGATTCATTTGTTCTAGCTACTGGGGCATAGGAGGGGGTATTGTGGTGTCCGGGAGAGATCGAGATTCAGAGGAGGAGCTGTGTGTCGTCAATATTTATGCTCTCTGCAACTTCGAGGAAAAATCTCTGCTCTGGGATAGACTACTGCTGATTGCGGAACATAGGGTAGATATAAATTTGTGCTTCATTGGGGATTTCAATTTGATCTTAGAGGAGAGGGAGAGGGTGGGCTCGGGAGGGAGTTACTCGGTTAGGGACAGGAAGATTTTTTCGGATTTTGTGGAGAAAGGTAAGCTGGTAGATGTGAAAATTCAGGGAAGAAAATATACATGGTACAAGTGCGGAGGGGCATGCAAGAGTAGAATTGATAGGGCGTTACTAAACGAAAAATGGATTGAGACATGGCAAGATACTCATCTTCGGGGCCTCCCTAGATCGGTGTCCGACCACTGTGCTATTATCTTGACCACGAAATAAATTGATTGGGGACCGAAACCCTTTCGGTTTGTTAATGCGTGGACAACCAATGGGGAATTCAAGGATAAGGTGGATGCGTCGTGGAAGGAAGGGGGTTTGGAAGGGTGGGGCAGCTTCGTCTTCAAGGAAAAATTAAAAAGGCTGAAAGCGACGCTAAAAGACTGGAACATGGAGAACTTTGGCATGATCGATCCAAAAATCAAAGAACCACGTGAAGAGCTTCATGCTCTGGACATGAGGGACGATGACAGGGGACTCTCGGAATCTGAGGCAGTGAGGAGGAGCGAGGTTCAAGCTCAGCTGATCCTACACTTAACTAATAGGAAGAGTTTACTATCTCAAAAGGCAAAGGAAATGTGGTTGAGAGAAGGGGACGTTAACAGTAAATTATGTCATAGAGCGATCAAGGGGAGAAGAAGTAAGAATGGGATCGCGGGGCTGGAAATTGAAGGGGATTGGGTGGAGGATCCGGGCATAGTGAAGGCGGAGATAAGGGATCATTTTAGAAATCAGTTCCGGAGGAGAGAACGGGGGGAAGAGGTGATGCCGGACAACTTGTTTGAGGCTAAGTTGGATGATAGCGAAGGCGAATTCCTTATTAGAGCTTTCTCGGAGGAGATAAAAGAAGCGGTGTGGGATTACGATAGCTCAAAGAGTCCGGGTCCGGACGGATTTAATTTAGGCTTGTATAAATGCTGTTGGGATACGATCAAAATGATCTTTTCAGAGTTTTGAACGAATTCCACGTTAACGGGAGGCTCGCCAGAGGATGCAACTCATCCTTTATTGTGTTGATTCCTAAAAAGGATGGCTCCTGCATCCTGAATCAGTTTCGTCCAATCTCCTTAATTAACAGTTTATACAAAATTATTGCTAAAGTGTTGGCTAAAAGGATGAGGGCGGTTATGAGTAAGATAGTTGGGGAGGCGCAGTCGGCTTTCATAAAAGGGAGGTCTATACTGGACGGCGTGGTGGTCATGAACGAAGCTATCAAAGATGCCAAGCGCTCAAAAGATGGATGATTCTTTCTCAAAGTGGACTTTGCAAAGGCCTTCGATTCGGTGGAGTGGACTTACCTGTTCGATATGCTGAGAAAGTTAAATTTTCCTAGCAAATGGATTGGCTGGATCAAGGAGTGCATTACCACGGCATCTGCCAACGTCCTCGTGAACGGAAGCCTGTCGGGGGAATTTCCCTTGGAGTGTGGGATCCGCCATGGTGATCCTCTATCACCGTTTCTCTTCCTTGTGGCGGCAGAAGGATTAAATATTCTTGCAAAAAAAGCTATTAAAGAAGGGTTATTGAAGGGAGCAGTGATCGGGCGTGAGAAGGTGAAGGTCCCTCTTCTACAATATGCCGATGATACTATCTTCCTATTGAAAGGGACTGAGGAGAACGTGTTCACAGTGAAATGTCTCTTAAAGAACTTCGAGGTTATGTCGGGACTCTCGGTTAATTTTGAAAAAAGTTGTATTTATGGAGTTCACTTGGAGAGGGATATGTTGGCGAGGGCGGCGGATGTTTTAGGCTGCAGAGCAGGTGATCTTCCAATCCCGTGTCTTGGGATGAAGATCGGTGGTAGGGTTAATGGGGTAGCAGGTTGGTCGGATGCGTTGGACAGGATGAAACAGAGGTTGAGTAGATGGGATCCGAAGACGATCTCAATTGGAGGAAGAGTGACCTTAGTGAAATCGGTGCTAACATCTCTCCCCCTTTATCTGTTGTCGTTCTTACACCTTCCAAAAAAAGTTGAAAAACAATTTAGAAGCCTTCAACGCAACTTTCTATGGGGAGGAAACAACATGGAGAGGAAGGTTGCCTGGGTAAAGTGGGAAGATGTATGTAAAGATCGGAAAGACGGAGGGCTTGGGGTGAAAGATCTATTGATTTTCAATAAAGCTCTTTTAAGCAAATGGTTGTGGAGGTTCTTGACGGATGATAATAGTTTATGGATTAAAGTGATTAAATTCAGATTCGGGGAGTTGCAATGGAGCCGCGGAGGGGAGAGAAAGCTCAGCGGCAACAGAGCCCGAACAGGGTGGTGGAAAATGATAGTGGCGAGGGTGATAGGTAGAGACGGGCAGTGGTTCTGGGAGGGTATGGAAGAGGTATTGGGAGACGGATCGAGGGCCAATTTTTGGGATGGTTTTTGGTCGGGGGAGAAGCCGCTAAAAGACCAGTTCCCCAGGCTATTCCAGCTCAGTGTTAATAAGAATGGGAAAGTTGGGGAGATGGGTTACTGGGAGGAAGGTAGATGGAGATGGAGAGTGGGCTGGAGACGAGATCTTAGGGAGAGAGAAAAGAACTTGGAAGAAGAGTTGCTTAATTTTCTGCAAGTTTACTCCTTGAATGTAGGTGAAAAGGATAATTGGCGGCGACGCGATTCGACGAACGGAGAATTCCATGTCAAAGATGCCTATAAGGAAATTGCGAAATTTGGTCGAGTCTCCGGTAACGAGAGGAGGACGGACGTTCCTTTCAAAATTTGGAAGTTTCATGCTCCCATCAAAGCTCAGATACTGACGTGGAGGTTGCTAAAAATAGGTTACCAACAAAAGACAATCTGAGAAAAAGAAAAATTATTGGGCAACATCAGGAGATTGATTGCAGCGGCTGCAGGGCTGCACTTGAATCTGCAAATCATGTTTTTTTCGAATGTGAGTTGGTGGTTAATCTTTGGTGCAGGATGATCGATTGGATTGGTGTGCGTTGGGTGTCACCTCGCGGCGCCGAAATGCATCTCATCAGTTTCTCATTCTTGCTTGGAGATCGAAAATATGAGAAGAGATTGGGTGGTCTTTGGATGTGCGTGATTTGGGTCATATGGAAGTGGCGGAACGCGGTTCAGTTCGAAGGGAAGGATTGAGAGGCTAATAGAATCGAGGAAGAAATAAAGTGCCGCTTTTGGAGTTGGTGCTTGGCGAAGAAAGACACGATTCCCGGAACTAGCTTCAATACGTGGGCTAGGAACAGGCTGAATGTTCTGTGGAATGTAAACTGATCTGTTTTGGTACTACTTGTACCTCTTTCTCAATAAAATTACCTTTTCTGAGCAAAAAAAAAAGTAATTTCTTGCTTAATTTGCATCTCCTAATAAAATTTATTGCTTATGTTGATAGACACTAAATGCTTAAGTTTTGAGCATCTATTGCTTATTTTCCCGGTGAAGAAAAATATAAAAATCGGTCAACTACAAATCCGAAATAAAATGAATATGATGTTGCTTAATGTAATAGGATGAGGAGAGATAAAAATATAATGTGGATCCTTAAATTAATTGTGGGTGCCCGTTACAAAAATAAAATTAAATAAAATGACCACATTAACCTTTATAGCTAAAAAAGATAAAATACATACAAGAAATATTCAAATATATGATAACCATAGATTTGAAATGATGGAAGATTATGATCGGATCCTAGTTAGGATCCCATTATGTGTGTGTGTGTGGATTACTCAGCTCCTCTCATTCTACCTAACTCTAAATTCCTATTTCTTCTCCTCACCATTAATATTGTATTTGTCGGCACGGATTATTCTTTTAGGAGTGTAAGTGGTGTAAATGTATTACATCCACTCCTAAAATCTCGTTAGGAATATAAAATGTACTAATATAATATTTATATGTGAGAAACGGATACACTATATGTACATGTAGGCAAGAATTTCCCGGGTCAGCATATAAATGTTACACAATTTGTTGACTGAACAATATAATTATTACAATAACATTTATGTGCTGACATGGGATTGAGATCCTCTATCTTCAAAATGGTGTCCCAAAACCTACTCCCTCCGTTTTTTTTAAGTATCCTAGCTACTATTTTTGTTTTGTTTTTAAGTGTCCTATTTCGAAATTTGATAACATAATAGCTATAGTTTTCCAACTTTACCCCTATAATTAATGTTATACATTAAGTGGCGTGCAGAAAAAAAGAATAATAAATGAGGTTATGTAAATTTATAAATTTCCTAGTTATTTGCGATTTGACGATCGAGAAACTTTAAAAAAAGCGGAGGGAGTAAATTTTTTTTAATTTTTTTTTCTTATGAATGTCTATTATGGTTTACTAAAGTATAATATTTTTGTTTTTATAAAAAGAATATAAAATTAGTAAAAATTAGATTTTGGGATACCATTAGAACAAATTTTTTGGGATAGAGAATACCATTCCGCCAACATGCTATGGTGAGTGAATTTTGCAGTTTGGAACTCACTCACCAGTCACTATTTCCCCTTGTATCTCTTCTTCTTTGGACTTTTGATTATTTTGGCGCTTACGTCTTTTATTATGCACGTTTTTTTTAAGTACTCCTTATACTCGTACAACTGCAACAAGTAGCGTCGTCCCACATTAATTTAATGAGCAATACGTCGCATTCCATCTTAAGTCCCCACGCCACAGTAGTTGCACCAGCTGGTATCATATACAGTATATTAAAATTTTCAACCTTCTAGCATTGCATGATCACCATATACTTAATTAACTAGTTTTGGGAGGCGATAGGATGTGATGGCCGGCGGGACCTATAACTAGTTTTGGGTGGCGAAGGGATGTGATGGCCGGCGGGACCTATAACTAGTTTTGGGTGGCGACGGGATGTGATGGCCGGCGGGACCGAAACTTTATCATGTAAGTGCCGACATCCTATGGTGACACTGGTCATGAGTGAATAACTCACCAGTCTCTACTGCAAGGAGAAGAAATAGGAGAGTGAATTATCTTACTCTTACTCTTTTGCTGCTGAGAAAGAATAATTAGAAGAGAAGGCAGAAAAATAATTAAAGCAGCAAGAGCTAGGGAATTAAGGTGAAAGAATTGTTATCTTCGGGTGTGTAGAATGCGAATCGACAGAGTAACGACTTAGTAATAACCGAGGCGAGAATTTAATTCTCTCTCGGCAAGACAAAATTGCTCCTCACAGTACACGCGGTTCGATAGCAATTGTCTCCAAGATACAACGGTTGAAACGATTACGAGTCCTTGTACTAGAACGTCGTAATACCGGCGAATTAACTTGATACTCGGGACTTGATTATTCAAAATATATACTAGTATGTATGAGATGATTAATTTGAAAATCGAATGTTTGAAACCAAATGAGGGGGGCTCTATTTATAGTTTCCAAGTGGTGCGACTGAAGGGACGCGACCGCACCAAATGGTGCGAACCAAAGAGACACCTTGGTTCAGCCATGAAGGAGGCCGAAACAGTGCATTGATTCGCAGGCCAAGAGGTGCGTTGGTTCGCGCGCTGCCACGTGGCAGCGCCTCGTTCTGCCACGTCAGCATGTGCCGAACAGGCACACGCGGGCCGACGCCTCGCCCGGGTTTGACACGCGTCATTTGTCCATGTCACCGCCACCTCGACTACCACGTCACCAATCCGAACCGTTGACGTCCAAAATATCAAAGGCCCCTACGGCTCCTCGTGACAAAGTGCGCCGACAAAGCGCCCATTGCGACAAGTGCACGTGCTCGGACTCGGAAATACTCCCTATGTCCCACTTTATTAGTCTCGGAACAATATTTTATACCTAGCATAAATTCAATCTATGAGACTAATCAAACGGGACGGAATTTAAAAATCAAATTAATTTGAAGAAATCTATTAAGCGGGTTAAGGTATTGCATGCATAGTTAATTCATTAATCTCAATAATTATGGAAATATTAATACTAATCATTAATGCGTGCGCATGTGCGCCTTTGGTCAACTTTTAGGGTTTATTATTATATGAATTTGTATGATCTCATCATTTCTATATAAGGTACGTGTGTCCTTGCGAAAAATCAAATTCGGAGAAATCCATTAGTTATGAAGGTTAAGGTATTGAGGTCGAAGCTGGTGAAGCCATGCAAGCCTACTCCGCCGCATCTCTATAGCTACAAACTCTGTATCTTAGACGAAATTAACCCCGCCATCCACAACCCCCGCATCCTCTATTTTTCATGCAGCGGCGGCGGCGGAATAGAAGAAAAGCTAGTTTCCTTGGAAGAATCATTGGCTCAAATCCTCTCCAATTTTTACCCACTAGCCGGGACATACAATTTGGAGAAGCGACAAGTCGATTGCAACGACCAAGGAGCTCGCTTTTCGACAGCGGACGCCGATTGCACGCTCTCCCAGATAATCGGTGCTGACGTGGCACCGGAGCAGCTCAACAGCCTCCTCCCGCTAGACGTTCTCATCGTTGACGAGTCTGTCGGTCCAATCTTGGCTGTCCAGGTCAACATGTACGTACTATACGATGCGTTTTTCTATATGGAAAGTAGTTAAATTAATTACTCCCTCAGACTTATATTCAATATGTGAGGTATAAAATATATAAGTGAGTCACTTCAGAAAAAAACAGAGGGAGTATTAGATACTCCCACTATTTTCTCATTTATAAAAACATAGTTGACTGTCTTTTTGTCTCACTCTATCCTATTTATAAAGAGATAGTTGACTGTCTTTTTGTGAGACAAAACAACAGTCAACTATCTCTCTATAGATGAGACAGATGGAGTACATATGAATCTTGGATGTCGATGATGAATATGCAAATACTTGACAGGTTTAGTTGCGGGGGTTTGGCTATCGGAATATGCGCAGCGCACAGGGTGGTCGACAGCACATCATTCGGCGTGTTCGTTACCTCGTGGGCGAAGGCGGCGGCAAGCCGCGGAGTGCTACTCCCCCGTCCCCATTTTGACACCAACAACTACTTCACCGCCGAGCATCAGTCGCCGCTCGACTCTCACCACGATCACAAGTTGGTCACCAGGCGCTACTTCTTTGACAGTCAAGCCATAGAGCGTCTCATGGCGCGGCTGAGCAGGGAGTGGAAGTCTCTAGCTTCCACCTCCCGCCCGCCCTCGAGGGTGGTGGACGTCTTCCTTCCTCACCCAAGCCATCCTCCATGCCGACAGGATCCAGCACGGGAAGCCTCGAGCCTCAGTGATTGGACAGCTAATTGACATTCGGGAAAGAACAGTCCCGCCCGCGCCGAAACACACGTTCGGCACGTGGCTCTCCGGTTGTTTCCTAGAGCTCTCCGCAGCTGAGACATGCACTGCGTGTTAAGACAGGGTGTGAGAGACTGCGCGAGGGTGCTCCTCGACAAGGAGTTTGGTCGGAAACAGATGGTCGACAATTTCGTGGAGGCCGCCGAGAAAGACGATTGCAAGCTGATTTGGGTGACGGATCTATCAAAGTGTGGCGAATACGAAGCCGATTTTGGGTTCGGAAAGCCAGAATATGTGAGCCTCGTCGCTATGCCGCTGCAGGATCATATTATGCTGATTAACAGCAGAAGCAACGACGGGATGGAAGCATGGGTGTGCTTGGCAGAATCCGACATGCAATTTTTACAACCGATTATGGACATCCCCATCTTTAATTCAAGCTTGTGATATACTCCCTCCGTCCCCTATCTTTTGGACCTTTTTTGGGCACCATATTAATGTATTATGACGATATGTATTTGTTACATTGCTTTAATTGTCGGTTTATCTAATATTTTAATTGTGTTAAAGTGTTAAATTGTTGACACATCTAATATTTTTAGGTTGCGTTCTTTTTTATGAAAAATTATCATGGGAAAATAAGGGAAAAAAAAACCATCACCCGTTAAAAAATTCCTTATTTCCCACCTCTTTATCTATGATGAAGAATTTTACTCTTTCTTCCACTTTCTTTTCACTGCAATGGAAGGAAAATATTATCCTCCATCAACATGGAGTGAAAATATTTTCCTTCAATTAGAGTAAAAAGGAAGGGGAAAAAAGAGTAAAATTTTTCATCATAGATAAGGTGGTGGGAAAATGTAAGAAATAATGAAAATTTTAAAAGGTGAGTGTTATATTTTCCCTCATTTTCCCATGAATTTTTTCCATCAAAGAGAAAACAACCTTAGTATTTATTTATTGTGGAGTCTAATATTAATTTACATAAACATGTGAACTCAAAAAAACAAAATATTGTTAAAGCTACTTAAACTAAAATGTTATCGCCATGAGATGTATATTAAAATTTTATTTTGGCATGATTGTGATATAAATATGAATCAACTATTCTACAACACCATGAAGCATGATATTATCACCATGTCATAAAAAAAATAATTATCCGTATACTATATAATTATAAAAAAATCAGAAATTTTAATATTAAATTATATTTATGATAATATTAATAGTGTTATACTTTTATTAGAATCATCTTCCGCACAAATTGGTGTTCATCTACAAAGAGAAAAAGATTAAATTATATAAAATTAAAATCTATTTTCTTTTTGTAAGAAAACTATCTTTATTACACGTTAGAATTCATCGCAACCCAGCATGTTCCTCAAAATCTTGAATATATATGTATCTTCAATGAGAATACATTTACAAATACAAAAAAATATGAGGAATATAAGTATCTTTAAGGAGTAAGTGAATAAATTTGAATTTGTCATGTTCTTATATATTCAATAAGTAATTCTATTAAAGGTTAATTTATTCCTTGGTTATATGAATGGTTTTACTACAAGAATCAATATGTGGTAACTATGAAGAGAGACACATGAATGTAGATAGGTTTTTCCATATTATTATTTTTGCCAAACTTCCAAAATATGAGTAATATTTATAGAATTGATCTATAATTTTTTATTTTTTTTTAATCAGGCACTGATCTATTTTTTATTGGTATAACTTTGTCGGCATAATCCTCGAAGTTTTTTTGATTCAATAATTCATTGATGAGAGAGGAAGTGAGTAATCCACATCCCCTCTTACTGTGTTGCTGTTTCCTCTGCCGCAAACATACATTTACTACCATTAATTCATATAGATTTGTATCTATGTGATATTTACTTATAATTGAATTAATTCCCCACGCCACAATATAGTAGTAGTTGTAGCTGGATTTATATTAAAATTTTCAACCTTCTTGCATTGCATGATCACCATATAAATCTATATCTATACTATTATGCCTATAATGATATAATTAAATATATTAGAGAGATATAATAGGTAATATATATTTTTGTAAGAATAAGCTCTTTTATAATAGTAATGGACTTGAAAATCCAACATATTTATTTGAAATAATATGTTAGTTCTTGATATGAATGAAAATTCGATATAACCTTCATACGTGGAAGAAATTAAAATTTAAAGAAATTATTCCCAACTCATCAAATGAAAGTTAGACAATTTGCTGACTCAACAATTAATATAGTAACATTCGTATGCCGACCCGGGAAATTCTTGCCTACATGTACATGTAGTGCATTCACCTCACATATAAATACTATATTAGTATATTTTATAATAATAATATAATGAGATATTAGGAGTGGATGTAGTACAACTACACTCCTAAGAGCGTCGCAGCGGAGACCTTTTGAGGCGGTCTCTGACACACAGACCGCGGTCCCGCTGCGCCTAATGCCGATGAAGACCGTTCCGCGGTCTCACGGTCTCTGGAGAGACCGCATAATTGTAGAGGTCTCACACCACGTGGCGGCACCTGATTGGTCAACGGTTTTGACCATTTGACAATTACAGAGTATTATTTTTTATTTTTTTTCATTTTTCATATTTTTACCTATATACAGTAGAACCTCTATTTAAGCATACTGTATTAAAGAATAAACTCCCATTTAGGAATAAAAAATTTCCGGTCCCAACTTGGGACCAGTTATAATTAGGAATAAACTCCATAATTGTCATAATTCATATATTTTTAAGTCCCAACTCTAGGAAATACACCTCTATTTAGGAATAAATCACAATAAATAAATATAAAAATAAAATATATATTAGATTTAAGTTGATTTAAAATACATGTCTAAGGTTGCTTGTGACAATAATTTAAACTTACATGTTGCAACCACATCTTTTAACTTGCGCGTCCTCATTAATTTGTCTACATGACTACCTTCTTGTTGAACCCAAAATGTTGTTTTCACTCAACAATAATTTTTTTCACTCATTTGAACTCTCTCTTCACTTTTTGGTGCCATTGTATGTTTGTAGTAAAATTTAACTTGATGTGATGAAATATGTGTAGTATATGTAGTATTTATAGGAAGAAAAAGAATAAAACAAATCAAATGTTGCATGAACCTACATTTAAATATTTGACTCTACATATTTTAATTAAAATAAATTAAGTACATGTATTTGCATTAAGATATTATACATGTATTTGACTATCTATATTCATGTATGTATTAACATTAAGTATATATTTAATTTTTATATATTTTAAATTAAAAATATAAAAATTTGTCTCATACCTCTGTTTAGGCATAATCTCCGATCCATTCTAGGTATATTTTTTTGTGGTCCAAAAAATATTCCTAAATAGAGGTTTTACTGTATATATTCCTTCTTCACCATTATTTTCCTACATCATTTTCTTCTTCACCTTCTTTCATTTCATCTCATTTTTTCTCTATTTTGCACTCCTGCACTCTCGGCATGCCTCCGCCACCGGGATTTTTTTTTTCTCAATGTTTTTTTTATTATTATATTTATGTGCTTAAATTTTATTATATTATAATTTTTCAAACGTGCAATACAATTAAATTTTAAAAAAGTCTCGTGTTAATTTAAAATAGTCAAAAATTAATTAAAAACCAAAAAAAAAAATTAAACAATAAAATATTGTTTGAGACTACCATATTTTGGAGGTCTCCACTGCAGCAAATTGTGGACACCTCCAAAAACCATTAAATAATAATATTTTTAAGTGGAGACCTCCGCTGCTAATGCTTTAAAAGAAAAATCCGACCCGCAAAATTCAATATTAATGGTGAGGAGAAAAAATAGGAATTTAAAATTAGGTAGAATGAGAGGAGCTGAGTAATCCACATATATATATCCCCTCTTACTCTTACATGACACGAAAATGGAACAGTTAATACTCCTACATGTCACGATTACGGAATGCTTTAATTTATTAAAACAGTACTATAGAGCCGGTCACGGTTCCGGTTCCGGTTCGAACCGGAACCGGAACCGCCGGTTACGGTTCCACCCGGGAGGAACCGGAACCGCACCGCCGGTTCCGACGGTTCCTCCCCCGGTTCCGAACCGCCGGTTCCGGTTCCAACCCGGTTCCGGTTCCGAACCGCCGGTTCCGGTTCCGGTTCCCGGTTTTTTTTTTTTTTTTTCAAACTTCATTTATATTGTTTCAAGTTTAATTGTAAGAGCATTATAATCGAAAACCGTAAAAGAAATTTGTAAAAAAATTGGAAATATAACAAATAAGACGATTATGCAATTTTTTTTTATTTACTTAACTTACCTTTGAAGATCACATTTTGATTTCAAAGGTCGAGCCTCGTTAAAACCTCAATGAGGAAAAAGAGTACTCGTCTAAGATTTGACGGTCAAAAAGATTACATTTACATGTTATCGAAATCAAAATCATCGTCGAACTCGTCAGTTTCTACTTGAGAGGTGTCGGTGTTAGTTCCGGCGTCCGTGGTGCTTAGTGGATCATCTTGAAAGACCTCCTCCCATTTGTTCTCTTGCTCTCGCATCTCGGCTAAGGCGTAGTCTTTAAGCAATACTTGTGCCTCGAGATTCTTTGGAGCCATTGTCGAACGTCTTTCGTCGAGTGTGTATCCTCCGCTGCTAAATGCTTGCTCGACCGACACCGTTGAGGCAGGAACGGCAAAGACTTCTCGAGCCATAATGGAGAGGATTGGATATTGTGCTGATCTTTTCATCCACCAATTCAATAAATCGGACTCTTTGGAACCTGCACTTGTTAGTTCGGCAGTTCTAGGTTCATTTAAATACATAGAAAGTTCATCACCTTGAGAGAACGAACCTGAGCCGATATTTTCGAAGAAACTTTGGAGTTGTCGAGCTCGTTGACTATCACCAGTAATTCCTAAATCAAAAGGGGGCCTAGGTCTACTACTACGGGCAGAAGAAACAGAACTCCCAACACTCCCCCCATACTTTTCTACGAAGTCATTATATAGGTACCTAAGAGATTGATCTAGGTTCGTTTTAACAAGATCAAGGCTAGGCAATTCTAACCCTTCCCTACCCGGTGCGTTTGCGAATCTCATTTCACCTAAGGCGTTGTAGTAGAAATCTAAGAGTGTGGTGACGCCATCAAGCTTAAGACTAGGGTTCAAGATGGCTGCTACTAAGAAGACGTCGGGTATGACAAAGAAGTACTTTAACCATTTCAATATCATCTTAGAAACGGTAGCATTGAGATCAGAAATATGGCTGAGTTGTTCAAACTTAACTGCTATAATGGCAAAATGATATAGTACACGAGGAGAAGTAGGATAATAAATACCGGAAAGATCCTTAGTGGCAGTATGAAAATCTTCTAACAATGAAGTCACTTTCTCACAATCCCCCCAATAAGACTCTAAAAGTATGTGATTTGAAACCTCAACTTGAAAAAAAGCACACAAATCCTCTTTATACTTTCCGGTGTCCCTAAGCATGTCATAGGTTGAGTTCCATCTAGTGCAGACATCTACATTGAAGCTTTTACTATGACCCCTCCTAGATTTAATGAACTTCACCCAGGCCCTATGGAGTTTGGTTTTATCTCGAAGCATTTGGACAGCTTTCCTAATGGGCTCTATAGACTTCTCGAGCAGTTTAAGACCATCTTGAACACAAAGATTAAAAATATGACAAATGCAACGTGTATGAAAATATTTTCCAGCCAAAGAGGGATTACATGCAGCGATGAGTTCGGGGACACTTGCGGTATTCGCAGTTGCATTATCAAAACCGATTGAAATTTTTTTTGTAAGGATATTGAATTGTTGTAAAACTTTAATAATGCAGAGTGCAATGTTTGTTGCAGTGTGTGCACAATTGAATTTTCTAAAACACAAAATTCTTTTGCATAAAACCCAGTTTTGATCGACCCAATGCACTGTGATGCCAAGATATGAATTTTGCTGCCATGCGCATGACCAAATATCAGAACATATGGAAACTCGGTAAGGAAATTTCGTAAACATGTCTCTAAGAGCCTTCTTATACCTAAGAGAGAGTTTCATAATGGTTCTAGTCATAGTAGATCGAGAAATTTTTTTAGAAAGAGGGTTGTAACCAGTTTTCATTGTATGTTCAAAACGCAAACTATCAGCAAATTGAAATGCAAGTGACTCGGTTGCAACAAACTTAGCCATTACCTCTCTAGCGACTGTATCATTATACTTAAATAAAGAAAGGTTAGATGTACCTCCCGCCGTGGCAAGCTGTGTTTGTTGGAGAGGTTGTCCGCGAGCATTTTCCTTAGCCAGGTGCTTTGTTCTAACATGCTTTCTCAAGGTACCATATCATCCTCCGGTTCTCCATGCGTACCTCTTATCGCAGAAATTACAACATGCCTTCATATAATCCGCACCGCCATCTTTTCCAGCGAATTTCACCTTCTTGAACCAAATTTTGAATATCTCCGAGCCGGGAATTTCAGCATCTCCTTCTTGTTGCGGCTCCGGCTCTTCGTGTTGAGGTTGATCCGCACCTAGACCGCCATCGCCTTGCTCGTCCATTTCATCTTCTTCGTCGAGGTTGACCGCATCGGCATGGAAATGACCCCTTGCTCGATCTCGAGCTTGTTCCTCCGCCTCCATTTCCCGAGCTAGACGGGCGTCGTTTTCGATTTGCTCGAAGTCGAACGGTGGAGAATCGTACGGCGTATCTTCACGAGTCGGGGTGCCGTACCCCCCGAAATCTGTTGGAGAGGAAGTGTAGGGAGAGTAGTATTCATTTTCTTGATTTTGTTCATGGATGACAACACCTTTTCGAGGGGCTCTTCGAGAAATACGTTGGGGTTGTTGGGTCGCCTTACCCTTGCCTTTGTCAGCTCCGGAGGAATTTCCGGATCCACGACCAAATAATCTTTTCATGATGATGATAAAAATGAAAGCTTGAGAGTGTGAGTGAGGGTGGAGAATGGAGATGAAAAAATAAAGTATGCTAAAGAGTATAAAAAATGAAGTGTGAGTGAGGGTAGAGAATGAAGATGATAAAAATGAAAGCTTGAGAGATTGAGAGCTTGAGAGATTGATGATAGAGATGAGATGAGAGATTGAGAGTTGAAGGTGTGAAGAAATGGTTTGATATAGGGGGGTATTTATAGGTGTAGATTGTGGGAGTATTGGGGGGAAAATTTTTAAATTTGAATTTGAATTAATAAAAATAATAATAATAAAAATAAAAAAATTTAATGGAGCATGGGCTGCTCAGCCTGCTCTGCCGCCTCTGCCATGCTGCTCCACCCGCGCCGGTTCCACGGTTCCCCGGTTCCACCCGGTTCGCCGGTTCGGAACCGGTGGAACCGGCGGTTCCACGCTTCATTTTTTTTTTTTTTTTTTTTGTTATAAATAATATTAATACATGATTAAAAAAATATTTCATATGATATGAAATTATGAATTGATAATTAAATATGCAATGTTCATTCAAATTTAACATGTTATCATTAATTCATTATTAATTGGAATGAAAAATTACAAAATTGACACTTCATCTTGTCTTCTTCATGAATTGGATAATTTATTATCTTTATGTAAATCACTAAATTGTATATTTTGTCATCTTCAATTCATCATCATCATGTGACATTGTTAATTGAATATTTTGTCATTTTTATATGATTTGGTTTTTTGTTTAAATATTTGAATTTAAAGTTTTGACATTATCACAACTCACAAGTGCACAACATCACTAGGCTACTATATTTTAACTTTGAATGAATAGAAATCACATATGTATGTAGTTTTATTCATTTGTACTTTTTTTCAATTTGAATTATAACTTAACAATGAAAAATCTCTTTCATTTTATAATTTGTACATTAAGAATTCATTAAAATGGATGTATAGTTGTATACTAATAAAATGATAGATCAAATAATTAGTATGAAATTTATACACATACAAATAAAATCTAGAAATTAAAAATTAAAAAAAAATTAAAAAAAAAATCCCGGTTCGCCGGTTTTTAACCGGAACCGCCGGTTCCCGGTTCCGGAAGAATGGAACCGGAACCGCACCGCCGGTTCCGAACCGCCGGTTCCGGTTCGGTTCCCGGTTCGGTTCGCCGGTTCCGGTTCCGATGGCCGGCTCTACAGTACTAGCTATGCGCTACTATTTCAATGAATAAATCTTTGCACGTGTATATTTGTTGTAAAAATAGTTAGCCTTTATTTAATTATTAGTACTATATTTTATTCTAATCACCACATCCAAATCTCTCTCTATATGAACTCTCTTCTCTCCCGATCTCTATCGGTCTTTTTATAGAAATATTTTATTTTCACCCGCCGCAGCAAACAACATATTGCTGCCATAAAAAATGTCAATTACATGAGGAAGAAGAAAGCCTCTACGTACTCAAGCCAACACTAATTCCCCTAACTTCTCTCTTTTACCAAATTTTATCTATTATTACCTATATAAAAAAGAGCCTTGTGGCAAAATATGTGTTGTCTATTTTATCCTTCTTTATTTGTTTAAATTAAGGGTAATGAAGTAATTTAATATATATAATTGGACAAATTGTTTTATTTTGTTACTCATCGAATTTATCTTATTAGCTATATTTTCGGACATCAATTTAAAGTATATTTAATTATGTGATATATTATTATAATATTAAGTTTTAATATTATAGATAGATTTTTGCAATTCTAATAATATCCTCGGAAACTATATTCATATAGTCATTTGGAGGTTGCAAACTCGGTGATATTTCTCTAAAAAATAGCCTTGTGGCAAAATATGTGTTGCCTATTTTATCCTTCTTTATTTGTTTAAATTAAGGGTAATGAAGTAATTTAATATATATAATTGGACAAATTATTTTATTTTGTTACTCATCAAATTTATCTTATTAGCTATATTTTCGGACATCAATTTAAAGTATATTTAATTATGTGATATATTATTATAATATTAAGTTTTAATATTATAGATAGATTTTTGCAATTTTAATAATATCCTTAGAAACTATATTCATATAGTCGTTTGGAGGTTGCAAACTCGGTGATATTTCTCTAACTTGGAAATAACCAAAATTGAGAAGCAATGAATCAGATCATGTTTGTCGGCAAACATCAAATCTCCATCTTGATGAAGTACAATTATAAGTATTTCTTCCTCTCTCTCTCTCTCTCTCTCTCTCTTTTTAATTTTTTTTTTTTATCATAGTTAATGCATTTATTGTATTTTTATAACATTATAATTTTTTATTATGTACATTAATTATAGTTAAATCAAATCGCTATCTTTACTACAATTATATATACATAAGATTTATTTTTTATTTAATCTCTCTCCCATTTATTTAAATTTAAAATAAAAAAGTATCCAATTGATCTAATTTAAGCTTTCTTGATATTACTTATGTATTTCTTTCTCTTTTTTTTTTTTTTTTTAATATCATAGTTAATGCATTTTTTATATTTTTCTAACATTATAAATTTTTATTACCTACATAAATTATAGTTAACAAATCTCCATCTTTACTACAATTATATACACATAAGATTTATATTTTCTTTGATCTTTCTCCTATGGGTGATTCTATACATAGCCCC
Source organism: Mentha longifolia (assembly GCA_001642375.2). Classification (NCBI taxonomy): domain Eukaryota; kingdom Viridiplantae; phylum Streptophyta; class Magnoliopsida; order Lamiales; family Lamiaceae; genus Mentha; species Mentha longifolia. The sequence goes on along the minus strand of CM038116.1, from coordinate 16,703,231 downwards.
CAAATTACTCTCCATAGCCCCGTAATTTTAAAAATAATAAAAAAATAGTGAATATACCATTTTAACCTTATAACTCTGAATTAAAATATTAAACCATCGGGAAATAAAAAATATGATAGGGTTGGATTCTTCTTCCACTTATTCAGAACAAATTTTTTTCATATCCCCCTAATATTTAGTTTTCCTATGGTTCATCAGTCATCACTATTCCGATCATGAAAAGAACAAAATAATATTGTCGAAATTATGGAGTTGAGGTTACTGATATTTATCGATGTAGTCGGAAGAATATCTCTCTCATTTTCTGTATAATTTGGTTAAATCTCAAATGAACATTATAAAATTCTCTATATATACACGTTTAATTGAATGAAATGATGGGCAATTACTACATTTTTTATGAGAATAATTTATTGTAGTATAAATTTTTTAAGTCATCAAAAACATGAAAGGTGTTTTGTTCTCTCGATTTTTTCAATGGGATTTTGGTATGTAAATGTCTTTTCATGCTTTCTGTTAATAACTTTGATACATGTGAAGCAAAATTCTCAAGAAATAAAGAACATTTGCTGCTTTTCGATTTGAATCAACATCGTGCATCTTTTCAATTTTAGGGGCTATACTTGAAATTATAACTCCATCGTCTTTCTCAAAAAATTGGGGGCTATGGTTTTATCAGAAATTTTATGGTGGCTACAAGGATAAGAATGTACATCGATAATTTTTTTATCATTATCTAATAATTAGGGGGCTATAGAGCGTAAAATGGGGGCTATGGATAGAATTAACCTTCTCCTATTTATTTTCCATATGATTGATAAAGTAAAAATAATCTCAAATAACTCTTATTCATTAAACCAATTGAAGCAACATCATTTTTTTTTTCATAACACGCTTTCTAAAAATATATCAATGAGATAAATCTTACAAATCATACACTAAAACTCGAATTAACACTTGATGAAAACAATTTAAGAGTTTGAAATATGTTTCCAACTATGAGTAATCCTTTACGAAAGATCAATGGTAAATATGAGATTACTTGACTAAGTAAGAACACTAGGAATGAATCAGTCCAGTGTTGGTGAAGTGAGTAAGTGACACTTCTGATTCTTGAACTTATACATTTAAAATAGAGATAACTCCTTGAGATTTGAGTTATTCTTACCTATAAGATATTACTCATGAACATCATCTTTTCAAGAAGACTACTCGAGAGTTTTAAAATCTATTCAAAATAATTAGCTTGATAGATCATAAACGATTTTAAGAAATTATTCCTTAACAATATATCCTAACATAATAATATTTTGAGATAACCAATGACCATATTATTTAATTGTAATTTGTAAGTAGCACTTTTGATTTTCTTTGTGTATTAATGATTTGCCAAAAATCACAATAAGTGTGCGTAGTTCGCTATCTAAATATTATATTTTAATTCAATATTTGTGTGTCATTATAAAAATATTATTAAATATTATTATAAATATCAATAAAGTTGCCAATACAAGTTTATGAAATTGTATATATAGTATGTACGTGAAAGTCCTAGAAAATAACAATCAATCAAACTCTTGAATACTAAAAAGTATACGTAAAAGTATTTGTAGAAATATTATATGAGAGTTGACATAAAAGTATTCGAATACTTTCGTTTTACTTTTAACTTCTGTTTTATTTATAAGACGAAGCGAATTTTATTTTTATAAATTATGAATTTTTAATATATTTTTAATAAAATTATAAAAAATACAATAGTTCCAAAACCATAACCAAATAAGAGAAGAAAGAAACATTGTTCTTATGGAATAACACATTTGAAAATTTCCAAATTGTTAGTACAGAACAAAAGCACAAACTGATTTATCTTCATCTCAATTAAAATAAAAAGATTAATACAAGCTAATTTATTATTTTTTCTTTTTGATGTATTTTAATAAATTAAAAAAATATAATAGGTTCAACGTGCAACGCACGTTTCATATGCTAGTTTTATAAATAAAAAAGAAAGAAAGGGTGGAAGAAGATGAACATCCATATGAAGAGAGAAGAAAAGAATACGGAGCTTGGATATAGTTTGACGGCAAAGTGGGAAAGTTAGATTTGGGGCCCACACTACAAGAAATTGAATTTTCAGTCACAATCACAACTGCATGCATATTTTTAGCACATGCATATGTAGCTAAAAATATCTATAATTATATATGGTGGGTGAATTTTGACTAGTCTACTGCAAGTGCAAGTGCAACAAGAATTAATTAGAATTATATACCATGAGATCGAATGAGAGGAACCCCCCGCTCTTACTGTCGCTGTTTCCTCTGCTGCACACATACATATACTACCATTAATTCATCTAGATTTCTATCTTAATTTGTGACATTGACTTATAATTGAATTAAGTCCCCACACCACAGTAGTGTAGCTGGATTTATATTAAGCAAAAAATTTCAACCTTCTTGCATTGCATGATGACCATATAAATATTTTATAGGAAATACCAAAAAATAGTTATTTTGATAAAGAAAACTAAATTTTAGCCTTCAACAGAAAAACATGTACTCCCTCCTATTTTTTTGGAATATTTTTTTGAAAAACTAAATAGTTATATAAACTAAACATGTACTCCTTCAATAGAAAAACTAAATAGTTATTTTGGAATATTTTTTTATTTATTTTATAAATGTCATTCTGATATTTCTTTCCCACAATGCCCTCATTAACTCTCCTCATTTACTCATTTAACTAAGGCAAAAACTCCTATGAACCCGGCCACACCATGTGGTCGGGTTCTTATCTTCAGTAAAAGTGTCAATCTCTGTGAATAAAAGTGTCAATCGTTTTGAATAAAAGTGACAATCTATGTGATGTTTTTAAAAGTGCCAATTAGAATGAATAAAAGTGTCAATTAGATCCAGTGCCAATTCTTATGATTAAAAGTGTCAATTAGAATGAATAAAAGTATCAATTAGAATGAATAAAAGTATCAATTAGAATGAATAAAAGTGTCAATTAAAATTCGACCACACCATGTGTCCGGACTGATAGGAATAGTTCATGCATTTTAATAAGAGATATCACAACATTAATGAAGGTTAAATTTAAAAATATATATATATATTTATTAATCTATGTGCAAATGAGTAGAATTTCAGCAACTCTTACCATTTTACCCCTGATTCTATTAGTTGTTAAATTTTATAACCAAAAAAATTAAATAAAAAATCCAATGCAAATTTTTTGAAATTAAAAAAAGAAAAGAAAAGAAACCTCTGTCACCCACCCTCTTCCACGCCGTCGCCGTCGCCGTCGCCGCCGCTCCTAAATTCTTCATCTTCCGTGCCGAGTCGAGCTCCACGGCCTCCACAACTGCACGCAGACCTGTCTTGATCAATATTGAGGCCCCGTGCTGTTTATAAAAATTGTACCTTTATTTTTATTTTTTTATATAAGTATCACTTAAAAATAATAAAGGAGAGAAAAATAAATTATCACATGATAAAGAGAGATCGATAAAAACAAAATGAAGATGAGTGATTATATGATCTTAGGCGACGACAATTTGGATCATCTATTGCAATTCCATGATGCATCTCCTATTGCTAAGACGGATGGTCGACACATGTGATGAATATTTCCAAAATTTACAATTATTGTTTATGGAAATCTTTAATTATTATTAGTTTAAGAAATATTTATGATACATGACGACCATCCGTCGTTGCAATAGGAGATACAACACGGAATTGCAATAGAGGATCCGAATCGATTTTGAGCCATGTTCTAAAGAACTTGATAAATCTCCTCATGGCGGGCCCTAACGGCGTCGGATCCTGTTTCCCTCTCTCTATGGTGCAATTGTGTGGAGGAATTGTGTGTACAATTTTGTGCAATTGTGTATGAGAGAGAGAGGAGAAGTGGGGGTTGAGGAAGAGCGATGGAGGAGGTCGAGAGTTTTTGTGCGAGGTTTATGGGATGGAAGTTGAAGTTGAGCAAGTTTATGAATTTCAATTCCAACATTATTATCACTATATCCCAGTAGTCGCCGCCGTCGTCATCGTCATTGTCGAAGGGGTAATCCTTCGTCTACTGCTTAACCACCACGTCGTAATTTCTTTGTTAATATTCATTCACTCTTTGGTTCGACACACAAAAAGTTTTTAAGAGAATTAATTACAAATCCATTTAAGATTACATCTTAATAAAAACTACAAAGATTTATGGCGATCAAAATTTAAAATTTTGAGATAGAAATATATATATAGGAGCAAAAGGAAACAATAGAACAAAAGGAAACGTGTATATTTGTTGTAAAAATAGCTAGCCTTTTATTTAATTATTAGTACTATGTTTTATTCTAATCACCACATCCAAATCTCTCTCTATATTAATCGAACTCTCTTCTCTCCCTCTCTATCGGTCTTGTTATAGAAATATATTTTTTTCACCCGCCGCAGCCAACAATATATTGCTGCCATAAAAAATGACCAATACATGAAGAAGAAGAAAGCCTCTACGTACTCAACACTAATCGATGGTATCCTCTATTCTCAAAATGGTGTCCCAATAGTGTCCCAAAATTTGATTTCTACTAATTTTATTTTCCATAAAAATATAAATACTACTCTCTCCGTCCCACCTTATTAGTCTCATTTGTCATTTTCGTCCGTCTCACTTATTATTCTCATTTCCTTGATTATAGTCACACATCTCCTCCTTCCTTGGTTCCTGTGCCCAATCGAAATGGTACTAATATAAAAGGACAAGGGTAATACAATATAGTAAATCATAATAGATATTTATAAGAAAAAAAATTGATTTTTATTTTGAAATTATATACTTTTGTTTTGAATTTTTCAACTATAATAATATACTAATGGGATTGTGAACACTTGAAAATAATCATAAAACTAAACTTAATCAAAATTTATTGAAAATAAATAAATAAAATTAATAGAAATCGAATTTTGGGACACCATTTTAGGATATAAGATCCCATGTCAACACTAATTCTCCTAACTTCTCTCTTGCACCAAATTTTATTTAATAAATTAAAAAGATTGAAAGGGTGGAAGAAGATGAACCTCTATCTGAAGAGAATAGCAAAACAGAGTATGTTCAGCTTGGATATAGCTTGAGGGCAAAGTGGGAAAGTTAGATTTGGGGCCCTACACTACAAGAATTTGAATTTTCAGTCACAATCACAAATGCATGCATATTTTTAACATGCATATGTAGCTAAGAATATCTAAGTGCAAGTGGAAGGAGAATTAATTAGAATTATATACAATGAGATCGAATGAGAGGAGGTGAGTAATCCTCTTACTGTCGCTGTTTCCTCTGCTGCACACATAAATATACTACCATTAATTCATCTAGATTTCTATCTTATAGTAATTGAATTAAGTCTCCACGCCACAATATTGTAGTAGTTATAGCTGGATTCATATTAAAATTTTCAACCTCCTTGTATTACATGATCACCAGATAAATATCTTAAGTGTGTAAAACACAAGTTTTTTTTTTTTTTTTTTTCATTTTATATATTTTTTTAATATCACTACAAGAAAACTGAGCTTTATCGACATATATACATGCGACATTACATGTGAGTGTCGTAAAATTATGACACTTACCCTTTTAGTGTCGTATATTTGCGTCCATTGTGCGTCAATTAAATATTGTGTCATTATTTTGTGACACATATGCAACACTTTGTTTTATGTCCCTTAATTGCAACAATTAATTTATGACACCTTAAATAAAGTGTCATAATTCTACAATACATTTAACATACTTTGTTGGTCCCAGAAGTGAGTTTCACACGTAGAGAGAGTGGTGAATACGTGTGAATAAGAAGTATGAACTTCTCAAAAAAAATCTTTGAAAAACTGTTAGCTTTTAAAACGGGGAGAAGCGCTTCACTTTTGAAAGAGCTAGACTTTCAAGAGCGACTTACTTCCAGAGTTAAAAACGCATGCAGAAATTTGGTGAGCAAAGATTAACTCGCTTATATAAAAATCTTGCTTGTAAAAACCTTTTAGTTGTTTAAGTGCCGTGTGAGTTATGCAATAATAAAAGCAATAAGAAAATGAAAGTAAAGTAAAGTAAAGCGATAACCACACATAGCGATTTATAGTGGTTTGGAGGTTACGCTCCTACGTCCACTTGTTTCCTTCACTCAGCAACGAATTCTTTCACTCAGAATTCAACACGTGTCGGTTTTAGACTTCCCGATGAAGTGGTCCAAGTTCAAACGTGAACTTAAATCCTCAGAGATTCCAGTGGGCTCTCGAGTGGCCTAACAACAACCTAACACAACCTTCGACCTTCCGCTTAAGTATGCAAACTCAAGCTTCACAATCGATCTAAACACGAAAATGCACATATTACAACTCCAACTACGAATAGACTCGAACTGAGTTTAGGGTTTGGTTTTCGAAAATTGTAACTTAGAGAATCATTTTACTATAAAGTACACATAAAAGGAATAAGAATTCTCCTCCTAGATTTGAAACGAAGTTCCTATTCTAGAGTAAAGGGTTTAGGGTGCTGCTATACTTAGAAAACTTTTTAGGGTTTTCTAAGGACTTAATTAAACTCTAAAGTTGCAGAACTTGAGAAATTTGAATGCATTAAAGCTTCGCAAGTTTTGTTGTGTGCTAGTGCGCGAGATAGTAGTTTCGTAAGTCTTGAAGGTTGAGATAACAACCCTATTTATAGTGGGAGTCGGCCATCTTCCCGTTAGAGAGGTTGGTGGCACGTACTCTTCACTTCCCTTCGGTCAAGTGACAAATTAGCTTTACCGTAGGTACACAGTGCTTTAGGGTTTGTCTTCTTTCCCAGAAAGGAAACCTTAGATATCTGAAGATTTCCGACTTGGAGTTTAGAGCATACCATCTCTGTGTTCTGTTCCCACGTGCCTTTGATTTTTGCGCATCATTTAATGATACATACGGCTCTGTCGTACCTCGTATCAAATTCAAATTTGAATTTTGCCATGATAGCTTATCGCTTCTCCTAGATTTTCGCGAGCGCTTCGTCTAACTAGATTGCTTTTAACTTTGACGCTTTTCGTTGAAGTTGCTTCCTGGTGAAATCACTTTCTAGAGAAATTACTTCGGATCTCCTTCGGTTTTAGTAGCATACCCTTGATTTGCTTTTGTTGACTCAAAAAATGATCGCTTTTGTTCGAAGCAAAGCGAGATAGCCATCGCTCTTGTAGCTCCTTGCATACTAAAGCGATGGCTATCTTCGCTTTGCTTCTCTTTGCTTCGAACAGGTCCAAAAACACTTTAAAAAGTTGAAGCTCCTTAACAGGTGAGCTTCTCTAATATATGAAAAGCACATCAAGCGATATTGGACTTCATAAAAAATAACAAGGGAAAGTTTTATGAGGTTTTGGAATCTAATCAAAACAAATATAAAATGGATTAACATAAAGATAGATTCCGCTTCCCCCCTAACACAATATCCCAACACTTATAATTAAATATATAAGTATAATTATGAATAGATTATATTATTTTTGTTTATGGCTAGCTTTCTTCACATGTTTGTATTATGTGTTTATTTGTCATTGCAGTGGTAGGAAGTTTTTATATATTTCATTATAATTGTAAATTTGTAATATGCATTGGAGTAGTAGGAGTTTGGAATCATAAACAACAACAAAATAGCAAAAATATGAGAACTAACCTGAAGGAGTTCTGCATAATAACATGATATATATATTCAAGCAGATATTTCGTATCCTAATTTGAATTTTGAAATTTGAATTGGCCGTATAGAATGATGTCTGTCTTGACTTTGCAGCTACTGCAGCTAATTTGTATGTAAATATTCTTGTGTATTTGATTTATCAAACTGTGGAATCTGATATGAGACTCATGAAAAGTGGAGTGGGGATGAGAATTAGACTATTCTATGTGTGCCTATTATGGCTGATACAGTGCATCAAATGATGAAGCTGATGCACAAGGCTAAGTTCAAGGGAGTTGATATTGTGGAAGTTAGGTCGGATCATATGAAGAGCTTTGACCCTCGTAGACTATTGACGTTGATTTTATTTCAATTTATTGTTATTTTATGGAAGCAGATCTCGCATCAATGAAGCATGTGATTTGCATGCCGCGGACAACATGATTTGGAATTAATTGCGTATATTAAAATGTTTACAAGCGCTACCAATTTTCTCGAATTAGATCCTCTATTGCTAAATTGTATTACGTATTCTATTGCATAAATAGATTAATTACATGTGGCAAATCCTAGGGTTTAGAAATTTCAAATGTTAGGGTATATATTTTCTTGATATAAATCTTAAATCCTAAATCATTAATTATGTCACATGTCAATTATCCATAACTGTAATAGCCGTAAAAATCCGTATTTGGAAAAATTAAAATTCCGAAGGAGGAAATAAATTTTCCGAGTATTTGAGATCGAGCACGGACGAAAATGAGCTTATGGGAATTTTTATAATATGTTGGAATTATTTCCAATGAAATCTCGAGAATTATGAGAATGAAGGAATAATGGATAGTGATTATAGGAATACTACGCGATAAGAATTTTCTGAAATCCTTGTGAGATCAAGATTATAATTTTTAGTAAGATAGAAATGAAACGAAATAGTTTTCGTTTAAGTCTTTTTGGACTTATAATTAATTGATGGATTATTTTCTATGTCTATAGTTACACATCGATAATTGTCGATAAATTCTCTCCCGCGCGATTCAAATCCCGTTTGAAAATCGAGCTCAAGTATTATTATTAAGCCCGTTTTTAGTTGAAGAAAATTTTATTAATGGTCATTAATGGGTTGCTCATCAACAATTTATTTAGCCCAATTCAAGCCCAATTTTTCAAAGCCCATCAGTAATGGATGAAAGACATCCACGTTTGCCAATTCACTTTTTCATCCTCTTACACCAATTTTCACCATCAAAAGATTATCCCCTCATTTTTACCACCTCATCAATCGAGAGAGAGATACTAGAACAGAGGAGGGGCAGCCCCCTGCTGCTGCTGCTGCTGCTGTTGATGCTGCTGCTGATGCTGCTACTGCTGCTGCTCGACGGTGTTGGCTGCTGCGGCGAGATGACGATGAAGATGGCGTCGGCTGCGGAACGGCGGCAGTCCATACCCCTGCGGCTGCGACGGCGTTGACGACGGAGTTGGCGGCGATGCTGCGAAATCGGTGCCGGAATCGATGCTGCGAAATTGGGGCTGCCTCGCCATCGACGATTGTACATTCGTAGAGAGAGTAGAGAGGATTTCCGAGAGAGGGAGAAAGAGAGGGGAGGGTTCGTGTTCTGTTCTGCTGATTGAGGGAGGGAATGAAGTAGAAAAATCGGAAAAATTAGAGAGAGCTCCAAGTAGAACATGCAAGAACCAAATGTTTCGAACTATCGCGCAAGCTTTGACCCTTCTTCAATTTTCGGTAAGTCTAAACTCCTCTCAACGTCTTGAGCATGAATGAAGGATTAGATTAAAGTATTGAAACTCTTATTGAAGTTCCATTTTCGTTCATAAGCATGAGAGTATCATACATGTTCTTGATTCTAAACAATTCTTGTTCCACATTCGAAATCATGGCCATTCGTGTATTGATTGATGATGATCCTTGTTTATCCCCTCATGTTCGAGCACTTCTAGCTACTGCTTGTCCTTTGATCATGTTTGAATGTTGATTAAAAACGGCTAGAGTCGAATCCATAAGTGTTGGTCACGTTTTTGATTCGAACATTTTATCAAACAGTTGGCGTGCACGTTTTGTTCAGTATTTTTGAACCCTTTCCCGACTCTATCTTATTTCGAGTCCTAAATGAAAGTTTTAGCTCATGTTCTCAGCTATCCGTAGCTAAAATTTCGTCTTGATCCGAGTTCATATGCATCGGTTATGACAAATTGAAATTCGCATCTCATTTCTTTTGAAATCTGGAAAACAGCCCACTTGCGGGCTAAACTGAGAACAGCTCGTTTGAAATTCGACATTTATTCTTCATCCATGTCGAAGTACGTTCCATTAGCGTTCTATACATATCTCGTTCACTCAAAACGGAGTTCGTATGAATTTACTATGATTTTTCAAAGTTTGTATCTCCAATCTGGAAATTCCGACGAACAACTTCTGTCCTGTTTTTCCAACCACGTTTTGACCACTTTCCTTTGGTCGAATGAAGAATAGTATAACTAGAAAGTTGTTCCTTGTTTTCTGAACTTCAGTTTTGATAGCTCATTCACTCGAATCCATCAAGAAACGAGTGAGAAATCCTCACTCAAAGTTGGTACCAAAATCTGCCAAATTTCCGATTTTCAGATTCCGAGTTCTGGGAATAAATGCTTCAAACTCCCAGCTCACTCATGGGAAAATTCTGAAATTTAAACATGTCATAGCCCTATGTGTTATCTTTCCAAATCAATATCATATGCTCTGTTTCGATTTATATTGAGTGAGAAACAATTATTTTCCTAGAGGGTCGCAAAATTTCTAAATTCTCTTAGAATGTTGAACTTGTTTTTCATATGACGGACCTTCTACTGCTTTGTTAAGCGTCTTGATCGAGTCTTGGGACTAGTTCAAATGGAGAAATTGAGTTCTCATTTGAATTAGTCGAATTTAGTTGATTTTAGATAATTTAGAATTATCGAGTAGACTTATCGAACGTCGAGGGCATGTCGAATTTTCCGGGTGGACTTTTCTATCTTCTCGATTAATATATTTCTAATACGCGATATGAGTAGAAGCGATGTGAGTTCCTAAAACTCTAATGAGAATTCTAGTAATAATGTATTTCTTCTGAAACGAGACTTTTCCCTAAAGGTCAAGCAAGGGACGAGAGTCGAGGAATTTGAGGAAGAAACCTGGAACCGATCTATCACTTTGCAATCAGGTGGGCGTTCTAACAAAGAAAATTATATTGTTGCTATAATGAAGCATGTTTTGAAAATAAAGCAAGTTGACTCAAAACCCTTTCATGCATAAAATGTTTTTGGTTTTATGTGTGATGCCTATCTGTGTTGGATTGCCAACGTTATATCGATCGAGCCTGAGTTAGACAAAGGTCGCTAGCCAGGTGATGTGTACACGAAGTCGTGACTGTGTGCTCCAGAGGTGGGCCGGTTATGCATGGAAACGTCCGGTGAGGTGGCCACCTTGCCGGCGTACTTACAGATATGGATAATACAGATGTAGAAGAAAATGGGGAGTGCACTCCAATTGTTTATGGAAATAAAGTGGTTTTAGTTACACAAGTATTTTGATAAAACCTTGTGATAACTGTGAAATGCATGATTGGTGATTATTTTACTAAAAATTATTTTTGGGCATAACCTCACGGAGTACATCAAGTACTCAGCCCTGCTCGTGTTTTCAAAAACTTGCAGGTTGAGCGAGGTGGCAAGGGCGGCAGTGTTGAGAGGAGATTCGTTCATCTTTTGAATTTGGTTCAGAAAGAGATACATATCTTCATATATGTATCTATTTTGTTAAAGACTTCCGCTGTATGCTTCTATTATCTTATTTAGTAATTATGTTCAACTGGCTTCATGAACCAGTAAATCGAGAACTACTCTACTCGTATTCCTTCATGAAATTGGATTATGTTCAACCGGTTTCTTCTCATGGATAACTATATTATATTTGAGCCGTGGGCTTTTTCATATCTTCATTTGCCTTCTATTTATTCATTGATCGAGTCTATTCAATTGTTCATTTTGCTAATTACTGAGTTACAAGTCGTTTTCCCCTTTCTTTCCCGCTTCTTATATCCAACCCCTAGTCACGATTTCCCGTCTTTGCTATCCTTAGCAAAGTGCGGTCGTGACAATAACTGCAATAGAAGATGTCACATACAAATGTAATAGAAGATCCGAACTTTAACTTTCTCTTCTCATGTATAGTTAATTCATTCATTGATCTACATAATTACGGAATTATTATTAATACTAATCATTAATGTGTGTGCAGCCTTTGTGCAATGCGAACAGCCGAGGTGTTTTTAATTAGGGTACGGTAAAGGCCGAAGGTCAACTTTTAGAGTTTATTACTTCATCCGTCCACGAAATATGTGACTGATTTTTTCGCCACGCATTTTGATGTGTCAAAAAGTAGATGTTAGGATACAATTTAGGTCTCATTTGATATTGTATATTATACCCTACATTAAGTAGAATAATACAATATATCAAGTGAGACCTAAATTGTATCCTACCATCTACTTTTTGATACATTAAAATGCGCGCCGAAAAAAACTAGACACATTTTTCAAGGACGAATGGTATAATATATTAGAATATTTGTTTAGGGGAAGCGGAATCTATTTATGCTTTTATAATGATACAATTTGTTTTGATTAGATTTCAAAACCCCATAGAACTTTTCCTTGTTATTTTTTATGAATACCAGTATCGCTTCATGTAAGTTTAAATGTATTAGAAAAGCTCACTTTTTAGGGAGCTACATTCTTTAAGTATATTTTGTCATAACTCAAATGAAGCAGTGCAAAGCAAAGTGAAGAGAAGCGAAATGAAGAAAAGCAAAGAAGGTTCTACTATTGCTAGAAGTGAAAAGTCACAAGCGATCACTTTGTATAAAGTGAGAAGCGACTATAGTGAAAGCAACTTGAAGAAAAGCGATTCCGTGCAAAGCTACTCTGAGAAAGCAACGTCAGTACAAGCAATAAGTCTACAGTATCCATCACTGATGAAGCGCTCGTGCGTGAGAAAACACGAGAAGCGACAAAGTGAACTGGAGTTTGAATTTCAAAATTCCGACTCTGTAACAGTTCGTACACTTCATTAAATGCGGCGTGACAGTTAGAGGACGCATGGAAGATCGCCATTGGACAACAGCAGTCGCCGGAACAGTGCACAGAAGATGTTCTCGCTACAAGACGCAGCAACAGCTTGTGAAGAGATAAGGTTACCCATTTCGGAAAGAAGACAAACTTGAACTCTGCAAAAGCACTGTGTACTCGCCGTTAAAGCTGCATTGTCGCTTCACCGAAGGGAAGTGAAAAGCACGCGCCACCAACCTCTCTAACGGGAAGATGGCTGACTCCCACTATAAATAGGGTTGTATTCTCAACGTTGAAGACTTACGAAACTATTCTCTCGCGCACAAGTTTACTGCAAGAACTTTCGAGTTTTCACAACATTCAAATCTCCCAAGTTCCGCAACTTTAGAGTATAGTTGAGTCCTTTGAAACCCTAAAAAGTTCCTAAATTAGCAGCACCTAAGTCCCTTCTACCCTAGACTAGAAACCAGTCTTTCAAATCTAGGAGGAGAATCCTTATCCCTTTTACATGTACTTCATTGTAAAAGGATTCTCTAAGTTATAACTTACAAAAAAAAAACCCAATCCCCCGATCGTCGTTTGTTGTTAGATCGAGTTGTAAGTTTGAGTTTGTGTTTGGTTGTTGTTGTTTGATCTGAGTTTCTGAAGCTTAAGTCCAAGTACTTAAGTGGAAAAACAAAGATCGTTATTAGGTGTTTGTTAGGTTTCTAGAGAACTCGTTCTAATCTCTAGGTTTTAAGTTCACGGTCGAACTTGAAACATTCCACTTGGAAGGATAAAACTAGGACTTGTTGTGTTTGTTTGTTCGAGTTCCAAGTGAAGGAATTTCGAGTTGCTGAGTAAAGGCAACAAGTGGATGTAGGAGCGTAACCTCTGAACTACTATAAATTGTTTGTCTTTACTGCTTTTCTAGCTATGTATTTACTCTTTTATTTCATTTATTTAAAAGCTTATTTATTGCATAAAGCACACACTCACTCTGAGCAACCAACACTGTTTTTAACTTAAGCAAAATTTTATAAAAAGCGAGTATAAACTTGCTCACCGAATTTTCACATGCTTTTTAACTTTGAAAGCGATTCGCTTTTGAGAAGTCAATACTTCATAAAAAAACGCTTCTCTTTTAAAAACTCACAGTTTTTGTTAAGTAAAAATTTAGAGAAGTCCAAACTTTCTAACACACGTATTCACCCCCATATACATGTGTAAAACTCGTTTCTGAGACCAACATTATATATTTTCACTTTCTTCCATTTCTTCCATCTCCTGATTTAGTGCTCGTTTGGTTAAAGTTGGGTAATGGAAAAGGGAATGGAATTAAGTCAAGTAAGGGAATATAATGATAATAATAATAGTTATTTTTATCGAGTGTTTAGTTCAATGATAAAAAAAGAGTCACTTGTAAGAGAATATTTCTCCTTGTTTCTTCTCCTTTTTTAGGGGTAACAATTTAGTAGATTGTGTTACCCTCAAGTAAAGATAATGGTTAATCCATGAATCAAACCAAATAACAAGTAATAGAATCAATTAATTTTCTCATTTTTCATACAATAAAAAAGTGAACTAAACATGGGCTTAGTTTTATATGAATGTGTACGATTTCATCATTTTTATTTAAGGTTCTCTTGCGAAAAATCAAATTCAGACAAATTCATTATGGATGTTAAGGTATTGTAGTGCCCTTGACATTTACACGACGACACTACACGACAAAGACCAGATCATGCTTGTGCATACTCCAACATTATACGATCTGCAGTCGTATAATTATCCAAGATACTTTGTGTATCATTTTAAAATAATGTATAATAAAATTACACGTGAGTGGCGTGTCTGGCGGTGCGATACCACGACATGCCCGAGTCATGGTTGTGTGTTCGCACGCTGGGGACTGTAGCCCAAGCACGAGTTCAGGACCACCATTACATAACTTGTAGTCGTGTAATAATCGTGGGTGATGTAATTAACTTAAAAGGTAAAATTGTCAGTTTATAAGAAAAATGGCGTATCTATATATATATTTTTTTTATGTAACTAAAATTTATCATAACAGCTTTGAGATTGCCTCTTTTAATTTTGTGCATCTTAATGCTATTTTTGGTATCAACAAATTTTATTTTTTTTTAAGACAGAGTAATGCTATTTTTGGTATCAACAATTTTTTTTTTAAAGACAGAGTAATGGCATCCATAGGTGGGAGAGTATGATTAGTCTTTAACATAAACAATTAATTGATCTATATTTGTATTCTTGAGCAATTGATTTATACAATTATGATATACTAGGCTACAAATTTAGGCGCCACTATGAGCGACTATGCCACGTGGTTATTTTCTATTTCACTCTCATCTACCTGTATCGTATATGCACAGTTTTTTACTTTCTTATTTTCCTTTTCTATTTTGTTATTCTCTGTTCGCAATAATCGGTAGCATAAGCACCATAATATACTTTTAATTTATTTTTAATATTTTATTACAATAATTAGAAATTTACATTTTTCAATTAGGGTTTAGTAGTCCCCAATTAGGGTTTATTATTTTTCAAACTAGGGTTTAGTAATCCCCAATTAGGGTTTATTATTTTTTAATTAGGATTTAGTAGCTAGTTCCCAATTGTATTTATTATTTATCAATTAGGTTTAGTAATCCCCAATTAGGGTTTATTATTTTTCCACTAGGGTTTATTAGTCCCTAATTAGAATTTAATTATAATAAATTAGATATAATTAATCAACATTAATCAAATTAATAAAAATTAAATTTTTGGTGTGTAAAAATCTAAAATAATTATTTCTCAACGAGAATACCCGATAAATTATTTTCAAAAAAGAATGCAATTTAGAGATAAATACGTGCACATATTAGAAGAGAGAAAAAAAAAAGAAAAAATAATAATAAAGTAACTCATGCGAAATGTAAGCAATAAATAAATGATAGAGAAAGAGAAAACTGTTGATGATGTGGCATACGCTCACATAAGAAGCTCAATATAGTCGATCAGCATATCAAGTCCCTTGATTTATAATTGTAAAATTCCCTGGGTTTATAAATTTTTCAACCTTCTGAATGATGCGGATGGTATCCTCTGTCACAAATTCGGTATCTCAACAGTGTCTTAGAATTCAATTTCTATTAACTTTATATTGTATTTTATAAAAATAAAAAAATAATATAACATACAAAACCATAATAGACATTTATAAAAAAATTGAAATTTTTATAAACTATATACTCTAATTTTGAATTTATCAACACTAATATAACTAATAAAAGTGAAATTAAATGTTATTATCTTCATCCCACCTAATTAGTCCACCATTATTATTTTATACCTCACATATATTCCTAAAAGTAGATGGACTAATTAGATGAGACGGAGGAGTAAAAAATAATTATATACCCTAATTGGATGGATGAACCCTTAAAAATAATTATAAAATTAAACTAAATTATTATAAAATAAATTTATTGAAAAAAAAATATAAAACTAATAGATATCACGATTTGGGACACGGTTGGAACACCGAGTTGAGGACAAAGGATCCCAATTCTGCATGATGACCCCCTAGATAAGGTTTAATTGATATAAGTGTCTTAAACAGTAAGGTTTTTTTTTTCATTTTTTTTTTAATGTTTTGGACTTTTTTTTTTGAACAAGTTAATTGAAATTTAAAGACCATACCACGGAGGACTCGAACTCAAGACTTTTGGTCCCGAAACTTAACCCACAACCGTTAAGCCAACACACGCACACATGTTTTGGACTTTCTACAGTACCGATCACCTACCTCTACATTGTCACTTTGTTATAAAAAATAGCCATGGAATGAGACACCGATCATCCATTCATCATTTCTCATTTCTTCTCCATAAAAAGTGTGAAAATGGATGATCAACTTTATAATATTGCAGGTGACAAGAGCCCTCCGGGGATGGTGGGTTACTTGCCGTTTCTGGGGGAGAATCTGCTACACGACTTTAAGGTTTTGGAGGAGAAATACGGCACAATATACAACCTCCATATGGGCCACACAGTCTACACAGTGGTCAGCTCCCCGTCTCTGGCGAGGGAGGTGCTCCGAGATCACGATGCCGTCTTCGCCCACCGCCGGGGCGCGGCCTCCCTCGTCTCCTGCGACAGAATCAACATGCCCTGGTCGGAGCCCGACTCCCAGTGGCGCTACACGCGGAGGCTATTCGTACAGCAGATGATGAGCACCAGATTATTTAAAGAATCCCACCATGTCCGGCGAGAAGCGGTTCGGAAAACCATCCGCCGCCTCTATGCTGAGATGGCCGGAAAGCCGGTCGAGGTAGGGGAGATTTCTTTGGGAACGGAGCTCGGCGTCTTGTTCAAGTTATTGTGGGGCGAGACAGTGGCCGGAGAGTTGGGGGCGACGGTGGCGGCGGAGGTCCGCGCCTTCAGTGCCAAGATCATGGAATTGATATCTGTGAGATTAGATAAATCACACCTCTGTGTGTGAGATTGTATTAACATGTATTTATGGAGTTACAAGAATTAATTACAACAGCCAACTACTTAAGAGAATATTCTAGAATTATCAAGAAGCTAAATATTGCTAATTAGTATGGCTAACACACCCCCCCCCCCCCCTCAAGCGATGCGTGGGATGAAGACCTACACAGAGCTTGGATCGGAAGAACTCAAACGAGGATCGCGGAAGACTCTTGGTAAAAATATCTGCAACTTGAAGCTCAGATGGAACAAATTGTGTGGAAAGACGACCAGAAGTAACGAGCTCACGGACATAGTGATAATCAATGTCAATGTGCTTGGCACGCTTCTGTGCAACAGGATTTTGGCTAAGAAAAATAGCACTCTTGTTGTCACACAAGAGGACAGGAGGATCCGGTGGTAAGGCATGCAATTCACGAAGAACATTCGTGACCCACACAAGTTCAGCAGCGACATTGGCCATGGCCCTGTACTCGGATTCGCAGCTAGAACGTGAAACCGTGGGTTGTTTCTTAGCACTCCAAGAGATTAGATTGTTACCAAGATAAATAGAGTATCCATAGGTGGAACGTCGAGTTTCTATGCACCGTGCCCAATCGGCATCAGAATACCCCAAGAGAGCTGAAGAAGTTCCACGGCAGAAGGAAAGACCGAAATTAAGAGTGCCCTTAACATATCTCAAAATGCGTTTGACGGCGAGAAAATGATCTTGTGTTGGACGTTGCAAGTATTGACTGAAAACATTGACTGCAAAAGATAAATCCGGCCGAGTAATAGTCAAATATTGGAGATCACCAACAAGAGAACGATATAAAGTAGGATCAGAGAAAGATGTGCCATCATTTTGAAAATCATGACCAGGAACTAATGGGGTGGAAACTGGTTTCGAATCAAGAAGTTGGGCTTTTGAAAGAATATCTTTAGCATACTTGGCTTGACTTAAGAAAAGCCCAGAAGTTGTATAGGTGACTTCGAGACCCAAAAAATAATTAAGTTTCCCCAAATCTTTGATGGCAAATTCAGAACTCAACCGAGAGATGAACTGACGAATCTTAGAGGGATCGTTGCCTGTGAGAATAATATCGTCGACATAAACTAGCAAAAAAATGGTAGTGGCCCCATGATAGAAGAAGAATAGAGATGAGTCTGAACGGCTATCACGAAATCCAATAGATAATAAGAAATTGCATAACCGTTGAAACCAAGCTCGAGGGGCCTGCTTAAGGCCGTACAAGGCCTTCTTAAGGCGACACACATAATTTGGAAACCGAGCATCGACATACCCAGGAGGTTGCTCCATGTAAACCGGCTTCGATAGAACACCATGCAAAAATGCATTTTTCACATCAAGTTGATGTAGAGGCCAATTGCGCATAACGGCAAGTGCGAGAATAATTCGAACGGTAGAGGCTTTGACAACGGGGCTGAAGGTGTGACAAAAATCAAAGCCCGGAACCTGTGTGTAACCTTGAGCAACAAGTCGAGCTTTATGCCTTTCAATGGAACCGTCAGAGTGATACTTGGTGCGAAAAACCCACTTAGAACCAACTATGTTTGTTCCAGGTGGACGTGGAACGAGGTCCCAGGTGTGATTAGCACGAAGAGCAGTAAATTCTTCATCCATAGCTACTATCCAATGGGGATGTTTGACTGCAGATCGAAAACCCTTTGGTTCGGCGCTAGCGACAAGAGCTGTATGAAGTGGCGTTTCCACAACATCGGCAAAATATCGTGGCTTAAAGATGCCAGATTTGGACCGCGTAGTCATAGGATGAGATGAACTAGCAGAAGGAAGTGAAGTTTGTGTAGAGTGATCTTGAAGTTCTGGTGTTGGTGTGGGCTGAGGCAGTGACATACCTTGAGAAGAGTCACTGTTTCACCCAAAATAGTGCTAGCAATAGGACTAGGTCTATCATAGTACTAGTAAGATGAACCCTAAGTCGAATCTCAAGGAAAGCTTAACAGGGAAATTAATTATGTGATTATCTACACTAAGAAAGCAAATAAAAATTAGGGGTTTTGAGTTTTGATTAAGTCCTAGGATTTAAAATAAATAAAGCAAATAAATTAAACTAGACTTGAAAGAAAATAAAAGCAAGTAGAAAGCACTCCCGTCTGTCACCCGGGATAATAAATTAATCTAGAAGAAAGCAGTAAATCTACCTAGGCATGAATTGAAAAGAAAGCAATTAAATCTAAAC
Source organism: Mentha longifolia (assembly GCA_001642375.2). NCBI lineage: Eukaryota > Viridiplantae > Streptophyta > Magnoliopsida > Lamiales > Lamiaceae > Mentha > Mentha longifolia. Next base: position 16,683,745 of record CM038116.1, on the reverse strand, counting down.
TAGAACAAATAAATCTTAACATGGATCTAATGTAAATTAAAGCAAATAAATTTAAACTAAATAAAGCGATTAGAGAAAGCAAGTAAAAAAATTAATCTAAGAGCACAAATCAAACTTACGAATCAAAGATGAAAGAAAGAACAAAGAACTTGAATTAAATCTTGAATCCAAAGCTATAATCTTCAAAGCAATAACTAAAAACTAATATAAACTAATCTAGAGTTTTAAGGGCTAAAAACTAGGAAGAAAGATCTCTCTCACGTTCACAATAGTTTTCATATATATAGATCTCAAAAACCTACTCAAATAAGGAAAATAACATAACAAGTCGGCCCGGCCTAGCGGCCCGCTAGGGTTCAGCAGCCCGCTGAATATCCCTCTCGCGTTTTTCTTGAAACTGACGGGCTCAGCGGCCCGCTGAGGTCCAGCGTCCCGCTGGGTGCTACACTCGGCCCACTGCGCAACTTTTTTGTTTCGGCCATATCTCCTTCGTCCGAACTCGAAATTGACCGCCGTTTTTTCCTATGCGCTCCTATCGAACTCCTCTTCGATATTATGCTTTTAGTTCATCCCAAATTGATCTTCACTTTTTGCTCATTTCTTCGTTCTTGTGTTCCTTTTCTCTCTTCTCTTCCAAAACTCCTTACGAACCCAACTTTGACTAAAACACACGAAACAAACACATAAAAATGAGCAAAACATACGAAAACAAACTCAAACCAAACTATAAAAATCACACAAAAATACATTAAACAAATCCCCCACACTTAATCCTTTGCTTGTCCTCAAGCAAACTATACTCAAGATATGATATCAAGCGATGAATTATGAAGTGACAATGCATTAGACTTCAGTATTTTCTACAAAGCATACAAGTGAAACATGCAACTTCCCAACAAACTTTTCATAGCAAACTTCAACATTTAGCCTCTTTGAACAAGAATCCTCACAACATGGAAATTATATGAGTGAACCCTCATCTCTCAAGTGTATAGGTAGGAAAACAAATCACTCAATTCAAGACAAACACAATGCCTACCATAAGCTTGCAAATCGTCTCACCTCTCCATTGCTTAAGTGTGTGCTCAAAACAAAGATCAAAAAGGACTTATTATTGGTTATAATGTAGGCTCTTTGGTAGGTGAGGAATTTTTGGCTAACGTGAGTTAATCCCAAAGGTTTCAATTCACTCAACTTTCTTTCTTTTCAACAACTCTTGATCCCCCCACACTACTTCAAACCATGGCAAAAACTTCAAATTCATCACCAAACTTCTTTCAAAAACTCTATTTTACTTCCTACTCATTTATGCTCTTATTCATTCATTTATTTATTTTTTATTCTCTCTCTCTCTTTTTTTTTTTTTTTTTTTTTTTTTTTTTACATATATATAGAGCTTATATGAGTAGGAGGTTCTAACTTCTCAATCCAATTTCCTAATCCTTTTCTTCTCTTTTTCAAAAGATTTTTCCAACAACACACTCCCAATCCAAACCAAAACTCAATCCCAACGTTAATTCCTTACCCAAGGCTTTCCAAAGAAATTAGATCTAAGTAATAGATCTCCAAGGCTCAAAGGGGCTAACTAGGATTTTAGTGTTTCAAATTTGGACAAGGTAAAAGGGAAAGAAAAGGCTATGAAAGATGGCCTAGAATCATTTCTTCATTTTTAAGCACACGATGCAATCTCGAGGGAGAAACCAAGGCAAGTTCTAGAGACAATTATGCATGCTTGAACATTCACACACAAGAAAGGAATTTGACTATCATCATGCATTTAGTCAAGGCTCAAAATCTCACAACATAGGGTAAAAGGTGATTCATGTTCATGGAGGCTAAAGTCTACATTTACCAATCAAATCTATCGAGTCCTAACATGCTCACAAGTAAGTTTTCAATCAAAACAAACAATCATCATTAGCCTCATCATCACAACAAAACTCATGCTTGACCAATCCACATAGATGTTGAAAGACTCACAAAAGGATTAAGCAAACAAATCACAAATAAATCAAAAATAAATCATATCACAAAATTTCTACATCTCCCCCCCCCCCCCCCCAACACTTAAAAACATGCAATGTCCCCATTGCAATAAAAGTAAAGAGAAAGGGATGAGAAAGCTTCACTAATGACGACACAATTCGGCAATCAAGCTTCAAATCCTCAAAGGACCCCATAAGCAAGTTACCTACACAAACAAAAACAAAGAAAACCAAGCATAATACCTACTAAATAAAATAAAGTAAAAACCAAAAACTAACTAAAAACCAAAATAACAAGAAAAATAAAACGAAATTACTTACCAAACTTACCAAAACTACAAAGGTGGGTTGGAGGAATTAGAGAATGAAGGAGAGAATCGGTAGATGAATTGTGGGTGGAAGCGCCGATTCTGAATTTAAAACCATGCGCGTTTCTGATTTTGTCCGGGTCCAGCGGCCCGCTCAGGCCCAGCGACCGCTGGCCTGAGCTCTCGACTTTTCTTTTCTCTTTCTTTTTTTTTTTAATCCTACAAAATAAAAAGAAAAATTAGAAAATTGAAATGAAAATTAATTAAAAGAAAACGAGAATTCACAAAATCGTGGGTTGCCTCCCACGAAGCGCTTGTTTAACGTCATTAGCTCGACGAATGTGAAATTCTCAACCAATTCCCGTCGCAGCTAGCGATGTCTCTATTAACAGCAACAACTCCGAAGAATCCATCAACCATTCTCAACCTAACTTTTGGCTTTTCCTCCGCCTTGGCTCGAAAATTGAGAATCAACTCATTGTCAGCACCCCTCTCCCCCACACTTATTTTGGACTCCGCGTCAGATATCTTATGATCTAGCTCTTCAAGCAATGGCTCTTCTTCTATACGAATGTTAGTCGCTTTGAGATTCTTTGAACTCATCTTTTCAAAATTAGAATGGGGCCTCAAATTCACCACTGCTCCTAAATCCATCAATCCCGAAACTTTTTCTACACTATCCAAAGCCACCTCCAATTCAAAACTTCCAGGATCACTTTGTTTGGGTTTGGACTGAATATGACCAACCAATTTGTGAACTTGTGTCTCCTTCTTCAATCTACCCGGAAAGGGAATAGGTGGAACATAAGGCTTTGAAACTTTATGGAGTTGAGGCTCAGCTTCATCCTTGGCAGCTTGCTTTTCCTCGGAGACATTCTGAGGTGTTGATTGCAACCCCTCTTGTGATTGCATGGATGGTCCGGCAGTCAAGCCTTGCGATTGCAAGCTCTCTTGCGGTCGCAAGGTCTGTGTTTCGGTCGGGTGAGAAAATTGAGGCATGTTAAGAACCGTCACTGAATGAGTTGGATGTGGCTAGAGTCCTTGAGCCGAAATTTCACCCGTTTGAGCACTTTGGTGCATTTGATTTACTGTGTCCAACATCTGCTTTACCTGTGTCTCTAGACGCTTAAGGATTGCGTCTTTAGCTTCGAGGCCCAACTTGTACTCTTGCATGAAAGCGGAAAGGTCATCCTCCATTGGTGGAGGAACTTGTGGATAATACAGCTGGTCAGGAGGTGGATAATATGGTTGATTAGATGGTGGGTAGTATGGTGATGGAGGGTCATAAGGTGATGGTTGAGGTGAGAAATATGGTGATGGTGGAGGGTAGTAAGGTTGATGTGGTAGCGGTTGAGATGGTGGTGCATATGGTTGGTTTTGAGGAGGATAGTAGGGTGATTGTGGTGGATAGTATGGTTGATATGGTGGGTATTGAGGAAGGAATTGAGGTTCCGGTGGATAATATACCGACGGCGGCGGTGAGTAGTAGGTGGGTGTGGTGAATGTGGGATAGCCAAAATTGTACATAATCATTGCCATGACCTCTGACTCTTCAATTAACAAGACTAAACCATAGTCATGAAACTCGATCTCTTCTTCCCTTTTCACTGTAAGCACTCAACAAACGGATTAAACGCACCAACGGAAAGAAAGAAAATCAAGAACAAAGAAAGAAAATATTTTTATTTTTAATTTTTTTTAATTTTTTAATTTTTTAATTTTTTAATTATTTTTTTTTTATTTTTTATTTTTTATTATATAAAAACAGAAAATAAAATCACACAATTAATCGCCTAAAGCTTTCCCCGGCAACGGCGCCAAAATTTGTTTCACCCAAAATAGTGCTAGCAATAGGACTAGGTCTATCATAGTACTAGTAAGATGAACCCTAAGTCGAATCTCAAGGAAAGCTTAACAGGGAAATTAATTATGTGATTATCTACACTAAGAAAACAAATAAAAATTGGGGGTTTTGAGTTTTGATTAAGTCCTAGGATTTAAAATAAATAAAGCAAATAAATTAAACTAGACTTGAAAGAAAATAAAAGCAAGTAGAAAGCACTCCCGTCTGTCACCCGGGATAATAAATTAATCTAGAAGAAAGCAGTAAATCTACCTAGGCATGAATTGAAAAGAAAGCAATTAAATCTAAACTAGAGCAAATAAATCTTAACATGGATCTAATGTAAATTAAAGCAAATAAATTTAAACTAAATAAAGCGATTAGAGAAAGCAAGTAAAAAAGTTAATCTAAGAGCACAAATCAAACTTACGAATCAAAGATGAAAGAAAGAACAAAGAACTTGAATTAAATCTTGAATCCAAAGCTATAATCTTCAAAGCAATAACTAAAAACTAATATAAACTAATCTAGAGTTTTAAGGGCTAAAAACTAGGAAGAAAGATCTCTCTCACGTTCACAATAGTTTTCATATATATAGATCTCAAAAACCTACTCAAATAAGGAAAATAACATAACAAGTCGGCCCAGCCTAGCGGCCCGCTAGGGTTCAGCAGCCCGCTGAATATCCCTCTCGTGTTTTTCTTGAAACTGACGGGCCCAGCGGCCCGCTGAGGTCCAGCGTCCCGCTGGGTGCTACACTCGGCCCGCTGCGCAACTTTTTTGTTTCGGCCATATCTCCTTCGTCCGAACTCAAAATTGACCGCCGTTTTTTCCTATGCGCTCCTATCGAACTCCTCTTCGATATTATGCTTTTAGTTCATCCCAAATTGATCTTCACTTTTTGCTCATTTCTTCGTTCTTGTGCTCCTTTTTCTCTTCTCTTCCAAAACTCCTTACGAACCCAACTTTGACTAAAACACACGAAACAAACACATAAAAATGAGTAAAACATACGAAAACAAACTCAAACCAAACTATAAAAATCACACAAAAATACATTAAACAGTCACAAATGGTGCATGGCGATGAAGGATGTGAAGCTGGAGAGCTCGAATCTGTTGTCAACTGGGATGCATGTGGTGAAGTAGGATCTAAGAATGTGGAGAACTGAAGTGAAGGAGAAGATAGATGTTTGCCGGAAAACGGAAAGCACATCTCGTCAAACTGAGCATGGCGAGTAATATAAACTCGAGAATTGATAGGGTCGAGACATTTGTATCCTTTGTAGTGGCTACTATACCCAAGGAAGATACAAGCAGCACTCCTCGGAGCAAGCTTATTGGAAGCATAATCACGTAGATAAGGATACACCCTGCAACCAAAAGGACGAAAGGAGGCAAAGTCTGGTTGAACAGAGTATAATAGCTCAAATGGCGACTTTCCTTGCAAGATGGGAGTGGGCAACCTGTTGATAATGTATACAGCAGAACTGAAAGCATCAAACCAAAATTGAGGAGGTGCATGAGCCGTAAACATCATTGCCAGGCCGGTTTCTGTAATGTGTCGATGTTTTCGCTCGGCGCGTCCATTTTGTGAAGGGGTGTATGGACAAGAGATATTGTGTTGAATACCTTTCGTAGAGAAAAATTCTTGAACCCTCCAATTTAAGAACTCTTTACCACCATCACTTTGGAAGATTTTAATGGATCGAGAAAATTGAGTCTGAGCAAACGAAGTAAACTGAACTAATATATCATAAAATTCAGATTTACTACGTAAAGGATAAAGCCATGTAAATCGACTGAAATCATCAATGAAGATCACGTAATAATGATAACCAGAAGAAGACTCAATTGGAGCCGGTCCCTATAAATCACAATGAATTAAATCCAAAACAAATGCAGCTCGTTTTTCATTAAGCATAAAGGATAAGCGTTTGCTTTTCACTAACTGACAAGAATGGCATAAAGATGGTTTGGGCAAAATAGATGTAACAGATAAGAGCCCTTGCTTGTTCAAAAACGAAATAGTATCAAATGAAACATGTCCTAACCGAGCATGCCATAGTTCAAATGAAGCTTTTAAACTATGAGAGCGAACAGAAGCAGCTAGTGCAGAATGAGTGGTGTCCAAAATGTAGAGGCCGTGCTCACGCCTTCCTCGACCCAGAACCTCCTTGGTTACTCGATTCTGAATAATAAATTTATCATCAGTAAACACAACTTCAACAGGTAAATCGGCAGTTAACTTGCTAATAGATAGGAGATTCTTCTTAAGATCAGGAACGACCAAAACATTATTTAATTTTAAGTCATTAGAAAGTGAACAGCGGCCAGAATGCGAGATATGTAAAGAATCACCGTTACCGATAACCACACCATCAGAACCTGAGTAAGGAGTGAACGAATCCAAGGTAGATGAATTTGAGGTCATATGAGCAGAGGCGCCTGAATCAATGTACCAATCGGAGAGAGTAGATGGAGCAAGATTACAACCAGCTTGGAAGGCTTCGGCCAAATTAGCAGAAGTGGAGGATGGCTCTCGATCATATCTCTTAGTGCATTTGTCTGCGTAATGGCCTTCAATGCGGCATATTTGACATCGAGGAGGACGCCGGAATCCGCTGTTACCACGTCCTGTACCACCAGATTGAGATCGTCCACCACCACGACCTCCATTATTACGAGTGTTGTGAGAGAAACGGCCGCCAGAAGATTTCTGGTGTGAAGAAGAACCAGAATGGTGTGGGGAATGAGCAACAAACGCTGCAGTAGGAGAAGACGAAATATCCATCGATTTGAGAAATATCTCAAAACTAGCAGCGCGAGGTAAAAGTTCCGCAAAGCTGGGCAAAGGAACGATGGCCATTTGGGATGCCGAGAAATTGGCAAAACGGGGTCCGAGACCTCGAAGGAACCAATGAGACATGTTTGTTGCATCAACGGGGCGGCCAATGGCTGCAAGACGGTCACAAATTGTTTTAAAAGCACGGCCATAATCAGCCACTGATCTATCTCCAATTTTCATAGCATGAAGCTCATCTTTGAGACTGAATTCTCGTGCCTTAGAATCATGGCTAAGAGCTTGTTCAAGAGCAAGCCAAATATCACGTGAGGATGTGCAACCAACAACGATGGCGAGAGTCTCCTCAGTGAGAGAGGAAAGAAGGAGACTAGATATGCGACGATCTTTGAGTTTCCACGCAGTGTATTCAGGATTAATGGAGGTGGTACTTCCAGTAGGAATAGTTGGAGAAGGAGGCTTGGTAGATCCGTCGACCATGTCGAGGAGATTTTGACATTCAAATACGGAAGTGATTTGGGTTTTCCATAGTAGGTAATTGGAAGAGGTAAGTTTCACAGTAATCATATGGATGAGGGTAGAGAGAGGTAGAGATTCAGCCATTAAAGGATCTTGAGAGGCCATGAGGAAGAAGGAAAGAAGAAGAAGCGACGTTTGAGAAAAAAAAGGAGAAGAAGCGGCGTTGGAATTTTGGTAGGGTTTAGAGAGAAATTAATTTGGCTGATACCATGTGAGATTAGATAAATCACACCTCTGTGTGTGAGATTGTATTAACATGTATTTATGGAGTTACAAGAATTAATTACAACAGCCAACTACTTAAGAGAATATTCTAGAATTATCAAGAAGCTAAATATTGCTAATTAGTATGGCTAACAATATCGAAGCAGAATGTTTCCGATTACTTTCCATTTCTTGCGAGGTTTGATCTTCAAGGAATCAAGAAAGAGATGGTCGTTCAAATGGAACGTATTGATAAGACTCTCGACGTCGTCATCGCCGAACATCACAAGAGGAGGAAGAAGAAGAAGAAGAAGAAGACGAGTGGAGATGGGATGAAGGATGCAGAAAGAAGAAAGGATTTGCTCCAAATTCTCATGGAATTAATTGAAAGCGGAGATGCAGAGAACAATGAGAAACAACTCAGGGCCACGTTGATGGTAATCCTCTATCCCATTTTCAAAATTTCAAAATTTTTTTTTTTTTTTTTTTCTATCGGACAAATTACACAACACACTCACGTTATGTTTTATGATTAATTTGATTTAATATTAAAATTATTCACTGATATACATCATTTATTATGTTTTACTAGTATTGTATAATATGTAATTTCTCTAAATTGAAAATTTAATAATTTTTGGTTGATTATTTCAAAATTTCGGCAGGATGTGATACTCGGCAGGACCGACACTTCAGGGACAGTCGAGTCGGTGATGTCGGAGCTAATGAAGAATCCGGAAGCTATGTCTAATGCACAGAAAGAACTAAACGACGTCGTGGGGACCGACTGCATAGTGGAAGAGTTCCATATACATAAACTAAAGTACTTAGAATGTGTTGTAAAAGAAACACTGCGATTACATCCACCATTGCCCATTCTCCTCCCCCATTCTCTAGCCAAAGCTTCGACGATCGGGGGATTCGCTATTCCCAAGGACTCTAGAGTTTTCATAAACATTTGGTCCATCCAAGGAATCCCGCCTATTGGGAGAACCCCATGGAATTCAAGCCGGAGAGATTTCTTGATAGTCTCAACCAACATAATTACTATCATCTTCCCTTCGGATCGGGTCGAAGAATATGTTCTGGTCAGGCACAGGCCGAGAAAATGCTACTTTATTTGGTGGCTTCACTTGTGCATTCATTTGACTGGACTCTTCCTCCAAATGGTGAAGAACTTGATATGTCTGGGACATTTGAGCTCGTTTTGAGAAAGTCTACACCCTTGATACTCATCCCCACTCCCAGATTAACAGATTCAACTCTCTACGTGTGAGATTCGCTTTTATATAAAAATCTTTTTCTAGTATCATCACTAGCTCTAGCTCTTCTTCTATGTTCTTTACTTCCAAACTCTCTTTATCGAAGATCTCTGCACAATGATGAAAGTAGTGGTGCCAACAGGAAATAAAGACGAAGAAACAAGCAGCAAGAAGCTAGGATGAAGGGACTGTATCATATATATATATATATATATATATGAAATTAGATTTGCCAAGATTCGATGGTACAGAGCCACATGCATGGATGGATTTTTTGGATCCAAAAGTATTTTGATTATCACGGTAGGTACTCCGGCTGGCAAAGATTGAGAATAGTTGCTTTCAACATGGCCGGATATGATGGGAAGGCTTCGAAATGGTATCATTTATGGTTGAAAACTAATCGAAGGCTGACAATTTGGGACGATTTTCTGCATGCATGGATTCCTATGTTTAGCCAAACCCTAGCTAACTGGTCGCAGTACTCCTCTTCCAAATATATGGCCCACACTCCAAAAGAATTAGCTCTATTTCCTCATCAATGGTGCGCAGAGAGAGAGAGAAAGAAGGTGAGAGGGAGAGGGTACGTGAGAGAAATAGTGAGAAGGAAAGAGAGAGTTGTGTGTGTGATAATAGTCGTTGTACAAGAAATTAAGTCTCAACGAATGATAATAAAGTAAGTGCGGCGGATATTATTTAATTGAGTATGACACATTACACTTTCCTCTATATTCTTCATACACATGAAGATGAAATTTAATGATAATTAGAAGATTACGATATATAGTATATGTACTTAATTGATTTATTTATTTTACAATAGAAGTTCTTCCCCTTTTTTATCCGACAATGTTTAATACCATTAATTAGGAACAATTTCTGGTAGCTTTGAATAATTCTATGTTTTTTTCAACAAATTAGTATATATACTTAAAATCCCAAAAGAAAAGGAGGCACACTCCCGTGAGTCTGTCTAACTCACGGTGTGGTCCATTTCCTGCTCACCAGGCCCAATTTGTGCTGGCCCAAATATAGGTGGAAATTCAATTTCATTTTCATTCCTTGCAATATTAAAGCAGCACGCTGCATATTATTTGTAACATATTTTCGTTATTTATGGAAAATTCTTGTCAATATAACAAATTATAATATAATAAGAAAATTATTGTTAGGGACACACTTGGGTTAGCCGGAGGCACCGTGCGGCCAGGCTAAAACAATGACACTTTTATTCATATAGAATGACAATTTTCTGTATAAAGATTGACACTTTTAAAATTGTCATTTTATTCGTAAAATAATTATGTTAAAGATTGACACTTTTATTCATATAGATTGACATTTTTCTGTATAATGATTGGCACTTTGGGCCCAGCCGCACGGTGTCTGCGGCTGACACAAGTTTTTGTCTTATTGTTATTATAACATTTTGATTTAAATAAGAAGGGTAGAAGAAAGAGATCACTATCATAGTTTACAAAATTAGGATAATAAAAATACAATAAAATAAATATATATATAAATAATTACGAAAAATATATTGAAATTCTAAAGATTATCATTTTTGTTGATATAAATTGACACTTTAATTCATGTAGATTGACACTTTTACTTAAAATAAGATAAAAAAATTATTATTATTTTGTCACTTCAAGTGCGGGAATATGCTTTGTTCACTCGTAAGGTATCACATAAATAGCCATTGGAAAAACGATAATTAAAAATTGATGATTTCTTGAATCCAAAAGATTGACACTTTTGTTCATATAGATTGACACTTTTATTCTTATAAATTGACACTTTTACGAAAAATACGATAAAAAAATATGTTTTATCGCTTCAAGTGCGGAAGTATGTTTTACTCACTCGTAAAGATGTCACATAGGCTTGTCAATGGGTGGGTAATACCCGGACCCGGCCCAGACCCGCTCAATACCACTCAGTCCGGGTCCCACCCGGTCAGATCTATACATGCAGCGGGTTTGACCCGACCCTACCCGGACCCACTCTTTCCGGGTCCGGGTCCGACCCGGCCCAATTTTTTTTGTTTTGTTTTTGTTGTTGTTGTTGTTGTTGTTGTTGGTAATAACAATTGTAATAGTACTAATCAAATCCATTTTTTTTCTTATAAATTAATTCAACTATTTGGTATTTTCTTTTAAAAAAAATCTTAAGTTTTCCAAAAAAAAAAAATCTTATTAATAGTATAATTTTGAAAAAATAAAAAAAATAAGTCATGCCAATGATTTTATTTAATTGGCAAATTTTAATCTCTAGCTTAGAGATATTATAAAGATGTAAAATAAGTGATCAACACAACTAGAAATAAAATTATACTCGATGCAAATCGATCATTAAAATTACTCATTTAATTTAATATAAAAAATGTGAATAAATATCGATCATTAAAATTAAATAAGCCATCTTCAAGTGTATTCTTGACTTTGTATTTTGATTAATTTAATTATTAATATAAATGGTGCTTAATTGCTTATCATGGACATGGCATTATTACTGCAATTAAAGAGAATTATATATAATTATTTCAATAATGCAGAGACAGTAACGAATATCATTTTTGATATTTATAGTTATTTTTTACCCTTGAAGTGTGTGTATCATGTGCAGTATGAATAAACTTTCGAGTCAATGCAGTATTTTAAGTTCTTAATTATTTGTTTTAATTTTCCTATAACAAAATATTTAATTTGCTTGCTTTTCATATTTAGTAGAGAATCCTCATTTGCTTAGAATTGGTGCTCTGTATAGAAATTAAACGGCGTTCTGTTCAAATTTAATGTGCATTTAACACTGTACAGATATATATACATATATATATATATGAATGCTAGAGTCATTGACTAAAATCTTCCTCCCCTTTCTCGATCTCTCTATCTTTTCTCAGTTTCTCTCTCTAAAAATGCTTCTCCCTCTTCATTTCTGTTTCAAGAAAATGCAGAGAATTCATACAGAGAATTGAAGAAGGAGAAAGGCCTACTACTTCCCCAACAATTCACGCCTTTTAATTTTCAGATAAAAGAAAAAAAGAAAAGTAACGGGTCTTAATTACCCATGGGTAATTTTCCAACCCGGACCCGTTCAAATTATAATTTTCGGGTCCGGGTCCGGGTCCTTAGTGTAACGGGTGGGTCTGGACCCGGAACCATAGCTTTTTGAGCGGGTCCGGGTCCGGGTATACCCACCCATTGACAAGCCTAGTGTCGCATAAATAGTCATTGGAAAATTACGATAATTCAAAATTGACGATTTCGAGAATTCAAAAGATTGATACTTTTGTTCATATAGATTGACATTTTTATTCATATAGATTTGTACTTTTATGAAAAATACAATAAAAATAATTATTTCATCGCTTCATGTGCAGAAATATGCTTCGCTCACTTGTAAGGTGTCACATTACGATAATTAAAAATTGACGATTTCGGGATTTCAAAAAGATTGACACTTTTATTCATATAGATTAACACTTTAATACGTATAGATTGTCACTTTTACGAAAAATATGATAACAATTACTGTTAGAAGAAATACCCCAAAGTGCCTAAGATCAATTAAGGAGTACAAAATATATACACAACTTAACAAAATACAATTCCTACCCTACTTTTACATGATGTCCCAAAAATACCTCCACTTTTTTTCTCTCTTCTATTTGATTTAGTTGAACAACTCTCTCTCTCTCTCTCCTTCTCTCCCCTACAACTAGAGCTGCAAACGAGCCGAGCTACTCGTGATCTATTTGGAGTTCGGCTCGATAAAAGTTCATTCGAGATCGTTTAGTGAAGCTCGTCAACTAAACGAGCCGAGCTTGAGCACGAGAGTAATCGGCTCGTTAACTCGTGAACGTGTTCGTTAACTGATTTAGTATGAAAATATAAAATTATTAGTAAATTATGACTTCTATTATATATTATGATTAGTACTAATTATCCTATTAACTCTATTTTTTATAGAAAATGATCAATATTACCTTATTAATGTGAATAAAATAATCTATTTTCAAAGAAATTATTAATATTTTAAATATAAATCCAAATTTAGAAAGTCTATTTTGGCTCGATTAGGGCTCGAATAAGCTCGTGAGTCTTGAAGTATTCGGTAAACAAAGTTCAATACTCGACTCGATAATAAACGAGCCAAACCTGAGCACGACGGTGTTCGGCTCGGCTCGGCTCGATTACAGCCCTACCTACAACTTTGCATCTTCTTCTTCTCCATCTCCATTTTATCTCTCCTCCTCACCATTTTTCTCTCGACCTCCCTCTTCTTCTGTCTCCAGCAGTTGTGGGTCGATTTTTGCAAGTGGTGGAGGTGGCGGTGATTCCAAGAAGAGAATGGGGAACGGGAAATTTGGGGGGTGGAGATGGCGGCGGAGAACCAGAGTGATTCTAGCCGGTTCGACGGCGAAGCCTCTTCTTTTTTATTTTTCTTTTTTCTTTACAAAATTGGAGTTGGAGTATGTTCGGGAATTGGAGGTCATTTACTCTAATTTTTCTATTTAATTGAGACAATGCATAGTGGAGGAGGGAGCAAAGGTTGTAGGAGTGGTGGGGGTGTTGTTGCTAGATAGTTAGGGTTGTTTCTTGTAAGTTTTTTTTTTTTTTTCCCTCATCATGTTTCTGGTAAGTTTTGGTCAAACCAAAATAATTTATTTAAGTAAGAAATGGGTAGTTTCTTGAGGTTTGAATGGACATGATTAGATATGATATTTGTTGCTCTTGGTTTGTTTTTTTTAATTTTATTTTATTATATTTTATTTTGTTGTTTTTTTGCGAATTTAGAATGTAAAATAATTGGCAAGAAATCACCTCATTTTTTTGCCTTCTGTGGGCAAGTAACTAACCATTTCTTACCATCTGTAGGTAAGAAATAGTGTAATTTCTTGCCCCGTCTTTTTCGCAGTTAATGGTAGTTGATCCGCTCACTTTTGAGGATGAGAGAATGCAATGATAATCAATTATAGTATAATTGAGTCGAATCCACAAGGAATATTAGGACGTTTGAGACTCAAGTAGGAACTTAGTTATCTAACTACTATTCAAGCTACCAACTAACATATTTTTGTGTTTTTGATTAGCAAATAACAATTGAAAAGTAATTAACAAACTTAGAACTCAACTAAACAAGCAACAAATATCAAATGATATAAACTCAATAGGAAATGAAAGTGACTCCAATTATACTTCAATTAGGTCTAAGTGATAGGGATGTAACACTCTAACTAGAATTAGCCATTTTAATCCAATTTCATGTGGAAAACCTTCTAAGTATGATTCACTCAACTCTCATTGTAATGAAATCAAGTAGATTAATGAAAAGCTTAACTCCTACTAAGATATAAAGCAATTTATTAACTCTCAATAGCTTATAGCATGCAAATCTCTTGATCCTAGCATCTGTATTGCCTTCTTTGTATTGCCTTTCACATGAATATCATATAATCTCATGTTCTTACATTCTTTGCATATAATTTGGCAAGACGTTATCGACATCTTGCTAACTATCTTACCATAAATGGCAAGATTTCATTAATATTTTACCAACTATGCAAAACTTGATGTTTTCATTCAAAACCACTTATGATAAATTTAGAACCTACGTAAAATAAAAAAATAAAATAATAAAAAAAACTCAAAGAAGCAGCGAAAAAGAGGAAAAGAAAAAAAATTCAAAAAAAAGGAAAGAAAATTGCGGCAAATTTTTTTTTTTAAAGAAATAAATAAGACATAATATAAAATATAAAAAAATGAAAAGAAAAATAAGTATGAAGAGAGAGAGAGAGAGAGAAGTGCAGCAGAATAAGAGAGAGAAAATAGATAATAAAGGATGAGAGAAGAGAGGAGAGATAATGAGCCATGTGGAGAGGAGAGAGAAGAGGCTATGTGGGGGTGAGAGAAAGAGTAATTTGGTCTCGATATTGAAAATTTAGGTAGATATTATATTTTCTTATATGTGTGATATATATTGGATTTATTAAGTGTAAATAAGTATATTAATTCTTGCCTCTAATTGTTATTGTAAAATTTCTAATCAAGCTTGGGATTATAATAAGTTTTCTTATATTTAAAAATAATATAGGTAGTTTTGTCTTTGTTAAATTTGTCGGAAGAAAATAAAAGTTGCATTTTTGAAACAATCGGAGAAGTGGCTCGCGAAAAGTTAAAAGAAAAGAAGAGAAAAGAAAAAGATAAAAATAAAAAATAAAAATAAAAATGAATTGAAGCACGGCGTTGATTTACATCACCCGCGGCCCATCATGAAATTAAAGGCCCATCAACTGTCATGTGGGTTAGGCCGGAGGGTGCGTTTGACCGCACATGAGTTTTTACCAAAGAAATAAGGAATTGAAGTTGCGTTCATGATTTCTGCCATTAGTCCATTACATATATATTGTCTTAGTGGAATCACGAGCTGAGTAATTGTATTTTAATAATTTTACTTAATTATACCATGGTGTTGCTTTTACACCTAGTCAAAGGGGGGCCTATATATTCGATCACACCTTAATTAATTCCATATTATTAGTTATTATGATTATGATTTTGGAAAAATATATGCGGATGACCGCAACCAACGTTGTCTTAACAATTTTACGCTTTTGTCCTAGGACAATTCTTTTTGTAATAAATCCATAGAAAAATAATAATAATAATAAATTTATTCAAATTCAAATATGGAGTAATTATTATAAAAAATGATATTGCGAAATCTAACTTTCGCAAGTCTTAAAAATTTTATTGAATGGGCTCTGTCCCATTCCCTGTAAACGAAAGCCCGGCCCAGCATCAGGCCCATGGTCAGCCCACTTAAACTTTCGGCTTGGGCTTAGGAAAAACGCGGGAATCATCTTTGTATAAATAAATAAATAAATCCGCAAAATCTTCTCTCCCTCCGCCTCCGTTCCCCGCCCCTTTTCATATCTCACGACTCACATTGATGTAAAAATAAAAAATTAAAAAAAAGATAAAAAAATGTTATCTACAAATGTGAACTCTCGCACTTTACGACTTTCCTTTCATACCTCACGTTGTTGGATTTATCTTTGTATTCTGCTTACTAATTAGAAGGCTTCTTACTATTTCTAGCCCTTGAATTCAGTCTTTGACCTATGTTCTCTAGGAAAAAATTAATGTGATTGAGTGTAAAACTATATTTGTATAACTTGATAGCAATTGAAAGTTGTGTTGGTTGAAGAGGTTGAATATCAATTGAAAAAGTGAGGAAGTTGGATTCAAGGGTCAAGAGCAGCTAATGAGTAAGAGGTATTTGTTGTTTTCTCGCAACAAGGAGTTAGCCTTTTCTGAGAAGGAGGCAATTAGCTTTTTTCTTTTCTGTGATAGATTATAGATTAGGGGTTTAAAACGTTGATTTCTGATTACATAACTTTAAATTCGACTCTCTCAGCTAGTCAGAAACCGAACTCATGTGTGAGTACTTATGAAATTCTAAGATTTGTCTGTTCTTTTTACTATTTATAAGGGAGCATATACAGTCACAGAGGTTGATCCGACTGGCCAATACTGGCGTTATATTAGAGAAACTAAAACTGGAGAGAAAATTGGGAATTTCATTTCTATTCAACTCGAAAACCGCCATTTACAGTAGAAGAACACATATAAATATGAGTTATTCTAGATCTACTAGAAGCAATCACATGATGACACCTCATCACTACTAACTACCTAACAACTAACTAACAGCTAGCAAACGGTGTTACAACAAAAGCAACACACTTAACAGAACTATAACAGAACTATCACTAATACTCCCCCAACTATCGATGATCTTCATGTTCTAAGCACATCTTTAGCTTGTCTCTTAAGAAGCAGAATCTTGTCTCTCCCAACGGTTTAGTGAAAATGTCAGCAACCTGATCCACAGCAGGTACATAGCCTACCTCAATTTGCTTAGCAAGAACTTTCTCCCTGATGAAGTGCACATCCACTTCTACATGTTTAATTCTGCTATGAAACACTGGATTTGCAACCAATGCAACAGCTCTAGTATTATCACACCACAATCTAGGAATAGATTGCATCTCAATTCCTAGTTCCTTAAACACAAATTGCAGCCAAAGAACATCAGTAGCAAGATTGGCCAGAGATCTGTATTCAGATTCTGTGCTGCTCCTAGAAACAACCTCATGTTTCTTTGCGTTCCAAACAATCAAATTACCACCCAAAAAAACACAGTGACCCCCAGTAGACCTCATATCATCTGTACAGCCTGCCCAATCAGCATCAGAAAAACACTCAAGTGCAAAGACAGAAGCAGAAGAGAACTCTAGACCAAAACCACTTGTTCCTTTGAGATACCTTAACAACCTCTTACAAGCTTTCCAATGTAGAGTAGTAGGAGTGTGAAGAAACTGAGATAGTTTGTTCACACTAAAGGCAATGTCAGGTCTGGTTAAAGTAAGATATTGTAGGGTACCAATTACACTCCTATAAAAAGAAGGATCAAAAATGCCTCACCTTCAGTCTTTGAAAGCTTTGGCACAACAATCATAGGTGTTGGACAAGCATTACACTCTAACATGTTTGTTCTTTGTAGAAGGTCATGAACAAACTTCCCCTGTCTTAAAATAAACTTAGAACCAGATTGTTCAACCTCTATCCCCAGAAAGTACTGAACGTTCCCAAAAGTTTTAAGCTTAAACTGATCATGTAACAGTTTAATAAGATGCAGCACCTCATCACTCAAATCTCCAGTAATCAATATATCATCCACATACCTCAACTATTCTATGAAACAAAGAAAAGTCAGAAGTAGACCTGAGAAATCCCAGCTCCAGCAGATAGCCTTTTAGCTTGTTGTACCAGGCCCTAGGAGCTTGTTTTAGGCCATACAAAGATTTGTGCAACTTGCAAACATGGCCAGGGAACTATTTATCCACAAAACCTACAGGCTGGTACATGTATATAGTATCTTCAAGGTCACCATTCAGG
This sequence comes from Mentha longifolia, assembly GCA_001642375.2. Taxonomy (NCBI): domain Eukaryota; kingdom Viridiplantae; phylum Streptophyta; class Magnoliopsida; order Lamiales; family Lamiaceae; genus Mentha; species Mentha longifolia. The sequence continues at coordinate 16,665,853 of CM038116.1, read as the reverse complement.
AATTCATTTGTGATATCAATCTGCTGCACATCCCACTTCCTAGTAGCAGCTAATGTGAACACCAACCTAATAGTAGTAGACTTCACCACAGGGCTGAAGGTCTCATGAAAGTCAATCCCAGCAAATTGTTCAAATCCTCTGACAACTAGTCTTGCCTTCAACTTATCTAGAGAGCCATCAACCAAAGTTTTGACCTTGTAAACCCACTTATTACTTATAACTTTCATGGTCGGATCATAGGGAACCAAAGACCAGGTATTATCCAGTAGGGCTTGATATTCAGCTCTCATAGCATCAAACTACTTAGGATCAGATAGAGCAGCCACATCACTCACAGGCTCAGTAGGAAGAGAACAAGAGGTTAGAAAGACTTTTAGTTTAAAAATCTCATTCTTGGACCTAGTGATCATGTGATGAGTATTTAAAGGATGATTAGAAGTGGAAGAAGAAGAAGAAGAGAGAAAATGAACTTCATCATGATGATGCGGTACAGATTGAGAAGCAGTACTACTAGCAAGAGAATCAGTTGTAAGAGAGAGTGGAGTAGTAGTACTAGTACTTGCATCAGTGGACTCAGATGAATAATGAACATCACCACCCTCCACTAGTACTCACTGTAGTATCTGGAAGAAAAACAGGCACAAAAGGAACATGCATGGATGATGTAGAAGGCACAGGGTGTGACACAAACAACTGAGAATAAGGGAATTCTTTAGGATTGAACTTCACAGTGTCTAAAATATAGACTCTTCCTGTTGGGCTGAGATATTTATAACCTTTATGAGAATCATTGTACCCCAAAAACAGACACTTAGATGATCTAAACTGAAATTTATGCTGATTGTAAGGTCTGAGATAAGGAAAACAAGCACATCGAAACAGTGTTTGTAGTAAGGAGATTTAGAGTATAGAACATAAAAAGGTGATTGGAATGCAAGGGTGGGGGTAGGAAGTCTATTAATAAGGAATACAGCCATATGAAAAGTCTCCCACCAGAAATGAAGAGGTAATGAAGCATGTGCCAGAAGAGTAAGGCCAACATCAACTATGTGCTGATGCTTTCTTTCCACCTTTCCATTTTGAGAATGAATGTAGGAACAAGGGTGTTGGAAATGTACACCTAAAAACAAGAGATATGACTAGTGGTTCTGAATTCACCACCCCAATCAGACTGGAATGATCCAATAGAAGTTCTAAACTAAGTTTGAACTTTGGAAAAAAATGTTTAACCACACCTACAGCCTCAGATTTAACATGAAGAGGATATATCCAGGTAAACCGAGAATAATCATCCACAAAACTAATGTAGTATTTAAAACCAGCTCTAGACTCAACATGATTCTGACCCCATAAATCAGAATGTATAAGTTCAAAGCATCTAGTAATCTTAGTAGGAATAAAGACATGTGGTTTATGATGAAGTTTACCTAAACTACATGCTTCACAGAATGTGAGATCTTTGGTAGTAAAAGGAATTTTCTGATTAGCACAGAGTTTAGAAAGTACAACATCATTAGGATGACCAAACATTTGATGAAGTGTATTAGCATCTAGCTTACACAAACCAGCAAAATGAGTAGATTTACATAAATGAGCTTAATGTCTGGCATGTACCATTTTACAAGTAGGAACAAATGCAGTACTAGAAGAAGTTTTATTGTTACTAGGAGATACAGAAGGAACAACAGAAGATACAAGAGTAGCAGTGGAAAACACCTGTTGCTGAGAAAGAAATGGACTGAGATCTAGCATGTATAAGCCATTAGATAGACTCCCCTCCAACAATATCTTGTGACTGACCTTGTCCTTGACAAAGCAGGAATTAGATTTAAACTCAATAACCACATTATTATCCTTGGTGAATTGGGAAATATTGAGAAGGTTTTTAATAATATGAGGAATAAATAAAATGTTGTTAAGCAGAAGAGAGGGAGAAGAAGTGGATGGAATGAACAAAGAATTAGAATCAATAGATGAAATAGGAACTAGATTACCATTTCGCACCATCAGATTCTCAGCACCACTGTAGTCTGAACTCACAGCCAAGTTTCCAAGATCATTGGTGATATGAGTTGTGGCACCACTGTCCACATACCAGTTCCCTTCACCATCTACAAATGTATGCACTCCACTCTCACCACTACCACCAAAATTAGCCAAGTAGGCCTGTGGAGAACCTTGAGAAACCGATCCAGTAAGAGCAGAAGTAGCAGGCAACATAGAGGAGGAAGGAGAGTCAATACCAGTGAAGTGAATATCAAGCGTTTGAAACACTTGAGTGCCACATGACCAGTCCTCCCACAGAGTTGGCAAATAAGCATTTTACCAAAATTAGGTCTAGATCCATGACCAATAGAGATTCCACGCCCAGCACCAGCACCATAGGCACCAGGAGAAGCTGCACTGGCACCAAACGATGGACCACATGCCCTATAGGCTACATTTGTAGAGTGTTTAATCAAAACCTGATGCTGTTGAGCAAGGTGCACTTCATACGCTTGGAGCGCGAGCTTAATCTCTTGAAGATTCAGAGCATCAGTGCGTTGCATGGTGTTAACCACAAGCGACTCATACTCTGGACCAAAACCTTCCATAATATGCATCAGAAGCTCATCATCATCCAGTGGTTTCCCGATCGCAGCCAGTTGATCTGCAATACTATGCATCTTCATGAAGTAATCTTCCACCGAGAGATTGCCTTTTTTGTACTCTGCAATTGCTTGCGATAGCGCATAGTTTGTGCCTTTGATTGTGACTGAAAAATAGTTTTCAGCACAGACCAGAGTTCACACGGCGAGTGACAGCGCACGACGTGACCTAACATGGATTCACTCACCGACGAAAGCATCTAGCTGAACAGGTATTGATCGCGACGGATCCAAGTCACGAACTCTAGATTAGGAACCATCTCTCCATGTGAGCCACCAGGGAGAAGCGGTGACGGTGAAATCACAGTCGACGACACCAGATCGTCGAAGCCATGCGCGTGATAGTAGATTAAACCAGAACACGCCAGAATATGTAGTTCGCACAATCCAATTTCAGCTGAATTTGCTGAAATTGTGGAAGAGCAGGGGGTCCTCGAGAAAAATTCGACGCCATACTCGCATAAATTATTGGAAACAAATGAGAGAAAAAAATGAAAACGAGATTGATTCCAACAACGAATATGCTGGGAAATCAGAATTTCAGCAACGAATATGCCGAAGAACGAAGAATTAGCAACGGAAAATCGAACCTAGGCTCGGGATACCATATTAGAGAAACTAAAACTGGAGAGAAAATTAGGAATTTCATTTCTATTCAACTCGAAAACCGCCATTTACAGTAGAAGAACACATATAAATATGAGCTATTTTAGATCTACTAGAACCAATCACATGATGACACCTCATCACTACTAACTACCTAACAGCTAACTAACAGCTAGCAAACGGTGTTACAACAGAAGCAACGCACTTAACAAAACTATCACTAATACGTTACGATGAGCTTCTAGAGTCAAGTTCCAAGAAGAAAGCGTATAGAGCGTTTAACAATGTCATGTGTATTGAGGTTGCATGGAACAAAGTTGTTAACGTTCCTTTGAGTTCATACCTTAAGGAACTACAGGTGCTGAGGCATGAGAATATCATCAACTTGTTATCGGTATGGAAGGATGAGAACAATACACCGAACTTAATAAAAGAGGATTGCAGTGATACTTGGTATGGAAGGATGAGAACAATACACTGAACTTAATAAAAGAGGGTTGCAGTGATACTCGGTATGGAAGGATGAAAACAATACACTGAACTTAATAAAAGAGGGTTGCAGTGATAGAAGTAGTTTGAAGGACTTCATTCAAAATTTCGAGCATGTTCCGGAGAGAGTTCTGAAGAAGTGGTCAAGGCAGATCCTGAACGCGTTGAACTGCTTGCATACTAATGAACCTTGTTTTGTTCACGAAAATCTCAATTGTAGGAATATCTTCATCCAAGGAGATGATGGCCAGGTATCAATCCCTTTCCCTCCTCTAGTATTTTTAACTTTGTATGCTCGTGATGGTGATTTTTTTTTCCCCTAATCGACTCGTGTAGGTTAAAGTGGGTGATGTAGAACTGGCACTTATTGGTGGAATAGATAACTTTGCTTATTCAATAAAAGAGAAGCAGGGATCTGAGAACCACCAATGTGCAATAGACATTTATTGTTTCGGGGTTTGCTTGCTAGAGATGGCGACTAAAGAATTTCCGTACAGCGACTGTAAGAGGGTACGAGATGTTAGAAAATTTATTTTCTATTAATCTATTTTATGGGCAACATATTATTATCGCAATTATATTGGCTATTTATTATTGATGGACTTAATTAAGTGATCTAATTAAGTATTAGTCCATGGGCTATGTTATTGATATGGGTTTATGAGTAGATACCTAATACTAGTCCAATTAGGTGTTTATGGGTAACCTAATTCACTAGTATATAAAGAGTCTCTGGTTATGGTCCCCGATACACTAAATCGAACAAAGTTTCTCTTCTCCCCATCTGGAAGAAAACGTAAGACTCTCTACAGAGATTTAGTTGAGGAAGACCATAATACCAAATCCGTTCGTGTTCGTGTTTGTGTTTGTGATTAAGGATTCGAGATTGTTCTTGAAGTTATTCTGCATCTAGTAATTCAATCTCAATGGATCCAGGTATTCCTATGATCTTTGATAATCGAGTATCGATGTTTAAGAAATTGAATTTATGCTTTGTGCAATTTATAAATTCTAACAAGAGATATAGAGAAACGGTTAGAAGTGTTGATGGGGAAGCTCAAGGGTAAGGCGACGCTCGTTGCAATCATCAAGAGATGTTTGGCTCAGCCGAAGGATCGACCTTCTGCTGCCGATTTGCTCACAGATCCGTTTTTTTTTTGTGATGAAGAAGATTAAGATGGTGATGAATAAGCTGTGGAAGGCTGTCTGGTGTAATACTGATGTGCCTTGCCTTTGTTTTATAAATTTGATCGTATTCTTTTTGTAGATACATAGGTGTTGAAAGTTGCATGGAATTTTTTCTTCCACCGCATTAGGTAATTAGGTTCAGTTTTCATCTCTTATCTTTTGCCATTGGAATCTCTCTTGATCAAAATCCTAATATAAGTAGTATCAGCAAGAATCAAATCCTATGTTGCATGGTGCGGGGGTGCGGGGTGATACGATTTGGATACGGGGATACGGATTTTTAAAAATTTTAGGGTGCGATTCGTCAAGAATACATCTATATATTTATATATTTTATTAAATATATGACTGATTTTCTAAAAATAAAATTCATAAATTAAATATTACATTATAAATGTTAATTAAAAATAATATTTTCAATCAATACACATAAATAAAATACTATATTGATTTTGTAGTAATTTAAATTTTTTGACAATATATATAAAAAACCTAAAATATAAAATTATTTAAAAATAAACTCCAAACGCATAGGATTCGTGAGGCAAACGCATCCGATACGCGTATCCTATTTATTTTTTATTTTTTATTTGTAAGATTCACCATGTGGCATATCTGGTGCGTATCCCACGAGAATCGCACCCTCACGTGTATCCGGTGCGGGTGCAATATGGTATTTTTAGAAGAATCATCAAATCTAATTGCAAAATGAACTCTAATTTTCTCAAAGTTGACAAAAGGCGATGAAAATTCCCATAATGCGGTCCTAAAGTGATATACTCCTCTTAATTTGAGGGAAAATATTAATTACTCTATGGAATATTAATTGTAAGATTATTTTTCCTCGTGCTTGGAGAAAAACAAGGGAAAACAGTCTTGATTAGTACTGGGCTATATGTTTTCAATTATACGGAAAACTAGAAAATAAAATCAGAGCCAAATCATGAAATTCCAACTTGTATTCATCAAATAAATCTGGCTTCCATATCCTTACACGGCAAAATCACACAAGATTTGGGAAAAATTCATCTCTCCCTCTAACTTCAAAGTTTCTAGTCACTAAATAACACAAATCATCGTAAATATCCATTACATCTTCAAAAGCAGAAAAGTCAAAAATAAAAAATAGGAATGAGGAGGAAGGACCAGACGACTTTGGGGAAAAGAATTCTTGTGCAATTCCTCCTTCAAAATCAGAAAAACGGCATAATCATTGATGGCAAGGTTGCAGAAGTGATACACTAAAAACTTTTCTAGAGCTATGTGTTGGAAATAAAATGTAATTAATGGGCTTTTAGATTTTATTAATTTGGGCTTGGGCTGAACACTTTCGAGCTTAAGTTCTTTTGTTTATTTGTTTGTGTTTGAGCAGGTTTCTAAATGATTCCACCTCAATTGTTCGATGAAAATTCTGCGAGACAATGTAACATATTTTTCCAACACTATATACTGTGAAGAGAGGTGGGATGCTGAAAACAAAAAAACAAAAAAACAAAAAACAAGAAAGAGAGAACAAATGAATCACTTTTAACTGAAAGTTGAAAAATCACTACATCAAGAAGAAAAAAAACAGTTAAATCAAATTTGATTCAAGCTTGGTCGTGATAGTATGAGTAAAATGTAAGATAGTTCAACGGACGTAAGACCACCTGGTGGACAGTGTAGCCCTATGCTGATCCGTAATCATTGTGAAAGAAGTCGAGCAACACGTTTGGTAGTCATGTTGAGATAAGCAAAAAAATTTGAAGAGAAATATTGAGTCTTGTGATTAGATTGAGATAATAATAATAACAAAGACTTGTATCAGCGCGGCCACATAGTGTGGCCAAGCCTTGAAAGCAAAATAAATCACTTGGCCCACAGCCTAAAATAAGAAGGCCATATAAAAACATTCAATGGACCACAATGTGAGTCTGAGCTGATGCAAGTGTATCCCATAATTAGGGCTGCAAACAAGCCGAGCCGAGCCGAGTATTGGCAGGCTCGGGTTCGGCTCGTTTAATATTATACATGTTCGGGCTCGGGTTCGAGTTTGATTCGAGCTTTAAATTTGTGCTCGAGTTCGGCTCGTGGTAAAATTTTTGAGTTCGAATTCAGCTCGAGTTCGGCTCACTAAATATTCGATAAATGGTTCGGCTCGAGTTCGGTTCAGATTTGAGCTCGAATCCAGCTCGTGAAAAGCTCAAATTTTAATTCAAGCTCGAGCTCAATCTCGATTTTAAGCTCATTTAAAAGACATGATTTAAAATATTATCTTTTAACATTCCAAATGAACATAAATTAAAATAAAATTCATCAAACACAAATTAAAATTATTTAATACTATAAAATAATAAATAAATAAATAAATATAAAATATAGTAAATGAATTGATGATAATTGGCGATGTATATTAATGTTATAAGTTAATATTTTCTAATAATAATTGTGGTGTAGTACCTAATTAGCTTTGGTTGTGATTTGAAATTAATTTTACACCTAAATGCGAAAGCTCGTTTACAGGCTCGATTAGAGGTTCGATTAAGAGTTCGCGAACAAGCTCGTGAACAGGCTCGATTAACATGCAAGCCGAACATGTTCGCGAGCAAAACGAGTCGAACACCCTAGAGCTCGAGCTCGGCTCGTTAAATTAAACGAGCTCGAATTCGGGCTCGAGCTCGGCTCGTTTACTAACGAATTCAAGTTCGAACGAGCTTTTACCGAATCGAGCACCAAGTATATCCCGAGTAGCTCTACTCGTTTGCAGCCCTACCCATAATTAATTGAATAGTAAGTACTACGTACATAGAGTCTTGTGATATCGGCTTATGTGGTGGAACCGTAGCCTTATAGTACATTAATGCATGCATGTTTATCAAATTGTCACACATTAAAGTATATATATGTGGTAAAAAGTTACAAACAATAATTATTAATAAGTTAGTACATTATCCGATAATAACTCGTCCTTGTAGTTATTTTAATACGACAAATGACGATATAATTACATGTCCAAAGCCAAGAGAAAAGGGAGGGAAAAGAAAGAAAGAAAGAAAGAAAGAAAGAAAGAAGAAGGAAGGAAAGAAAGGGCTTTATATATCTAGAATTTTATTTCTTTTTCTTGCGATAATTCGGTCTAATTATTCAATTTACTATCATCAATCATAATTAATTACGGAAGTCTTATCCTACCGGCCTTTTTCTCTAGTTCCTTTTTATACTTAAAATATTTTCTTAAATGCCCGGCATACTTATTACACTTGTTAATATGATTAACATAATTACAGTAACTACAATTATGGGAGGAAACTTTGTAATCGATCTGAATGCCTAAAACTGTCAATTGGGATTCTCTACACTCATTTTGGTGTCCAATTGTGTACCAACATTTAATTTTTAAGTATTCTATACTCCCTTCATTTTTTAAAGTTTTTTATTTATTGTCATTTTGTTTTTTTTTATTTTTTTAAATGTTCTATTTCAAAATTTAATGATAAAATAATTAAAATTTTCCTACTTCACTTTGAATGCATGTATCATGATTTCATTTTTTGATTTATCAATAATAGTAGGACGCTTTACTATATCTCACATTATTATATTGTATTTATCTCTATTTAACTACAACATGCATGTTTGAAAGTTCCGCAATCCTGTGCACATATATTTTAACTTGTAAAGTGAAGTTAAATCAAGCACAAGACATATAGTGCGCATCAAAAATTCAAATAAACACAAAACAATTGATAACCCAGTTTGAAAGCCGCGTTCAAGGAGACAATCCATTATATAAAAGCTTCTGGGGATACAAGTATTTAAAACAAAGGTCACCACATATTGTTCACTCTTCACCCGTTCAGGGGCGGATCCAAAAAAAATTGCTTAGAGCTTTTAAGATTTTCAAATCCGACACAATAATCTTGAAATTCAACTCGGTGGTAGGAGCTTTAATATGGAAATTCGTTAAAAATATCAATAAATTTGTAAATATTTAAACTAAAAAGAAGAAAAAAATAATAATATGGTGGGGGCCTGAGCCCCTTGTGTATCAAAGGTGGCTCTCCTCTATTTAACTTAAAACTAGCGCTTCACACACTAAGCATAACCAAACTTATTCTCTACATATCAATAAGTTTTCCTCTTTGAGAAATGGAATACTCAATTACAACTTACAAGTTCTCTACTAGACTAGTAGAGCTTCTACACACTCTCGTATATGCAGGATAATAAACATAAATTCAGCTCCAAAACGTATGCAACTCTTAATCATATATAGTAAAACCCTAGATATGATTCTCCCTTCCCAAGTCAGATCTAGAGATCCATCTTAATCTTCAAAGATTCTTAATTTCATTTTTTTCTTTTAGAGCTCAAAGATTCTTTCCTTATATGCGTAGAACTCTTACTTGATGAGGAGATATCTGGAGGATATAAACACATACTCAAAACGATAAATAAACGCGCACAAAATGTCTTAGGGACAGTGTAAAACAAACTGTAGAACAAGTTTTACGCAACGGCTTACATCGATAGTTTGTTATCACTTCCCTTTAACTACATAATTGTCGACCAACATCTCGTGTATAATCTATGCACTAACAATGTCGGTGCATAATTGTACTTGTATTTTTTTGTATCTAATTACTAAATAAATTTTGAACGGTGATGCCTTCTGCTAAGCAAGAATTTGATGGGCAAATTTAAAATTAAAAAAAAAAAACTTGCAAAAGAGAATGATGGTGAGTTCGGAATCATTTTATTAATAAGCGATTTTCCTTTATCCACAATCATGCATTGTCACGTTATATATTCCACAATTTTTTAAGATCTATTGGTGGCAGATGAAATTTTTGCGCCAATTCTGATTTTTTTTTTTTAAATAATACCTTCCACGTTACATGTGTTTTAGAATAAACTGAAACATTTGATGCTAACGTGGAAGGTATTATTCTATGACAGATTATCACAATGTATCCTGCACTTCAGAAATGATCCCCTACCCACCGTGAGCACACTTAATGTGCCCACGGCTGACATGGCAATGTCACGTCAATGATTTTTCCTTTTAGGGTTCACTTTTTTTTAGTAGGATTTAGTTTTTTATGGTAAAATTTATTTATATAAGTTATATTAATTATTTTTTTCCTTAAATAAAATGTCGCCACCTCAGCTGTGGGCATATTAAGTATGCCCACGGTGGGTAGTGGAGCATTACTCTCCTGCACTTATCCACTCAAACATTTAAAAAACAAAACATAGTAAAAAGTTGAGTAGGGCCTTATTGAATGTCTACATTATTCAGATGTTGTTTTGACTTAAATTAATTAAAGAGGGAAAACATTAAATTTAAAAATTAATAAACAAGACATCATACGAAAAGAAACTAATGAATAGGATTTCAAATCTACATATTTCCTTAGTATGTACAGTTAAGTTGTTGGTGACATTTACAAAAAAATGGAAAGGTTGAAATTTTGCCTTTTCTGTACCACAAGATAATTCTCATATTTTATGAGATGAATTGTTACGCTTATTATAATCTTCTTTCTAGCAAGTATTTGTGTTAAAAATAAAATAAAACGAAATGTTATCACATACTCCCATGTGCACGAATTCCGCAAGGAAAATATATATAATAATGAAGAAAGGGACAAAACTGAGATACACATCATGAACTTGTATCGACACCAATTGGCCCTCGTCTTTGGTCTCCCATAATTCTTCCAAAATTGCTCTCAAAATTCACAAGGAATCATAGTCGACTTTAAGAATTTGGAAAATGGAATGACTTTCAAATAATTGTTTAATATGCATGTCCCACTAATAGTTACAAATATTCTTTTTTACCAATTATATATTCCGTTGGTAATTGTAACTTGAGGTGTGTTTGGTGAATTAAAAATTAGACCCCAAATTAAAATAATATTGGAGCCAGCTGTCTGTCGCCTTCGACATAGAAATAGGAAGCTTCTTGAGAAGCACTCTCTATTTCCGCTAGAGTGCCAGGCATCGGATTTTTGTTATCACAATTCACAAATACGGAGAATAGTCCCTTTCATGATTTTAAACTTCCGTTGAATACTTCAAAATTTTCAACTTTTTTCTTATAATTTCAATTAGCAAGTATTTCAGGCTCGTGAACATGTTCGTGAGCTTCAATTTCGAACATGTTCGCGATCTTTCGAGCCAAACACATATAAGCTCGAGCTCGGCTCATTTTCAAAACAAACGAATTTCGAACAAGTTTTTTACGAGCCAAGTTTCGAATAGCTCACGAGTAGCTATGTTCGTATACACCCCTAGACCTCACACAAGCAACCATACCATCCTCGCATCCGGTTAATTCATTGTTTCTCTTCATTATTTTCAATATTTTGTTTACTATAAGCAAAAAAAATGAGGGAGGAATAGTGAATCATGATATCTTACCAAGATAACATCAAAATTGAATATAAATGTGGGTATTTGTTATTTGTTTGGTAGGAAAGATTAAAACATGATTAAAAAAGGAAATTACTAAATTATCCCTCTTAAAAATTAAAAATTACCACAACCCTATTTCTCAAAAGAAACTTGAATTTGCGAAAGTAAAAAAAAAAAAAAAGGGGGGGTTAAATGGGTTGAACAGTGTATAATACGAGGGTGCAGGTCGGATTACAAATTCAAAAGGCTACAGTAAATACTCTCTTAGGCCGAGATTATTTTTCGGGCCACCAAGATGGTCAATCTCGTCTACCAAACGACATGATAAGCCCAGATTTTCTCTCTTATCAAGGCTTATCATGCCTAGCAAACAAGCCCTAAATATAGGAGGAAGCTTTCTCTCAAACCCCTTAGGCGGCGGAGTATATAGAACTTTTCGCCTTTTCAATAATTACCACAAAATCAATAACTAACCAATGATTAATTAATTAATTAATTAATCTGGCAAAGTATAATGTAATACATTTTACTGATTTACATATTCATCAGCATTCTACTCAGAAGCTATTAGTTAATCGAATAACTTTTTTCGAAGCAATTTGAGACGTCTCTTGAACTCAACTATATATATATATATATATATATATATATTTTAATGAAAATATAAATGACTCAAAGCTTGAGAGTAGCAGAAAAATAAATTGCTTGCGCTCTCGAAACCTATTAACCCAAAAACCCACTTCTAATTGTCACTAGTGTCTATATTAAAACCGTCAAATCCCTTTAAAAAAAATAAAAAAAAAGGGTCACTCAGCCTGTGTTGACTCGAAAACTCATTTTATTATTATTATTATTATTATTATTATAATTATTACTTATTATTATTAGTTTTTTGGAAACAAGTAGAGCATATACTCATACATATATAGAGGGGTGATGTGCCGCTCCACAAGTTTGGTCACTCTTGTGGGCACCCCGAGCCACGTCAACAATTTACTCAACTTAACTTTTTCTTTTTCTTTTTTCTAATTTCGTTTCATCTCACCCAATCTCCCCTATCCGGCATCCATTCACTATCTTCTATCTTTCTTCAAAATCTTTGAAACGAAATTAGAAAAAAATAATTAAAAAAAAAAAAAGTTAAGTTGAGTAAATTGATGACGTGGCTCGAGCTGCCCACAAGAGTGACCAAACCCCCTCTATATATCGCCCCACCAGTTCAGCCTTCAGACACTCTTTAGCAAATTTCCTCACCTGCAGCTGCAATCTTCAAAAAATGTCTTCCTTCAACCAATCTTCACATCATATTACCAATTACCAGCTGAGAGACGCCGCCGCCGCCGCTCTCTTTTCAACATCTCGCATGAAAAATTTCGGTTCCGTCCTCGATCGCAGCCGCCCTCATTGGGGCCGAGCACCGCCGTGGCCGCTCCCCGTTTAGCATATCTCCGAAAAGGCATCAATTCCGATGAGTGCCTCGACGCCCAACACTTGGTATTGGCAGTAGAGAAATTTCAAGGAGAAGTGGGGACCGTCGATCTCACAAGCGCCGCCGCCACCGCTTCGGCCGTCAATCTCCTTTCAACATCTCTCGGAAAATACGGCAATTTCGGTGAGTGCCCCTTAACCGAGCAACTAAGAATTGCAGTAGAGAGATTTCAAGGAGAAGTGGGCATCGTCGATCTCCTTTCAACATCTCTCGGAAAATACGGCAATTTCGGTGAGTGCGGCCTAGGAATTGCAGTAGAGAGATTTCAAGAAAAAGTGGGCATCGTCGATCTCACGTGCGGCCTGAGCGCTGCAGCCCCCGTCGTTCGGAAATGGCGCATCCCCGGGCTCTCTTACGAGTTCGACGACGAGTTCCCCGACGCTGCAAAGCCGGCCATGCTGAGGGCCTTCGCATCGTGGGAGGAACCGCTGAACTTCACCTTCTCCTTCTCGGAGGGTAAGGCCGACATAGTGATCGGGATGTACAACGGCGACCACGGCGACGAGCGCCCCTTCAAGGCCGGCCCAGGCGGCGAACTCGCACACGCCTCCTTCCCCCCGCACGGGGAGGTGCATTTTAACAGCGAGCAGCCATGGTGGTACGACCTCGCACCCCCTCCCGCCGGCGGAGACATCTTTTTCGACTTCCAAAGCGTCGCCGTTCATGAAATCGGCCACCTCCTTGGCCTCGACCACATCAACGATCGGAAAGCCATCATGTACGAGTTCATCAATCCGGGCGAGATCAGACGGGGTTTGACAGGCGCAGATGTCGCTGCACTCGAGTTTATCTACTCAGGTGATCCCAATTTCAATTGATTGGATTGATTTTATCTACGGTTGGAGCATTTCGAATCGGTATCTGTTGTTTTTTTTTTGATTTAGGGATTTTTGTTGTTGATGAATTAATGGATGGCCATCACTCCCTCTTCATATATAGTCTTTTGGGGTTTTAGCGCCTTTTAGTTATATGCTTCCATCTGTTGTACTCATGTTGTCTGTTATCTTTCACATGGTTGTTCCACATTTCTTTTTCAATTTTCTACTTGGTAATTAAATTCAATTAAATTACGTGGAATTGAGTTTTTTTTTTTTTTTTTAATTATTACTACATCTGTCTACAATATTCATTCATTGGATTTTTCTTTATAATAATAAGTTGATGTTTTTTGAAACTAATAATAAGTTGATGTTAAAGTTATTTTTTTAGTTTCACCTAGTATGAGTGAAATGAATATTAATGTGTATTTTTGTTGACTGTTTAAGGGTAAAAAAATAAATTATGAATATGGGGACGGAAAAGAAAAATCATGCATAAATATCGTAGACAAAGGGAGTATTATTTTATTTAATTTTTATTTTATATATTGCAAATTTTGCAGTTCAATTACTAAAAAATTCAAAAAAAAAGAAAAAGAAAGGAAAATACCATGTTTCATGTAAAGGAAAATAAATTTAAGGAAATAAAAATGGAAGGGTTGACTATGGAGATATATACATATTGAACACAGCACATCAGATCTGATCTGATTATTTGCTTGCAACTCAAAAGTTAAGACTTCAGATCACCTCAAAACTTGATAGTACGCATAAATTATATTCCTAATTCTTAACTATAAATATCATAGTCAGATTAGAAGGTGGTTTTGAAGGCCCAATAACACACAGAAAAATATAGTATGAACAGCTAGTTTAGTTACATACAAGAAAAAAGTATAACATAAGGTAAACGGACTAGTACTACTCTAGCTAAAACCAAAACGTGATCATGTGTTACAGAGGACTTACTCAATGAGATTTGTATTTTGAAGGCTAGCTAGCTTTGAACCAAACCTTTCCTTTTTTGTTAACCATCCTAAGTTTATCCAAACCCTAGTAGCTAACTGGTCGCAGTACTCCTCTTCCAAATCTATGGCCTCCACTCCAAAAGAATTAGCTCTACTTCTTCGTCAATGGTGCGCAGAGAGAGAGAGAGAGAGAGAGAGGAAAAGAAGGTGAGAGGGAGAAAGTGAGAGAAATAGTGAGAGAGAAGAGAGAGAGTTGCGTGATTGATATTAGATTATTAGTTGTTGTACAGGGAATTAAATTAATTAAAGTTAGTACTTCTATATTATATTTTCAACGAAGGATATTAAAGCAAGGTGCGCGTATATATTATTTAATAAGAGTATGATAAATTACATTTTCCTCTATTCTCTTCATAGAATAAATACCAAAAAATAGTCATTTTGATAATATAAAGATAAATTTTAACCACTAATAAAAGAATACGTAAATTTTTGCCACTTTTATTATGCAATGACATACTTACCCTTTCGTATATATGAAATGAGTTTTGAAGATTCTTTTGGATTTCTTTGTATGTTTGTTTAAACTTGAAAGTCCTAACTTTTGCGCACAAAGATCCCTTTTAAAAGTCCTAACTTTTGCTAAAATTAGAAATGTAACATCTTGTATGGACATTCAAAAAAATTTATAAAGTCTTGAACGGGGTGGAGGGGGTATTTTATAAGGAAGATGGATCTAATGAGACATAGAATTGAAGGACATAAGAATGTGGTTTGCCTAAAAATAATTACCAAAGACATTTCTAATTGCAATAAGAAGGAGCTATCAGTCTTTCAAGAATACACACCGTACCAAAAGTGAAATCACGGCAAGTGGAAGACACCCATCACCAGATTTTATTATTTGCATGTTATTTGCATAATTTTCGAACAATGTAAACAATTAATACAATGGATATTACCGTCTTTAACTCTATACTAAGAATGACAACTATCTTGAAATCTCTATAGAATTTATTTAACTAATCAACTCACATGCATATAATTAGGATATCTTGACATGTTCAAATATTTTTTTTCAGGCACTATCCATTTTTTTAGAAAAAAAAAGATAAAATCAAAAAACGAGATGTAGAAAGTTAATATATTGTCCGAAGCACTATTAAAGTGATCAAGAAGATAATTTATAGGCTTTAGCTTTAATATCTCTTTCACTAATTTTTCTTATTAATAATAATTTTTCGTTGAACATAATACCGCCACGTCAGTCATTGACACATTAAATATATCCATAATGGAGCATTACTCTATCTTAATATATTCATAAATATTGATTCGAAATCAACTATAAAAGTATAAAAAGTAAAATATATTACGTCACTTAAAATTGAGAAGCATAACGATATAAATGAACATTATATTATAATAAATATGCATTTGTTGTTCATCTAGGAAGAGCATAATACAAATATATTGAGGTACATCCATCTTATAAAGTAAATAAAATATTCAAAAAAACACATTAAGTATTTAAAGTAAAATTATTTTCTACTATTTTTTAACTATATTTATGTACAAGAAGTATTCATACGTAAGTCATAGAAGAAACTGTTGATATTCCATCAACTATTTTAGAAGAAAATTTACTTCAATAGAACGTTTTAACTTATTATACTTTATAACAATATAATGTTAATGTTATAGTGATTTGTAAAAAAAGTGTTGACTTAAAATGTAAACTTTGATAAATTATTGAATTTTAAATAATGTTACGGTAATTATTGGAAGGTAAACAAATTGCGCGTGTTCTTTACAATTAAACAATTTTAACTATTTGATAAATAACCGTAAGAAATTTAATACTGTTAGAATTATTAGAGCATCAACTCCTAATTTAGTAATTGCAAGTACTTTGTATGGATTTAATTTATTTAATAACAATTTAACAATACTTTTATAATGACACGCATAAAAATGATGAAGTAAAAATGTTAACTTTAATTACCCAAATCTAGAAATTCACGGGCTTACGTACTATGGCGCTTGTAAATTTTGAAGACGAATAACACAAAGAAATTGAGAGCACTCTTCCCAATGAAATATTATGACTATTTTTTTTTATTAACGACCATACACAAAAATTTAGGAAATTGCAAAATTTTAATGATACTGCCGTATCATAAATCCCCTGCTCCACTTGATCATCTTCTACTTCTCTGTGCCTCATCGGTAAAATGAGATCGTATTAAAGTTTATTTAAAAATATTTAAATGCATTTTACAAGAAAGTAATTAGATATTAGAATTAACGTTATTGAAATTAGATTGTTCTTGGGTATTTTGTGAGAAAAATAATTAAATCGTGTAATTTGAGATATGATATAAATTAAGGATGTTGCTAAAAGTAAAACTAAGATTAGTTTTGTCATGTTTTATACTTCATCTGGCCACAACCTACGCGCGCTTATTGCATATTCGGCCATCCACAACCTATGTGCTTTGTACAATTTTAGACGTGGACCCCATATCTATTATTCTATTTCCACCTCAAAAGTTAACCAATATACAACTTTATATTCATTTCACTTTAATACTTCAGTCACACGTTAAGTGGGATCCAAACATTACTTTAACACCACTTATTACAAAAATTAAAAACCATGTAGACCATATAAAGATCCTTACATGTAGTTACAACTTACAAATAGTATTTCACAATGTCAAATTCCATTATCAATTATTTTATTTTTAGATAAATCATTATTTTTGAATAAGCTGTTTCACTCTTGTTGACAAATGCTTGTTAGTATATACAAATAATTCAAGTGATACACCATTTACAAAATACTACCTCCATCCGCCATAATGTTATAAAGTACGCCTTCCATCTGCCATAAGTATACATATTTTTTCCGCACGAGTTTAAATATTTGTAATGAGTGGATGAGTGGAGTTTTAATATTTTCGTTTTACTTGATTTTTAGCCCTAAATTTGTATCACATGTTCATTACGATCCTTACAACGTAAAGGTGTAAGGAAGTCTTGTGATTTAAAATAATTTTCCTTGATTATCAATAATCTCAAGATTCATTTTTTATTTTATTGTAATAGTATATCTAATATTTTGTGTATATATTTCATGACTCAAGTGCTTCATTCGAAGAGTTTTATGCTAAAACATTTTTTTCTCAATTTATTGTCGCTATAATATATAATTATTTAAGTTTATAAGAAGTAATTTGCACATATTTTCTTTTAATATGAATCAAAGTAATAACAATGTAACAAGCATAGAGTAGTTTTGATTTTTCTCATTCTTCAGAATTGGTTATAAAATTACAAAAAATCAAAAATCAAAAATATAAATTTACTCAAGTTGAAATAAAAGTTACACGTGCACGGTTTTATACTTATTCCGTCTTATTTACAGACTTTTTTTTTGACACAGTAATTTAGAAAAAAGATCTAAAGTGTTATAAGGTACACACACATACATTTTTTAAAGGGTAATTATTACTTAAAATGGAGTGCTTCATTTTTTTTTTAGTTTTTTTTTTATAAAATTAGTTTTAACTCAATTGTTATATTAACAATAGAAATTTCTTATTTACGTTGGCAATTTTACATGGGTACTAATTATACAATAGTTCCTTGGTCACGTTCGAATTAACTCACTTTTCTTTCTAGGTGTCTCATTTAATATGACATATATAAAAAAAATAGAAAGAAAAAAAGAAGGGCCTATTAGCTTAATTATACCAACTAATTATTCTAATATATCTCTCATCATCTAGCCACCATATGCACGTATCCTTAATATAACTTAAATTGTAACATTTTAATTTATCATAACGTGCTCGTTTATTTTCTAATTTTTATAATTTTTAAATAAAGGCCTCAACACGAAATTTCATTTAAGATATATCATTATCGGTGTGTTTTACGGACTTATGATGCTCTACTTAAAAAAACAAATTTCACATGAAAATATTTAACACAACACTATTAACATTAATAAAATATTTCCTAATAATCATGCCCAAAAATTCTGAGCCAAATCGGACAGGACGAAGAGAGTATAATATATCTTATTACTATTTAATACGGAGTAATTTATTACCACGACAAATTTCAGAAATTGCTCAAATTTAATATATTATCATCAAGAATTAATTACTGTTTCAGGATCTCAAAATTAAATATAAAATTAAGAAAACATGAAAAGGAAAAAGTAAAAGGTAAAAAAAAAAAAAAAAAAACACACACACACACACACCCTATCTCTAGATGAGATTCCCCTCCAATTCTTCTAACCGCTTCTTATTACATGTACAATAATAACACTTACAAATCGTTTCTGGACTCATTAAATTTACAAATTATAATCATTAAAATTATATATACAATATTCTCTTGACATCTAAAAAAAATCTTAAATGAATTAAAATTAGGCTCTAAAACTTGATAAAACAATGAAAATTATATCTGATAATGATTAGAATTTTTTTTGAAATTCAGAAAAAAAATTATTTTGGAAATTTCCTTTAATCCCTTATACATATTCAGCCGCAATGTTGTAGCATTCTTATATTCGTTTACTACTACTAGCAATGAGTACATGCGTTGCATGTAGAACCTATATTTTTTTAACTAAAGAATATAAATTTTTTTAAGATCACCAAAAAACATAGTACTATAATTTCAAATGTAGAATGGTTAATGATTTTACCTAATTTTTAAAATGTGCTAATATATATAATTTGCAAAAATTTATCTCAAATTTTACTATGAATGAACTTTGGTAATCGATTTGCTTATTATGATATTTTTTAACCTTGATTATTGAATTTCATAAATACAAATGAATTCGCTATATTACGATATATTGTATGTTTTTTTACATTGACTATTGAATTTCACAAATCCAATATATAATATTGGTCATTCAAAATCAGACATCTAGTCCATAATATATATACTTATCTAATTAAAATAACTTAATAATAAATAATTTAACTAAAAAATAAATTAAATCAAATTAAGACAATCATAAGAAAACTATATATCCTTGAGCAACTATATTTTATATTTTCTTTTTAATATTGTGGGGAGTTGGGAGTCTTCATAGTTTATATCTATACATTTATATATATTTGAGAGTCTTCATAGTTTATATCTATACGTTTATATATATACTTACAATCTATAAATAATTTAGTTCAATTAATTTATGATAATAACTCTTGAAATTTCATAAAACTAACTAAAATATATTAGATTTTATGATTAAAAAAATTAAACGTAATTTTCACCGTGTTTGATTATGAATCCTTGGTGAAAATTACTTTTAATATTTTTTTAATAAATCAAAAATAATTTGAAATTTAATTTGTTATTTTTAATAGTTTAGAGTATTTTTGATAATACAGAAATAGTTTGGGATTTACTTGTATCTAAAAATACATTCCAATATAAACTCCATCATGAACTCACCATCCTCTACAAGTTTTATCTCATTCATGATTTAGTTAGTTGTCTTTCATTTATACTTATTTTTAGGGGTGTATTCAATTAGGATTTTGTTGAAATTTTTCAGACTTTAAAAAATCTGTAGATTTAGAAAATTCATAGACTATGCAAAGTTTGGCTGATTTTTTTTATCGATTTACATAGATTTTCATAGACTTTACATGATTGTGGAATACATTTTTTTTTTCTTTGATTTATATGGATTTCCATAAACTTCGAAGCCGAAACTATTGATGCAAATGTATATAACTATATATATACTCATTGCTAATTTTTGAATTTCACAATTCATCGCTATTTTTTTCATTTCTCAATTAAAAAAACCTGCACCATGCCCATAAACTGAAAGAAAAGAATATCTGCTACAAAAAAAAAAAAAAAAACAAATGATCTTCAAACTTGTAGAAAAAAAAAATGCAAATGCAGTCATAGAAAGAACAGATCTTGGCGACCTATGGATCCAATTTTTTTGCACAATTTTTATGTTCAAAAATCTAAAAAGTTAGGACTTTTAAAAGGGATCTTTGTGCGTATAGGTTTAGAACACACTTACTACACTAAACACATATTTCTTAAATCTCGTGTCCAAAAACAAATGTAACCTTTCAAATTGAATCGAACGGAGGGAGTATTTTTTTTATAAGTAGATCCTTATACTTTTATATTTAATCTATACATAACATAGTCGTTAATATTTTCAATTATTTAAAATACACATCACATATTATTATTTAATTAAAAATCACATGACATCCTAATTAATGAATAAATAAAACAGGAATTAAAATAATTCTTGCATTTGTGCAGAGATGCAATACACGAATTTATCAATGAAATATCTTGATTCACAAAAGTGCTTTTGAATTCACAATGGGGATGAAATTTTGTGCAAGTCCAAAGTTAATTATTTATACAAGTATTGTTGACGCTATATATTACGGTGGACTGGTGGAGTGCTCCTTTGTATAGATTGTTTTATGAGAATTTGGACTTCAAGAACCAAATTAAATATGCATTATAGGATGTATCTTCATTTCTTTTTAGGGCACACTTGGGTGAGCCCGGGTGTACTATGTGGTCATTCAAAAGATTGACTTGATGAAGAGGATAATTCTGGACTTCAGGGCTTTTCCCTACGCGAGCTCCGTGTTGCAACAGACAATTTTAGCAACAGAAATGTACTTGAACGTGGAGGAAATAGTTCAGTGTATAAAGGTCGATTGGCAGATGGCTCTCTAGTGGCAGTTAAAAGATTCAATAGAAAATTTAAAGAAATGGAAAAAGAATTGGAAATCTCAAGCATAGCTGCACACCACAATGTAATTCGTTGATTAAGATTAAATATAGTATAGATATTATTATTATTATTATTTGTTTAATTAGGTTTTCATTTATTTATTTTCCAAGGAATTTCTATGTTTATCCTTTTGTTTATTAGACTATAAGTACGAGTATTCTTAATGTATTCGGGGTTGGATTTTGATATAATATAATTAGGGTCTGTTTTCCCTCCTCTTGTGTTCTTCTGGTATTCAATAGAGAATCAACGCTTTGTTAATCTTAATCAACGGATTTAGACGCTTCCCCTGCATCATTCGTGCTCTTGGATTTTGCATTACAGAAAAAGAGCGGTTGCTTGTTTATGCTTACACTTACATGGTTAATGGAAGTGTGGCATACTGTTTAAGAGGTAAGCTCAATTAACTTTTCATATTTATTTGTTCTACTTTTGTTTGATATGGATATTATGCCTCAATAAGAACTTGGATCGGAGTGGCATTTTGTTGGACAATTGGAATAGATATGTAGCTTCTTTTCAAACACCTTCTGATGCCATGTAGAGTGAAGTATCTACAAGTAGTTATTGCGGATTAATTATCGTCAGACAGTTTATATGTACAAATTTAAGTTAATTATATTATATAATTGTTTAGGGAGTTCTTTTTTATGTACTAGTAATAGTAAAGTGTACGTGCGTTGCACGTTTAATCTCTTATTTATACTCCCTCCGTCCCATTTATGTTAGAAATTTTTGTGATTCATTTTACCATTATGGTAATATTGATATTTTATGTTTTTTTTTTTGAAATATTTTCCAAAATTTTATATGACTAAAGAACATAAAGAATAGTCAATATGTTCAATTTGTTTGGTATTAATAATCTTTCAATATTTCTAATAAGTGTAAATAAAATGGAATAATGTATGCACAAGTACAATTATTAGATTTCAATTTTAATCTATTTTTTTTAATTATTTTTTATATTCTTATACTACATACTGTACTTAGTTTTTATTGGTCTAATGTATCTTAAATTAAAGTGCACATACTGCTATATAAAATATGATTGATTTCATTTAGTATGTTAGTATATTAAAGTGCACATGCTACTATATACTCCGTATTTATTAAACAAATATATTTGGCACATACATTTTTAGTAATCTAATGCCCATCCCAAAATTTAAATTACATTCATTTCTATCCTAAAAAAAAAAGTTACACATAAGAGTTTGGAAAGAATAAATGCTAGTTTCATTGAAAATTGAATAAAATCGATCATATTTTGGCTTGACTACATTCTGTTACATATAAAATTTGCAACTAATTTAATAAAATCATATAAAATTTAGTGCAGATTTTATTACCTTAATAATCTTTTACGTTTAATATGTATAAGTTATCACGAAAAAGGAAAATCCATAAAATACATATTATAACAATCCATAGTCTCGCAAAAAAAATAAATAATCACAAATGTTTTAGTATTGGCACTAGAGGTGGTCAAAATAATCATACCCTCGACCCGTACACGCATTCATACACATACTTGGAGGGTTTGTACTCGTACCTTTACTCGCCTGTTCGGGTTCGGAACCGTACCCGCTAAAGGTGACGGTTTGGGTATGAATACTGAAAGTTGGACCCGCGGCCCGCCAGTTTTTATACCCAGCCGCTGACCCGCAGACCTGCTGTTGGGATATTATGTTAAGGGGAAACTTGAATCAAGTAATAAACAATTTATTTTGATTCGATTTCAAAACCCTCTTTAGAATATTTCCCTTATTATTTTTTTATGAACTAGACAAGTTACTCTTAGAAAAGCTTACATGTTAGGAAGCTTTTCTTTTAGTCTAGAAGCGCTAAGGATCAAGCAGTCAGAGTTCGCGAAGCGTCAGGAAGCGAAGCGGCTCCAGCAGTGAAAGCAGTAAAGCTTGACAAAGCGTCTTGGAGACAATTCAAATAAAGATGCTTAGAGAGAGCTTCCGTTGCGTAGAAGCGAAGCGCTCTCAAGTCAGCTCACCCAAAGCGTCTCTGATCAAAAGCTGAACTTAAAGCGTCAATCTGTGCTAGTATGATAAGTTTGACTTTCAAACTTTCGGATGACTGACACCTCGCCGCATAAAGCTTACGTGTCAACACACCATTACACAACGGATGCGGCTACAGTCCGAAAAAGTCAAGGTTAGGTGAAGACTGCCATACCCCTAGGTACGGCAAACATCCCTTCGTAATTCTACAGTCTGAAAAGTGACTGACACGCCGAATTATCCGGAAATTAAGGAACACGCAACCTCTTCTCTCTCAACGGGAAGTAGGATTCCTTACTATAAATAAAAGGAGTTGCACTCACTAAAACCAACGCACGTACAAACAATTCAAGCATACTACTCGCAAGAACTCAAGCAAATTATCCTTTACACTCTTTAGTTCTTACAAAGCGCTTCAAATTAGTGTGTCCTCAAGAAATTTGTTTTCTTGAGTATTGCAACTACTTTCTTTCTAGGTTCAACCGCATATATCCAAAGCCTAGTTTCGAGAATCCTTATCCCTTTACTAGTGATCTTCGTTGTAAAGGATTCTCATTTACAAAAATCCAAAAACCCCAAAACCAAGTCTATTGTGTTAGATTGAGTTGTAAGGTTGTAAAGTTTTTGTAGCAAAGTTTGTTGTTGTAAGGCTTCTCGAGAGCCCGTGAAATCTCTGAGGATTCAAGTGCAAGTTTGTTACTAGCCTTGAATCACTTCCCCTTGGAAGTATAAAAATAAGGGATACCGAGTGAAGGTATTCATCCCGTCGTGGATAGAGTGGACGTAGGAGAGGTGCTCCGAACCACTATAAATTGTTTGTGTCTCTTTACTTTCTAAGTTATTTATTGCTTTGATTATTTGCATGCACACACTCACACTTTAAATATTAACAAGTCTTAATTTACAAGAAAAGCTTTAAAGTCTCACCACATTCCGCACATCTTTCACACGAGCGAGAAGCTTCGAAAGCCTCATTAGCATTCGAAGCGTCTACTCAGATAAAAGGACGAAAAACGAAAGAGAAGTTAAACACTTCTCAACACACGTATTCACCCCTCTCCCTCTACGTGTGTTAGTCACTTTTGGGACCAACACCTGCCATTTTGATATGTATTTCATTTAAAAATGTATTTTTATTACTTAATTTTAATAAGACGTGCACTCTTTAGCCTATTTTAACGTTTTTTCATTAAATTTTTACTAAATATATTTTAACGGTGCTCAGTCCTTCGAGATTAAATTTTTAAATAACTTGACATCCACTAATTTTGTATTTCAAGGTCTGATTTTGATTTAGTTTATTAGATTCTTTGTAATAAAATAATATTTTTTATTGTAAATAATTCGAGGCACAACTAATAGAATTTAAAATGAATTTTTAATATTAAAAATAATAATTGTAAAACCCGCTGGAACCGCTAAGTTGTACTCGTACTCGTAATCGAAATCGTATCCATACCTGTTTATACGGCGGTTAGGGTACAGGTCCAATTATATAAAACCGTACCCGCCGAGTACGTGTTTAGCCA
This sequence comes from Mentha longifolia, assembly GCA_001642375.2. Taxonomy (NCBI): domain Eukaryota; kingdom Viridiplantae; phylum Streptophyta; class Magnoliopsida; order Lamiales; family Lamiaceae; genus Mentha; species Mentha longifolia. The sequence goes on along the minus strand of CM038116.1, from coordinate 16,640,875 downwards.
CATTTAAATCAAATTGGCCATCTCGAACCCGCATTTAGCCACCTCTAATTGGCACCTTAAATCTCTCATTTCAATTGATTTAACATATGTTTTTTTAAAGATGAAATAAAAGTTATGGACAGTTCATATATACAACTCTGTAATTAGGGCATCTCCAGCACACCGGCCGCCCGGGGCTCGAGCCCGCGGCGCGAGCCCGGGCCGCGCTGGCGAGCCCGTCGTCCGGCGAGTCCGGTGTGCAATCGAGAGCCCGGCTCGCTCCCCCTCCCTCCCCCTGTGCTGATGTCATTATGACGTCAGCCAGGTTATTTATTTATTTTTTAATTAATTTTTTTTTCAGCCGTTGGAGAGCAACGGCTACTCCCAAACTGCTCTTTCCCCTCCCCTATATATACACACTATCACAAATCAACTCTCACACCTCAAAAATCATCTACACTGCTCATATTTCTCTACAAAATCAAAAAAAATCTTTACATTTCTCTATCAAATTTTCAAAAATGTCGATGGATAACAAGACGTTTCTCGAAATGTTGCGCTCTCAAGGCCAAGGTGGTTTCCCCAATCAGCCCAACGATGATACCCCAGATGACGATGATTCTCCGCCGTCACCGCCGCGGCCTACCAACCTCGGATTCGCAGCCTACGCGAGTCCTCCTGCCAAGGGGGTGATGGATTTTTCTCCTGCCGGATATCAAGACGTCTCACCACCCGTCTTCGATCAATTCAGAACTCCGCCGTGCAGGGGTAGTCAAGGTACGGCCTCGGATTTTCAAGGGCTAAATCTATCGAGCTCGTTTGAGTCAGTTTCGAACATACGTCCAGCGGCCAAGAAGAAAGCAAGCGCATCGACGGCTGCCCCCCCAAATCCGGAGCCAACCGAGCGGACGAAGGCCGTAGCATACAGTCTGGAGGAGTCGGCTCATCTCATCAAGGTGTGGTCTAGCATTTCCGAAGACCCGGGAGTTGGCGATCGACAGAAGGAGACAATTTTCTGAGGCAAGATCGTCGATAGGTACAACGCTACGATTCATACTATCGGCTACAAGCCCAGAAACAAGAAGATGCTAAAGGGGCATTACCAGCGGATCATGCCCAAATGCAACAAATTTCATGGCTTCTACGTTGAATGTGTGAGGGACTGGAAGAGCGGAGAAGACTGAAACGACGTCTTCAACAAAGCATGTGAGCTGTATCTAAAGGATACGAAACAAGCTTTCCAATATGGGAAGGCCTATGGCGAGCTATTGAAATTGCCCAAGTATGATCTTTTTCGCGCTAATAAAAAGAAGAAGGGCACAGACGGGTCGTCCAACTCCAGCAATCTCAACGCAGAAGAGGCGGAAGAGGATGGCTATTTTCCGGAACACCCCCGGCCTATGGGGAACAAAAAAGTTCTCGCCCAAAGAAGGAATAAAGGAAAGGGCAAACAAGCTGAGGAGACGATTGATTTGGAGGACGTTCCGGAGGAAGCCGAACAAGAGTTTTGGCAATCAAGTGCCGAAGTTAATCAGATGTACTTATCGATTGCAAAGAAGAAAGAGGGCGTCTTGGAGAAGAAGAAGCAAGCCTATATGGGCAAGATCATGACTGCATACAACAAGTTGTTTGCCACTGATACCTCACAAATGTCACTGGAGGAGTTGGAGCAGCATTTTCTCATGAGGACTCGGTTATGGAGCGTGATCGAAAAATAGGTTTGTTTTATTGTATTTTTATTTTTTTTAATTGTTGTATTTCGTTTCAATGTATTTCGTTTCAATTTAATAAAAAAAATCCAAAAATTTTGTTACTTTTTTAATTGAAAATAAAATTAATTAAATAAATAAAATCGAACGAAAAACGAAACGAAAAGCGAATTAAAAATAAGAGAGAGCCCGGGGAAGGGGCTTGCGGCTGGAGATGAAATTTAAAGAGAACCCCTCCCTGCCGGAATAGTGCCGAGAGCCCCTTTTAGGGGCTCTCGGCGGGAGATGCTCTTATATTACGTTCAGAATATAAATTTAATTTAGAGTGCTAGTCTAGCTAGCACCTTAAACCTAAAAATAAAATAACCGAACCCGATAATGAAGAAAAAGAGATTCGCGTTTTTCGCTTTCTTTTCTTGAGGATTTGATTCATGTCAAATCACATAATTAATACTAAGTACTTCAACATTCAAAAAAAGTCAGACATGTTTTCTCCATAATTATGGTTTTGAACAATATTTCATCTAAGCAGAAATCCCTTGTTTAATTAACTACTTTCCTTATCCTTTTTCGATTTTTTTTTTCCTCCAACTTAAACTCAAAACTTCAAATAAGATTTGTATCCAAGCCAAAAAATACCGAGAATATTCAATCTTGGAAAGGTAAATAAGGTCCACTATAGTTATAAGTCAAGGCAACGCCTTTGACCAAAATGTTGACCACATGATAGAGAGTCAAATATGTTTTATTTCGATAGAATCAAAATCTGTCTTTGTTTAAGGTTTGTAGAATTTTCGACTATTCAATGCACCACGAGGGGGCAATTCGTCGATCTTTGTCGAATAGATTAAGTTGAAGAAAATAAAAATAAAAATCATGTGTCATATATCAATAATGCATATTAACCGAACATTATTGCATTGAATTTTCCCAGCTGAACTGAAACTGAGAAAATGATTTATGTCTTAGCCATCACACGAATGTTATGCATGGTCTCAGACTCGATTCTCTTTTAGAATATTCTTACATTTATTTATTAAAGTTTGAATGGGAACAATCTGGCTGAAATTTGTTATTGCTTAGGAACCAATTCCTCGTGCAACCATATTCACTATGACGTTCATATGACCATTTACCTTGTGATTTGTGTGCATGCATGCGTGTGCTATTTTCTATCTTATCTCTCAAAATTATCTAATACTATATTTTACCTTCGAAATCTGTTTTGATCAGTGAAGTCTTTTGTCCTATTGTCGGTTGTGGAGCATGTCTGAAATCTTTGGAGGACTTTGAGGATCACTATATTGCTAGGCACACGGCATATTCAATTAGGATGCGTTTTCTTTGATGGAATATGAGGGAAAATAAAAAATTTACATAATTTTTTTTTTTTTATGATGGATAATTTTTCCTGGAAAGAAATGAAAAATTTCCTAGAGCGGTTTTTGTCATATGAAATACGTATTACTTTCTATATGCTTTTTTTACTCCTCAATTTCCTTTTCCATAAAAAAGAAATACACTCTAGATGAACAATTTTTTTAAGGGCGTATACTATGTTGCATTTATTCATTCATACTTGCATAGATTATAATTAACGTCAATTAGTTTGATTAATAGTCCAAAACATAGCCAGCGACTAGGTGGGATTAAAGACATGTAAAATTTTAGAAAAATAATAGAGACTATTATTGTATGAGCGTAAAAAATAAAAAATTGATAATTAAAATTGATAATTAAAATCAAAAATAAAAAATTGATAATTAAAATTGAAAATAAAAAATTGATAATTAAAATTGAAAATAAAAAATTGATAATTAAAATTGAAAATAAAAAACTTATCACAACTTATACTGGGGTGTAGAGGCGGTATAGTATATGCCAGTGTAACAGTGAATTTAGTCCGGGCCCAAGCATTTTCGCAGGCCGATAGCATTATTTTTCTCGGATACCAAACACTGGAAAAGCCGAGATAAATTTTCTTATTTAGGCTTTTCCTGGGTTATACTGACTACCAAACGGGCTCTAAGGGTATAATAGGCAATCTACATTAAGCACTCAAGGCTCTTTTTATATAAGTATAGATATAGATATAGATATAGATAGATAGATAATAAAACTTATAATATCGCAGAAATCCCTATATTCAATTTCAACCCCAAAACTCAATTTTTAGTCTATCTAATTAATTAATTAACCAAATGACTGACACTCGATAACTTCCAAATAAAACCGCAAATCGATCGCTGATTCGCTGTACAGCAATTTCCTATTTATGAGGGGCTAAATCTTGGTTTTTCAATAAATGAGGGGCGAAAATGATAATATCCAACACTTTAAGCTTCCGCCACCAAAACAATAAAATTGATTTCCAAGGTTTACCGCTCAAATAATCTCTCATCTTTTGAAATTTTCGTGGAAATTGAATCCGCATTTACGAGCCGAAGATTTCTGTTTGTAGCCATGGCTACCGAAGCCGGCTACGAAAATCCCGACGACTGGGAGCTAATAAACGACGATGGGTTCGTCTACAGGCGCAAGAAGCGCCTGCGCCCCCGCGAAGAGTCCGCCCCTCCGCCGCCGGATCCGGCGGTGGAGCGGAAGCACCGCCGCGAGCGGAGGAAAAGGGCTCTGCTGAAGCTGAAGGAACGGTATCTGGAAGAGATCGGCCGGTGGGAACTTTTGTCGAACACTTTGACGGCAATGGAACAGAGCGCACGGACGCAGTCGGTGGAGCGTCAGGACCTGCATCCCACGACGTCGTTTCATGGGGCTTCAAGCTCCGGCGAGCCCTCTTCTGCGGCGGCGGGTTCATCTGGCCGGAAACTCGTCGACGAGCTTCTCTCTCAGGTACTCACTCCTAATCTTCTTCACATTAAGCTTCTCAAAGCTAGTAATTTTGTCATCTGGTGCAAGATTTGAAGAAAGAGAAGAAGGGATAATAAGCCAATTTTGAGAACTATTTACATTGAAATTGTAGGTTGAAGCGCAGGAGGCAATAATTCGAAACATATCAAATTTGTGCGATCTAGCTGAAGGGCTGTGTAGTGCACAAGAGGAAAGAATGAGGCAGAAGCTCCTCGACCTACCGGTATGGGATCCGTCCCCACACGAGCTAATGGCTGCACTGTCTGATCAGTAGAAATATGTGAGTTTGATTATTTTTATGATTGAAAGAATGTAGTAGCAATTAGGAGAAAAACTGTACAATCACTGCAGTTGTGCAACATGTATCTTATATGTATTGAGTGGTAGTGCAATGTCTTGATCAGTTGAGAGTTGTGTAGAGTTATTTTTTGGCTGTACAAACTAGGATTTGCAGTCCCCCTCTATCTTTGAGCGAAGAAAAATGTGAAAATGATGAAAAGTCTTTGTGTTTAGTAGCTTTGGGCTGTTCTTGATATTTATCTTTAAGATTTGGAGGTAGAAAGCTTAAGTGATTTGTGTGGTGGCTTAGTTTCTTTGGGAGAGGAAGTGAGTAGTAGTAAGAATCTAGATAAAGGTATTAACTTTTGTAAGATTAAAATAACAGAGCACTAACTAGTGAGCAATGATGTTAATGTGATCTTGTTAGTTTATGCTCAAAATTCACTTCTTTGAAGCGCTTACCATTTGAGGTTTAATGGTTTTACCTTTGTTTCTACTTGTGGCAGTTGTATTTAGTAATGTTCTAGATTTTGACATTAGCCTTTTGTTATAAACTACTCCCTCTGTCCTGTTCAACTTGACACAATGGGAGGTAGTATAAAATAAAGAAGTGTGTCAAGTTGGACAAGACGAAGGGAGTATGTTATGCTGAAATGTTCTTGATAGTAGATACGCTCCTTCTGGGCAGCTACATCTCCAGTTAACTTGTGTATGATTAGATATGTTAGCCATTTCTCACTTCTCTTACAATAAAGTTGTGAAGTTTGTGGTTGCACATATTAACATTTCCCTTTGGTCTAATAACCAAATTAATGCATGTCAAAATTGGATAAGATTATGTACTCATGGATGGGTATAAATCGACTCAATTGACATAAGATGTGACCATACTGTATTAGCGATTTTGTTAGAACAAAAAGAATAACTATCATAGATGATGTTCCATTTGATTAACCAATGTATTACTTCCTCTGGTCTTTTCAAGTTGGGTCGTTTTTTTTAGCATTCATGGCGGCACAACAACCAATGTATTACTTCCTCTGGTCTTTTTAAGTTGAGTCGTTTTTTTTCAGCATTCATGACAAACGTTTTCAAACGTCTTGATAATGAATTTTAAAATAACTTTTTTTAAAAAAAATCTTTTATGGAAAATTATAACACTTGTAGTATCACGTAAAAGAAAAAATTATTTAAAAAATTATTTTAAAATTCATTATTAAGACACTTGCCACAAATACTGAAAAGAAATGACTCAACTTGAAAAGAATTAATTAAACATTTTATAATCGAGGCTTGTATTACTCCCACAAGATATTAGAGTGTTATCAAACAAGGTATTAACCTTGTTTGATAACACTCTAATATCTTGTGGGAGTAATACACCCTTAATAACCTTGTTCCAATTTTACCAACCGAAAGTTGCCGGAGCATCAAGTAGTCAAGATTTAGTAATTACACCCTTAATAAAATAAAATAAAGCACACAAGAATGATGTTCAAGAAATGTTTTAACAAGATCGCATTAGACCTCAGCAAAATTTAGGAGCAACTCTTTTCTAGAAAATGGGGAGAAAAAGAAAAAGAGGATTATTAGTAAGGATTAAAGAAGAACCAAGAAAACAAGTCTGGAAAAGCAAAGGGAGGATAAGTACATGTGTATTTCATGTTGATGACATAGTATCAAGATCGGCTTGAGTTAGAAAAGATGGCATAATTTGAACTTGTTGAAAGGCAAAACCAGCTTTCTTGCATGCATCCTCCAAAAGGCTTGCTTGTGAAGACCCTTCGGGACAGAATACGACGACAGCACCTCCGCTTCCCGTAAACTTCGATGCAGCACCTACTCGTCTTGCAATTTCAACCATCTCTATGTTCATAGCCCCGAGCGCTTCGTCTCCAAACATTTGTCTGCGCATGAGACGAGCTTGAATCAGCACGCTACTTCACACATTCTCCAAGAATAACTAAAGTTTCAAGCATACTCTTTGTTTAGATATGTTACCTTCGCAAGGCAAAGTTACGATTCATGAGGCTTGAGAGTTTTGCATAGTCCTTTTCAAGCAACGCCGTCCTTCCTTCTAATGCAATATTCGAAACCTCTTCCATTTTGGATATAATGAACTTATCACCATTTAACCACCTCTGTCTCACTGTACTATGAACCTGTAGTTTAATGATTATCCACCATCATGTGCTTAGTCACCGGAAATGACTAAAGTATATACTTCTACACTCTACGATGTCACACATACACTGACGAATCACAAGACATAAGGGATATATATGATTTTTTGGACAAACCGAGTAAAATTCAAAGGATATCATCTACTGTTCCTTTGATGGTACCGTTACTCAAAAAAGTTGAATTGGACTTTTTACTACTTAGGATGATAAATGGAGTAGAGAGTGCAGCAACTGAAGATAAGATATTTACCTTTCCAGAGTCGCTTGGGTTCTCTGCATAGATAAGATAGAGCGGAGGAAGAAGATCAAGATCCATGGGAGTATATTTTCCATGTCCCAACTCATCCATGAGTTTCTTGTCAAAATCCTAATCCCCTCAAAACCAAGAACGTAAAGAATTCACATTAAGGGATGCGTAAAGATAATTTCATGCTGATAATAATAGAGAAACGTCAATTAAAATGCATATATACCATATAGACGAGGCCACCATAGACCTGGGCTACCCTATCCTGGAGTCCAGCAACAATACCAAGTTCTTTCTCGGCATTGAGGATAAGGTTTGGGCGGACTTCGACTTTTATGAGATGCCTGACTTGGTAGAAGTCGAGAAGGCAGCTAAGAGCTGCACATACAATAGCACTTGAACCAGAAAGCCCAGTCTAGTACAATTCAAAAAGAAAATTATAGCTCAGTGCATGTGTATCAAAAATAACATACAATGGTGCAACCAAACATAATGCAAGATTGGAACTACAGTACTGGTTAGAAATAAGAATAGATGGAGTTCACAAGATAATCAGCGAAATTTTTTTGATTTACTGAATCCAATAATATGTTGTATTATAACCGTTGAGATATTTCATAAAGCAAAGTACGTCTCATGAGTCAAGTTCTCTATAAGACAGTATCCTTTATGCAGATCCGAACCCATATCTAATGGCATGTTTGTGATTTTGTTGGTGTTTGGTCGTGTGAATATGGGTTCCATCTTACATATCTTGAGCCATACATTGGTCTCACACAAAACTCCCCCTAAAAGAAAAGCATGTTACAAGTATCACATATAAAAAATGAATTGACAAATGTAAGAAGGTTAAACCTCGATGGAGCTTAAACTAGTGATGTAAAAGGGTCATTCATTGCCTTAAACTTTCCATCACAGAAATCTTATGGTTTTAACTGATACAATGCATCAATATCGATTCCAAGAAACTGGTGATGCAAGAATCAGCTAAAAATTCCAATAACATGGGTTTAACCTAGTGCATTTCAAGTTACAAGATCATATGATATCCTGAATCCCTTATGTACCATAAAGCAAAAAAATTACAGTAACTGCCAACTATATCTCCCCAGCAAAGAAGGATTTTGACTTTTAACATAGTATTTTAGGTAATTTCCAGAGTTACTAGGTAGAAACGAAGCTGCATATTCTGCTCACATCGTCTTCAAATTAGCTCAGAGAGCAAGAGCATGATAGCACGACTAATGTAGAATAACTATGCTGATAGGAAATCTGCAGTTAATACCTATAAGAACTGATGGTATATCATCATGATTTACATTTCCATATTACGTTGATGATATAATCACACAAAGTACAATGAACCAAATATTAAAGCATCCAAATCACATTGTATCATTCTACAAAACTGAATCAAGATCATAAGCAAATACCTGACGAGGTATGTTGGTATCATAAGATAACTTAAAATTCCCCTCATGTAAACTAATGCTATTTTCCTTGCAGTAGTTGTGGAAAATTTTACAGATCGCCATGAGCAGACGCACTCCTCCATAATATCCGTCACTTTGGAGCCGATTAACCTACACAAAACGGAACATATGAACACGATCCACATCAGCCCTCTAAAATCAACAAAGCCATCATCCAATAGTTAGTTTTAATGGGAAAGTTACCGAATTGAATCAATGTATGCAATTTCAAGAACCCAATAATATGAAATCACAATCTGATTAAAATGTCTCCCAATTAATTAATCTATTTCCAACAAAAACTTAATCCCACAGATCTGCATCAAGAGTAAGTCTAGCCCAAAAACAAAGAATTTCAAGACAATCAACATCAACCCCCAAGGCCATTCGATTAACTTAGTCCATAAACAAGATTCAAACCAAAAGCAGAAAATGTTAACAAAATGGTATGATTTCAAGATACCCCAACACTTCCAAACACGCACCAACACACAGTATCAGATCAAAGCCCAGATTTCCCATAAATAAGAAAACAAGAACATCAAAAACACAGAAATGGTGGAATGGAAACGAACCAAGTGGGGGAGGGAATCAAATTGAACGAGATCGTGAGCCGGGTGAGGAAGGATCATCAAATTATCGGAAGGCTCGAGCTTGACCGAAGCCCAGAAGTTGCCGAGGCTGATTGATATAGTGCGGCCGTAGTAGACGTCGCTCGGATTGCCCAGCAAACCCACCCGAGCATAAGCTCTGTGTTCGATCACTGAATTTTTAGCACTCGCCATTTCCTCGATTCTTGCTAACCTCAGTTTTTCAAACTCTCACTCTTGCTATATATACGCATACTTCAGTCTTCGTTCGCTGAATTTACTCCTCCGTTGTTATCTATTTGACGTGTCCAAAGTGGGCTTTTTAAGAGGATTTTACTTTATTTATTTTACTTTTTCCAACAAATCGCATTTCAGAAAAATATGGTTGACACAATTGCAGTTTAGGGGTTGGGTGGAATATTAGGGATCAGTTAGTGTGTTATCTTTTGAACTAATTATTTTTGAAAAATTATATTTTTGGTAATGGTTCTATATAAATGGGATATACCAAATATAAAATTGGTTCTTTATATGTGGGACGGAGATATTATGGTATATTGATAGGAACCATGTCAATTTGTGCTTAAATTAGAGAACTTTAATAAGTTTTTTTTTTTAGCTACCTTTATAAAAAAAAACATAATTTGTATTTGATATTTAATGTCTAAAACAACCTTCTTCCTCATCACTTTTTTTTTCACTTTTCCATTTCTGTTTTAAGAATATAATAGTATAAATTGCTATTTACCATTTTTTTTTTCGCGTTAATTCCGGCGACTGTGAATGGTTTCTCCACCACTCCAAATTTCTTCTTGATTTTTCATTGTTTTTTTCAGCCTTTAACTAATCGTCCCGGAAGCAGCGTCACGGGAAGTCAATCCACAGCCCCATCAAAAAAACTACAACAAAAATTAAATGGGGAGAGAAAGAGAACGAAACATGTAGAAAGAAATAGAAAAACGAAGACGAAAGGAAAGAGAAAAGAAAAGTGGGGAGAAAATAAGGAAAAGAAAAGGAAATAAAATATTGTTGTTATTTTCGGAATTAACATATAATACCACAACTATTTTTTTGAAGGAATTATTTTGTCCAAATATAAATTTGTGGAATTATGACAAGCAACTTTAATTAGAAAGTTGTGTAAAAAGAAGAAGTAAATTGCATGTGTTTTGTGAATAATACGTATATGATAAGCATATAGCTTATAAGTTGTCAAACTGTTTGGTTAAAAGAGTTTATAATCAAAAGAGAATAAAAAAAATTTAAAATCTGAAAATAAAATAAAAATTGAAAAACAAAAATTTTGAAATCTATAATTTTGTAAAAGCAAATGGAATTGTACGTATATGCTAGAAATATAAAAATAAAATAGAATTACATAGTGAAAAATAAGTTAGGATGAAAGAACTTATTTTTAAAGTTATCCAATACTTTTGGAGTTTTTATAAGCAGCCAAACAACTTAAGCTATTTCAACGAGCTTATAAGCTTAGTCAAACACCCTCTAAATTTGTGACCGGATTAGTCAAACACCTCAAATAGGTTGGGACAAAGAAATATTATATTGTATAGGAGTATTATTTTTATACCGAGTATTATTTAAATAATATCTAATAATCGGAGACGACACGTTTAAATGTACATGTGAAAAGAGGATAAATCATCGGAATATAATTCTTAGACTCATGCATAACAAACAATTCATTAATATTCCACAATACCAATAATCAACAAAAGTCAAACAATTCTCACAAGCTAGGCTTCGAATAGCAAATAATGTAAAGAGAAATTAAGCAACAACATGTAATTAATGGTCGAAAAAGAATCGATCAACGCTTAAGGCAAGCACGAGCAATAGGCGTTGGTGGATCACAATACGAGCCACTAAGTATCCGATTAGCGACCCAATGATTCGCACCCTCCGAGTAATGCACTCCGTCCCAGCTCACGTGCGACTCGGGGGACCCACACGACCCGCCCATCACTTCCGACCCGTTCACCGCTCCCCTCTGCCCGCACCACACGTGGGCCCTGCCTTCGTGCCGCCCGCAACATATCTTCATGGGCTCCACAAACCCTATCGGTGACGGATGCGGAAAATTTTAGTAATTATCGGGTAATTTTTCAAAAAATTCAAAGTATTGGAAAATAAATAAATACTCCATCCATTTCGTTCAATAGACTACATTTCATTTTGACAATTCTAACACGCTTTTCCACGCTTCTTGATGATGAGTTTTAAATTGGATTTTTGAAGATTTTTTTTCTTTTACAGGATACTCTGACAGTCGTAGTATCCTGTAAAAGAAAAAAATCTTCAAAAATCCATTTTAAAACCCATCATCAAGAAGCGTGAAAAAGCGTGACAGAATTGCCAAAATGAAATGTAGCCTATTGAACAAAATGGAGGGAGTATTAATAACGAGCTTCAGCCTACCATAGCTCCACGTATGAACTTGCCCTATTATTTGAGGGTACAAATTTTAGCTTACCGTAGTATGATGTGTGGCTGATCAAGTGATATTTGGCTGAGTAGATGTCGACGTAGACGAGGGAGGCGCGTGGCAGCTCTCTCCTGAGCTTCGTCACCCGAGATTTGAGCAGAGCGTTGAAGCTAGCGGCCATGGCGTTCTGATACCTTATGCATCCGATCTGGTCTAAGAATCCGGGTTTAGGGTTTCTGATGTGAAGAGTGGCTGCTGGAAGACATCCGATCGGGCCCACGTTGTGAATCCAGAATGTTCTTGCCCCTTGTTGGTATAAATGCTGCAAGACAACACGCGTAAGAATGTTTAGCAAATTTCATTCAAGTTATTGTAGTATATATTATGCGACATTTCTTATTGCATCTACAAATGATTATCACGTGTCAAATTAAAGAATCTACGAATTTTTGCTTATATAAGTTTAACAAAACAGTTAACCTTTCATATAAGCAAAATTGGGTTCCGCTGACACGTGACAAATAATGTTCATAGATGCAATAGAAAATGCTATGCACTTTGATAAAATAGAAGCAATTTTGAGTTGAGAGTTTAATTACGGTTATGGATGCTGCAAGTCGATTGACAACGTCGGGGAACGATGCTCTGAGTCCATCGATGAGATCGTTCTGACCAATATCGAATGTGTAGAGAGCCCTCGAGAACTCGTGAGGCAAGGGGAGTTTGCTTCTCTCCAAAGGGTTTCTAGCTGTGATCGATTAATTTGTCCAAGAAACAAATTAAAGATCAACTTATGTTAGGACATGCATGAAAAAAGAAATCATAAGGAATCACTTAATTAGTAGAATGAGTTGTTGGTTTGTTTGGGATAATTAACCTTGATGGTATAGATCAAAAGTTCGTGATTTGAATTGATCAAATTGCCTTATTTGGATGCCAAGTGAAAAGGGAGTAATGCCACCATCAAAGACGATAGTGTCGTTTTTGGTGCGAATGGTTGCACCTCCTGCACCAAAATTTGCACCTCGTCGAAACTCTGCGTCGATTGAATCTAGGTATGAACTCAAATAAGGCAATCCCAAGTGCTCAGCTGCACAACAAATGCCATTTTTTTTTAAGTTAAATAATCGTGTCGAGGTTACAAATTAGTGTGTAAAGGTTATGTAATTTTTGCGCATGCGTGTAGATATAATCGTGTTTGGATCCTCTTTGCCATATATTTCAACAATATTTATTGTAGAAATAAAAATTAGTATGATACGATAAACACCCCTTGATTAACGTTTGTTACTAAAACTCAAAGGCCCGAAAAAATTATATATGTACCCTAGCTAATTATGGAATGCTACCCTCGTCCATTCTAATAGGATTAGGATCCTCTATTGTCTAACGGTGTAATATCATCTATTGAGCCGTTAGATGTTTGTTACAAATTAAGGACTCAAACCCGGGCCATTTGGTTATGCAACAAACATTTAGTAGTAACTGGCGCCAATTAAACATGCGTTATTTTTCTTCGTTTTTTACACAAAACGATACTAGTTCCCAAAATATATCACACGTTCCCATTATCGAAAGGATTCTCCCTCTTAGTTTAGAAAGAAGTTGGAGGGAGTACCGATGAAGTCTATAATAAGGCGGCCGTCGGATTCTCTTCCGGCAGGCTTTCCGAAGAAACTGGCGCCGTACGGTGGCGGGATGGGCCCAAATGCTGCTGATATTCCGCCGGTGTCCGAGTTCGCATCGCCGAAGTTGTACACTGTCGGAAAATCACACGGCGGCGCAAGATGGACAAGCCTCCCCGCAGCGTCATGCAATGTTGTTGATGAAATGCATATGATAGTAAATAGCAGCAATTTTAGATACTTCATTTCTGAGTATATGAGAAAAGAATAATATATGTTACGTACGTTTATGAGAGCATTAACTTATGACTAAGTAGAGCAATTTATAATATATATATATATATATATATATATATATATATATATTTTGGTTTTTTGAGAAAAAAAATTATTTATGAATTTTGAATGAGGAGAATTTTTTTTGAAAAGGTGGCTTTATTCATGCTAAGAATGTGTAGAGAGTTTGTTGGACGATTTTGGCTTTACTTAATTTGCTGATTTTAGGGAGTGGGAGTGAGAGTGGGAGTGGGCATTATTCTTGCTAAAGTTGATTGTTCTTTTCTGCTGCACTTTGCTGGAGATGCAGTTTTGTTTTGGACTTTATATATAGAAAATGAATATCTATATTTGGTATCCTAATTACAAACACCATGCACGATGCACGTGAGTTATAATAATAATAATAATAATAATAATAATAATAATAATTTTGATCGACTAATATTTATTTATTTAGGATGATTTTCTATAAATTCTCTATTCAAATCTAGCATAAAAGAACTAATTAATTATGAAAATAACTAATAACTTTTTTTTTTTCAAAGTCGCTAATCGCTGTATTAAGAGGATGTTTTTATTTATTTATAATTTTATATCGGTATTTTACCCATTCAGAGTCGACATTGGTAGTTTTAATCGTTTAGTTGCTCTGGCGCTGGAAAGAGTAATTAGTTCATATACATAGGTGAAATATGGAAAACATTAATTAATTAGCTTATTCAAGATTTGGGATGGTATCTCAGAAAGGATCTTAGGCATAGACATTAATGGCAACAAGACATTTTTTTATTTTTTTATCAGGAAAAAAAGAAGAAGAAATGTCAGTATTAAGAAAACAAATTAGGTATACCTAATGGTCAAAGTTAAGATATTAGGCAACAAGACATTTAATTTGTGAATATAAATATGCTATATTTGTGTTGAAATCCTGCAAATTATATGTTGTACGTAGATCTACCAAACAAAAAATTGCTATTTAATTTGCCGGAGGAAGATATGTCAAAAATTGTAACCTTTTAAAGTTCAATTTAAGCAATGATTTTTTTTTTTATCTACCCTAACTTTTGGTGTCTCACTATAAACGTTTTCATTATAAAAAAACTCTTTAGTTTTTGTTTCTCTTATTGTATTAGGCAAATTAGGATTTATTTTTTCATGTTTCATATTTATAGCTATTTTAAAGATAATTATTGCTTTTCAAATTTTATTTATTAATTGGTTATTGAGGTAATTGATGCATACATATTATATAATTATATATGTTGTTCTTATATAATAGGGTTAATATGGGAAGAGTTCATCATGGCTTGAGGAAATACAAAAAAATACTTAAATTTATACAGGATCATACTTAAATAAATGTAGTCATGTTTATATTATGATCATGTTTATTTATATAATATTTAAGTATATTATGTTTATTGACTATAAAATCATGCTTATACCAATATCAATCGTAAATCATACTAAGATCAATGGTTCAAATCTATTCATATTTCTCACGTCGGAACTTATTTTTATACTTACCAAACTCGGTTAATAGTACATAATTATGGAAAGGTACAGCTCCACATTTCATGTTCATTTCGGCATAATTCCAAGTTCATAGATGGATATATTATAGAAGCCATTGTCTTTAATCCTACTATTGACTTAATTGCAATACCTTCAATTTGTTTGATTATGATAAGTATTAATTAGCGAGTGCGACGACCAATAACATTTTTGCCTTCACTTTAGTTTAACACTTATAAGTTATAGTATTTTTTTTGCCATCTAAAATTATTAAGGAACTGATGACAAATTTGAGTGGATCACTTCACGTTCGCGAATTCCAAATGCCCAGAAACGTACGTCATTTAATTTAATGTAACCTATATATTCACTAGTTATGAGGAGTGGTTTTATCATAATAATAAGGATTTAAATTACAGTTATTTTCTAATAATTCCAGGTTAATAATAGTAATAGATTTGATTGATTATAGTTTAGTATTCATAATTATGTTTTTATCCGTCCATAGTTATTAGTTTCATAACTAGAAATTATTATATCTTCAAAAAACGGTAATTATTTATAATAAAAAAGAAAAAAGAAAAAAAAAGTGTGGTATACAAGTGGGACACTAGAAAGTGGATGATGAAATTTTCGTACGAGTCTGCTTATCCAAGGTATATTAGATATTCCTCCAAAAAAAAGTATATTATACAAATAATTTTATTTCATTATAATTACAAAAAAATTCCCAATTTTTTTAATTTTAGTATTGGCCAAGATCCAACTGCCATGTGAGAGAAAGCAATTTAATACTACTTGTTAATTAAATGTCGAGATTAATCAGTTTTTCTTTTTAGTTTTGAAGCCAAAAAAAAAATCAGTTCGGAAATGGGGGATTGTGACAAGGGACACAGTTAGGTCAGCCAGAAGCACCGTGCGGACGGCTAAAACACTGACACTTTTATTCGTGTAGATTATAATTTTTCTGTATAAAAATTGACACTTTTAAAAATTGACATTTTATTTGTAAAATAATTATGCTAACGATTGACACTTTTATTCGTATAAATTAGCACTTTTTTGTATAAAGATTGACACTTTGACCCGACCACACTATGTGGCCGACCTCGCCCAAATTTTTGTCCTGTGACAATTTATATGTACTTCCTTTTAGATTAAAAACATATTGTACTTAATAATTCACGTTCAATAAAATATGTGACGTGTGTGTGTGTAGTTGACTAGTTGTTAGGGTTCGAAATTCGGACCAACATACAATGTGCTGAATAGCATTGTGCATGTGCAAATGTTGTATTCCTAATTCATGAGAAACGGACCCTCAAAACTAAAACTAAGATCATCTCCAGCGCAGGGGCGGACCCACTCATGGGCCTTGGGGAGCATGAGCTCCCTCCAACTTTTTTTTTTTATACCTAATTTTTTTTATTTGTCATAAAATTTTGTTATGGCTCCCTCAAAAAATGCAGCTAGGATGCAAAATGTGAAAAAAAAAATAAAAAAAATAGAATGAATGAATAGATTTGTAACAAACATAGTCTCAGTAGGTAAAAATAAGTTGAAAATATAAGAGAAAATAATTACACATATATATTTACACAAATATAAATAATTATGGACCGATTCTATCCCATTACAGTGTATGAAATAAGAATATTTTTAATATATTATTATTAAAAAAATTATGTTATTATTTAATACATTTATTCAAGAATATTAAAATTATGAAGAACAATGAAGCTCCCCCAAAATAAAATTTCTGGGTCCGCCCCTGCTCCAGCGTGTCGGGGCCGAGGGGCTCGAGCCCGTTCGCGAGCCCGGGCCGCGCTGGCGAGCCCCTCGTCCGGTGAGCCCGACGCGCAAATGCAAGTCCGGCTCGCGCCCTTCCCCCCCCCCCCCCCCCTGTGTTGACGTCATAATGACGTCAGCCAGGTACATTTTTTTTAATTTAAAAAAATTGATTTTTGAAGCAAAAAATAAAAATAAAAATTCAACCGTTGCAAAGCAACGGCTACCTCCTCAAATCCTCCCTATAAATACACACCCCCACAAATCATCTCTCACACATCCACAATTCATCTACACTTCTTCACAATCCCACATTTTTTTTACAAATTCAAATTATTTTCTCCTTTCTCAACCAAATCCAACGATGGATGACGAGTCATTTCTCGAATTGTTGCGATCCCAAGCCGTCGGTGGTTCCTCCTCGCATACCGACGATAATTCTCCACCCGACGATGATTCTCAAGGCGACGATGATTCTCCGCCGTCGCCATACGCCCTTCCAACCTCGGATTCGCGGCCCACGTGAGTCCTCCTACATGGAGTGATGGGCTATTCTCCTACCAGTTATCAAGACGTCTCTCCACCCGTCTTCGATCAATTCAGAACTCTGCCTTTCAAGGGAAGTCAAGGTGCGACGCAAGATCTCGAAGGGCTAAATCTATCGAGTTCGTTCGAATCAGTTTTAAATATGCGTCCAGCGGCCAAGAAGAAAGCAAGCGCATCGACCACTGCCGCCCCAAATCCGGAGTCAACCGAGCGGACGAGGCAGTACCGTACAGTCCGGAGGAGTCGGCTCATCTCATCAAGGTGTGGTCTAGCATTTCCGAAGACCCAGGAGTTGGCGATCGACAGACGGATGTCATTTTCTGGGGCAAGGTCGTAGCTAGGTACAACGCTACGATTCATACTATTGGCTCCAAGCCCAGAAATAAGAAGATGCTGAAGGGACATTATCAACGGATGTTGCCGAAATGCAACAAATTCCATGGCTACTATGCTCAAGCTGTGAGGGAGTGGAAGAGCGGAGAAGACTCAAACGACGTCTTCAACAAAGCATGTGAGCTGTAGCAAGCTGAGACGAAACAAGCTTTCCAATATGGGAAGGTCTATCAAGAGCTGTTGAAATTGCCTAAGTATGATCTTTTTCGCGGTAATAAAAAGCAGAAGGACACAGACGGGTCGTCCAACTCCAACAATCCCGACGTAGAAGCTGCTGAAGAGGATGGCTATTTTCCGGTACGCCCCCGCCCGATCGTGAACAAAAAAGTTCTCGCCCAAAGAAGGAATAAAGGAAAAGGTAAACAAGCTGAGGAGACGATTGATTTGGAGGACGTTACGGAGGGAGCCGAACATGAGTTTTGGCAATCAAATTCCCAAGTTAATCAGATGTACTTATCGATTGCAAAGAAGAAGGAGGATGTCTTGGAGAAGAAGAAGCAAGCCTATATCAGCAAGATCATGACTTCGTATAACAAGCTGCTCGCCACTGATACCACACAGATGACACCGGAGGAGTTGGAGCAGCATCACCTCCTTAGGAGTAAATTGTGGAGCATGATCGAAAAGTAGCTAGTTTAATTGTAATTTTTTTTTTAATTTTAATTCTTGTATTTCGTTTCAATTTAATAAAAAAAATTACAAAAAACTTGTTACTTTTTTAATTGAAAATAAAATTAATTTAATAAATAAATCGATCGAAAAACGAAACAAAAATCGAATTAAAAAAAACATATCAAAAATTAAAAATAAAGCGAATTAAAAATAAGAGAGCCCAGGAGAGGGGCTTGCGGCTGGAGATGAAATCTGGAGAGAGCCCCTCCCCACCGAAATAGTGCCGCAAGCCCCTAAAACGGGCTTGAGGCTGGAGATGCTCTAATACTAATGTTTTAAAATTCGCTAGTCGCTAGTCAGACCGTGGGGAGATTCAGGGGCGGACTCAGGATAAAATCACCGAGGGGGCTAGTCTATAGAAAAAAATTCTTCGACGTGAAATGAACATAAATTTTTAACGAAACATACACTAATACATAGAAATTTCGTCGACCACTGTGGGGGCTTCAGCCCGCGCTTGCCCCCACGTAGGTCCGCCCCTGGGGAGATTAGCACCTAAGCGGTTAGGCGGGAACTAGCCGGATTAAAATTATAATGCTTATTTTATTTATTTATTATTTTTACACTATATTCTAAAGTGTAAACTATATAAAAATATATTATTCGTAATTTTATTTTCTTATTTATGATAAAAACATATAATATACTAATTAATAGTTTAAATTCCATAAACTTAGTAGTCTTCCAAATAAATTTCATAATCTATGATAAATTTTCATAAATTTAAACATGAAATCTATAATTTTGAACATAAATAAATTAAATATAAGAATTTAAAGTTAAAATTCTAAATCTCTAATTAAATCAGTCTAACTCGCCTAGAACCCGACTACCCTGCCCAGCCCACCTTGAGCCCGCCAAGGCGCCGATTAACTTTCGAGCGCCCAGAGCCTGCCAACTAGCCAAAAGTCAGGTCGGCCATGGTCCGCCTAGTGCCTAGGCCGATTTTTAGAACATTGACTAAAATTATATTTTGATAATTTATTCCGATCCTGATCATTCTATATATCTATTCTATTATTCTCTCCATTTTTTCCGAAGTGACTCACTTATATTCAATATGTGAGGTATAAAATATTATAATGAGTCACTTCAGAAGGAGTACTATTATTTTTATTCCAATATATTCAATTTGTCTTGTTGTATATTTTATACCTCATATGTATTCAATAAAAAAGATAAATGGAGCATGAGGGAAGGAGTATTAATAGTTTAACATCTATCATTCTATTGGCATGCAATAAATACATATAACATATAGATTTTTAATTAAGCAATAATAATGAATTTACTTAAATTGAGATTAATAATAACATATGTTAACCATCAAATGGTCACCAAGGTTTTGTGTTCAATGTTATTTTCTTTTCTCATTATATAATCAAATTCACAATTTTGTTTTTTAAAAACATCAAATAAGACGTTGAGTGCCCGCAACTAACAATAGAAATAATTTGTTAAGCACACCCAAAATTCCCACTAAGAAAAGCCCCTTTTTCCCAATCATCAATCTTTCAAAAGACGAGTAAAGAGAAAGTTCCCAGCTGCCTGCGAATTCCAGTATTCTGTAAAATAATCAATTTCTTATTACAAAAATACAATAAAGTTCAAGAAAAGCTAAACCCCTTTGTTTTTAATATCCCGGGTCAAATTCCCTTTTCCTGCAATGGATTCTGAATCCTGCAATGGCACCTGGAGATGAAGAAATTTTCCCAAGACTCTAGTTTTCGCTGCTCAGGTCTCTCTCTCTCTCTCATTGATCCTGAAAGTGGGATCTTGAAAAAAGTTGGTTGTCTTGAGAAGTTACAATTTTGATGGATGTTTCGAGTACCCATTGAAATTCAGGGAGATGGGCATTAACTGAAATTTCACATTTGTGCTTAGGTTGCAAGTAACCATTCTCTGTGTGGACACACAAATTTGGTGTATATTGCGTGTTTGGATTTCTTTCTTGGTCTCATCTCAACTTTTTTGGAGTTTAGTCTAATCTAATTAATATGGAGTAATTGCAGATAAAATAGTAGGTATTATGTATATATCTGATAAGAGTTGTTTGATAGAGACTTTGATCCTCTTTCTAAAGTCGGTCCACCGTTTACCAATACGTTAGTCTTCTCTCTCGAAGCCGCCTTTGCTCTAAATCTTCTTTGAATTTTCTTTTGCATCGGTATATATATATCAGCATCTATTTACTTACTACTGCAGAATTTGTTTTTTTATTCTTTCTATTTTTGATTGTTTTTCTTGAGTTTTTAAGAGGTTCTGTAACTTGATTCCTTGTTTGTCTTGTAATAATTGGACTTTTCGTTTCTGGTAAGTCTTTGGGGGAAACTGATATTTATGTCAGAACTTTTGGGATTTTTAATTGACAGATTTTTATGATTCTTTTCTGTGGTGTAGGATAATTGTGGATTTTTTGGTTATTTTTTTGTTGGTATTCTGATTTGATGGGAAATAAAAGCTCAAGCCCTAAAGATGAGGGGAGTTGGAGGGGAGCTTCAACAACTCGGACTAGTTCATCATCTGGTTGGCAGCATGATTATTCTCATGCAACATTTTCACAATATGCACAAAATTATCCGAAGCCGAATCAGCATGCAACGGCTGGTTCTAGTACTTCATCGGGGTGGAAAAGTGATGACATTGAACCGTCGAATTCACAGTATGATCAGAGTCCGCCTGTAGCGTATCCTTATCCGGCACCGGCAGGATATCCTTCGACTGAGCAGTACTATGCTCCTCCCCAAGAGTATGCGCCTCCGGCTCCTGCACCTGCCTCATATCCTTATCCTATGTCTACTTCTCAAGTTCATGCACCGAAAAAGAAACTTGATAAGAGGTATTCGAGGATTGCTGACAACTACCGTTCATTAGAGGAGGTATGTTTGGGGTAATCTGTGAAAAGGAAGGCCTTAGATTTTTGGTGTGTTATATCTTGAGTACTGTTGTTACTTCCATTGAAATGGTTTAGGTGGAAGAAAGGAGCATATGTTATGTGGATAGGGAAAGTGTAGCTTCAGTATCATGACCATGTAAAATGCATGCGGAATTTTCACCTTTGATAGCAAAAATGGGGACAAGACTGAGGCAACTATGAAATTCTCCAGTAACGTTTTTGCAACTCATGATATGTCTATTTGATGGTGCAAGGCATGGGCTCCATGAACTTGCCTGGGATAAAACATTAAGTGCAGTGTCGCTGCCTTAATATTTTGATGTTGGGGATTTATATAGGTTTCTTAGGAGAAAACAATTGTGGCTTTAACTTGATTTCTGAGTGAGGTGGAGAATATAGATCATTAGATCCTCTTTGTTTGCACTTTCTGATAACATTTTCCCTTTGGGGAGATGAATGCAGAGAGTATACACTGGAAATTGGATCTCGATCTCCTTTTGATATAGGTCTAAAACATGATATAATTTGCCTGTAAAGAGGGCAATAGAGAATAATAATTCATTGGAAATAGAAAATGCTTAAAATTCTTGCTTCAGAACGACTCATCTTAATGTTATGATATCTATAACTCTAATACTAAGGATGACATTTGAATAGTTAATAATGGCTTGAAAGCCAAAGCCAGATTTATGTTAATGTAGAAGGATATTCAATAATGCTGATCTGAATTACAATGACCTTATGCTGATCTGTATAAATTCTATTTTCTGCTATGATTCTTCAAAGTCACATTCTTCCTAATATATATGCCATCATACATACAGTAAAACCTCTACAAATTAATAACCTTGGGACCATGAAATTTTATTAATTTAGAGAGATATTAATATATCGATAGATTAATATTTTATTAATTAAAAGAGAGACTTTTTTAAATTTAGCAAATTTAGTACAAATGTATTGAAAATAAATGAATTTATATATGTTATATTGATTATATTCATGCATCAACTAATTATTTGTAACTAATTAAATATATTCATGTATTTTATCAATTCAATGTATGCATATTCATTGAAATACTTAAATATGCATGTATACATTAATTCGTTGCACTTTGAATAACTATTATAGTCAATTAAAGACATTCATGCATGATGAATGAAACATATATTCCCTCCGTCTCAGTTCAATTATCTCATATTTTGAATATATGTAAAGGATAAAATAATAAAACGAGATAATTAAACTGAGACATAGGGAGTAATATATAAATCTCAATATATAAATAAAATAATTCATAACACCCAACCACGTCTTCTCATCTAAAAGACATTGCAAAATCATCCATGAATGATCAAATGCGTAAAACATTATGTGAATATAAGATAGATCATCTCACATGTACTCAAAAAAATTTATAAGAGTGAGTTGATGAAAAATATCGTTCAAAAGTTAGTTAATGTACAATATCAAACACTCTCAAGAAATCAAGTAACAATAGATTCATATTTTAGCAAATTACTATAATATTTATAATTATATATTTATGAATTATTAATTTAGAGTTTTAATGGGACTTAATATTTATAAAGGGATTTTCTGAAAAACTATTATTATATTATCTTATCGAATTCGATGATTTTTTACAAAGGTCCAAGTCGGGACTAGGAGATTTTATTATTTTAGAGAGGTTATTAATTTATAGAGTATTAATTTATAAAGGTTTTACTGTATATAGGGGTATAGTATAGGAGATTCATTTATGTGTGCTGATTTCTGCAGGTTTCTGAAGCTCTTGCACGAGCAGGTCTTGAGTCTTCGAATCTAATTATTGGGATTGATTTTACTAAGAGCAATGAATGGACTGGTAAATCTATTTTGTCCCTTGTAGATTAATAGCATAACTAAAACTTCTGGAGAAATACTCTAAACTCGGTTTCCTTTTTTAGGCAAGAACTCATATAATGGTCGAAACTTACATCACATTGGAAGTGGCCTGAATCCCTACGAACAAGCAATATCCATTGTTGGGAAAACCATGGCAGCTTTTGATGATGATAATTTGATCCCTTGTTTTGGGTTTGGAGATGGTACTACACGATTAATTAAGATTTTTTAAATGTATAATTGACTTATCTATCTGTAATCTGTTTTGATTTTTTTGTTTTTTTTTTGTTTTAATTGAACTCGGCAGCATCAACTCATGATCAAGATATATTTAGTTTTTATCCTGATGGAAGATGTTGCAATGGATTTGAGGAAGTTCTACGCCGTTACAGAGAACTTGTTCCCAATCTGAAACTGGCAGGTTGATCCCACATATTAGTCTGTATTTTAGAGCTTATATTAATATTAGACTTTTTTCTTAGACTTGCTTTGCTGCAGGGCCAACATCATTCGCACCAATAATCGAAATGGCCATGACTGTTGTTGAGCAGAATCGGGGCCAGTACCATGTTCTAGTTATTATTGCAGATGGACAGGTATGCTTCTTCATTCCTTTTAAACGTGTGTATTCTTGTATTAATAGTGTGTATGCTGAAATACTGTGAAGCTCCAAACAAAACTTCGAATTAATAACTAAAAGAGCATAGATGTATCATGAGAAGCTGTTATTTTTGCATGTCTCGGAATTATCTTTTCTTTTGGTCATCAATCACTGTTGGAAGCTCAAGAAAATTTTGTATCTTGTTTAGAGATGTACTCGTTTCAGTAATATTCATTCTGATGGACACATTTGATTACTTAGGTGCTATTGCAGCTTTCTTACTGTTATTTTTTATTCGGTTGTTTGCGTCTCATATATCTTGTTGTCTCCTTAGGTCACCAGAAGTGTTGATACCGAATACGGTCAGTTGAGTCCGCAGGAGCAGAAAACTGTTCAAGCAATAGTTGAAGCTAGGTAAATATTAGTAAACACGAGCTGAATAGCATTTCTCAAATTTGAAGTAAATATATTTGAGTAATGTTGCAATAAATCCTGCAGCAAGTTGCCTCTATCCATTGTTTTGGTTGGGGTCGGAGATGGCCCCTGGGATATGATGAAGGAATTCGACGACAATATCCCTGCACGCGAGTTCGATAATTTCCAAGTAAGTCTCTTGCTTCAGATTTTATTATCAATTCATTAACGTATTACGTGTTCTTCACTGAGATGCTATTTGGGCTTCTAGTTTGTCAACTTCACGGAGATCATGGCTAAAAATACACATCAAACTCGAAAAGAAACAGAGTTTGCTCTTTCAGCATTGATGGAAATCCCTGCTCAGTATAAAGCAACTTTGGAGCTTAATCTATTAGGGTAATCTTTGCTTCACGTCGTTTGTTTCATCATCTTGTCTAGTATTTACGATTCTGTCCATGTTTACTCAGTGATTTTGATGCGTATTTTTTCATGTTATGGGCATTTTAGTGGAAGAAAAGGGTACGTTCCGGAGAGAGTTGCTCTTCCTCCTCCTGTCTACAGTGCAGCAGCATTTGGTGGCAGTTCAAAGTCCTCGACTGCAGATAATCTTCAATATAGCTCGAGTTCATATTACGACTACACTGCTCCTGCTGCTACAGCTCCTTCAGTTCCAAGTTCTAATTATGAACACCAGGTAAATACATGCATGCCTAGACTTTTAACGAGAACATATAACATATATATTTTCCGATAGCAACTACTACCTCCGTCCATGATAAGTAGACACCAGTTTTTTTTCACACTGGTTTTGGGGCCTTGTAATGATGGTTTTTAAAGTGGATTTTTGTACATCTGACACACATACAAGTCATGAACTTAAATAATACTCTCTCCGTCCCCTCCCGAATTGGTGCAAAACTTTTGGGCGCAAACCAAATATTTTAAAACACGGTTCATTTCTATAGAATTTTGGCCTCTTTAAGTGTCTTCCTACATCATGTATGATCAAGAACTAAATACGAATTGGTTTTGCAGATTTGTCCCATTTGCCTTAGTAATCCGAAGGACATGGCTTTTGGCTGCGGTCATCAGGTAAATCTATTTCTTCGACTCATAAATCGAGTTATAAGAAAAGGATAATACACTGAGATAAATCTATTCTATTTTCATTAGACATGTTGCGATTGTGGACAAGAACTTCAGCTATGTCCGATTTGCCGGAGTCGGATAGAGACGAGAATTAAGCTTTTCTGAAGCCCTAGGAAGTAGCTCCGTCGATGCATCGGTACTAACTTCACCACCAAATTCTTTATTTTTGTTTTTGACGTCTTACGAATTGAAGCCATAGCCTCTTTTACATTATTTGGTTGCCCATTGTTGGTTTTAATTTCGGCCCCACAGCTCAAAGAAAATGAAGAAATCTGAAAAGGGAACGCTGCTTGATTAAAGAATTTTACTGCCTTGAAAAGAAACGGATTATTTGTATATACTTTGTTTTTGTTGATACAGTTTGCTGTGCATCAAATATTGTTTCTGTAGTTGAATTTGCAGATGTGAATATGCATTTACTGGAGATTGGAGTTATTTTTGCTTTTTTTATTCATTGATGTATAAAACCTTAGTACTTTTTCCCCCTAGTTGTATCATTGTATGGTTTAATCAATGCTAGATTTGGTGAACTGTCTACTTCAAACACAATAACACAAGAATCTATATTCAATTAGTAACATATTTAGTATGTAGCAAAATCTATTTGGTGTTAAGCATTAGTAATATCTCACTTGAATTTCGATGTTCAGATGTTATAGTTACATTTTTTGTGTGCAAACTGTACATGATACTAGCTCTTGAAACAATGAATACATGTAGGTTATAAATTGGTCAGCCCGGTTCGGCTTGACGGGCGAGCCTAGTTTTAGGTCGAGCTAGATCACATATATATATGGTCCGATGGAATTTCAGGTCTGGTCGGGATGACGGGGTCATTTTGCACTATAGGGTATGTTTGGTAGCTTTCATGAGAAAAGACTAGATAATAAAAACCATAAAACATTATCTTGACGAGGTATGTTTATCCAAGATAATTTTATCTGAGGGGGAACGTTAAATAATTTCACGGTATTGAAATAACTTATTAGGATACCAAACAGGCAGAAAAGACGAGATAACATTATTTATCTTGGCTTTTTACGGCTTTTCTTGGCTACCTGTTGAGGTCTATTGAAATAAGTAAGTAAAGGTTGCATTATGATGGTGAAAGTTCATTACTCTCTAAGGAGCCTTTACTAGAGGAAATAAGCATAGATTGATTAATTTTGTCCGATATATAATTGGGAGTTATTTCAAAGCTAGTACTCCGTATTAGGTCTGCACTTTGTCCTTAATATGCATAGTTGCATACGACTGAAACACATGAGATAACTTTTACAAAACAGGGTATCGACTATCGAGCAATTACAATCATAATTTTTTATACCTTACAAATTATTGCAACAATTTGTTATACGAAAACCATATAATAAGGAACAGTGGCAAATGCTCCTATGAAATAAACATCGTGTGTAATGTACATAAGTAAACATACATTTATTGCATGAAGTAATTCCTTGTGACCTAGCACCGTTAATTACTGTAAATGTATTGGTTTGACATAGTTGAGCCATAATTGTAAATATAGCTGTCACAGCCTTAAATTTAATAGAGGAAACAACGCATTGTACTTCCATCTTCCCAATCCTTTGTAAATAACTAAATTAAATTATTAAAATATAATTACAAGTACTTATCAAGAAAAAATATATACAGTATATAACAACAAGTGCTAATTAATAGTAAGTCCATTAGTTTCACTCAACTAATATGAAATTTTCATATCGTTTCATGTGCTTCGTACTCGAATGAAAACTAAAAATAATAAACAAATGGGTGTAATTAATCACATCATTTTAAAAACAGGGCATAATTAATTATGCTACATTCTGCATTATAGCATTCATTCTTTATCTTCATCCACGTGCCTACTCTTAACTTAACGATTGATTAATGTTTAACTCAAATAATGTTTTACGCAACTTTGACGTCTAGCACAATCTATATTTAGCATGCAAATTATATTCCAATAATATAAAATTATGATCAAAATGTTAATTAAAGGCTCGTTTTTTTCACTACATCGCATTCATCTCTCAGTCTAACAATTAAAACACATAGAAAAAAAAGAAAAAAAAGAAAAGAGGAATAATTAATAGCTATAAAGTTAATTAGTTTAACATTAAACCCTAATACTTCAATTTTTTTATATTTTATTTTTACTTTTCACGTTCCCACTTCCCCAGACGAATATGACTCTTTGTCTCTTCAAAATTAATGATAAAAAATGACAATAATCAAGACATATAGTAGTATAATCTAACCACAATCAAGAATTTATATAGAAAGCAACACTCCACCCCATTTCACCAAAAAAGAACATCAAATAAATAGAGACCGAGGTAGCTAGCTACACCATTTTCTTGCAATCAATTCCCTCAATAAAATAACTAACCTAACTCCCAATCAATTTCCCGTCAATAATAGCAAGGTAGAGATTCCATGTGCATGCACAAATTCTATATAACACGAGGAAAAAAATTGATTGCCCATTTCCTAAAATCTTCTTGATCTCAAACCTTGTAAAACATGATCATGGCCTCACCAAGTGCAGATATCTCATACCAAAGACTGAAGCAAGAGATCTTGTCAGACAACGAAGACGAGACGAAGAGATCGTGGAAGAACTCTAGGCGGCGGAGAGTGCGTGTGGCGAGGAAAGTGAGAGTGAAAATTCCAAGATGCAAGAATTTGTTGGGAAGAAAAGTAAGTTTAGTTAAGATAGTGTGGAGCAAGATTTGTAAGAGGATGAAGGAAAGCCAATCAAATTTTGGTGATTTATTTGCGGGGAATTATTTGTTCACCCAAGTTACTCCAACTCCATTCAAGTATAGTAGTCATGCTTTTTTGGGATATTATAATTAGTTCTTCATGCTTGATATTCCAAATTTAGCTTCTTCTTCTTCTATTTTTTTTGGAATTTGTTTTGTAGTGGAATATGTGCTAGTTTGAATTCTATATTACTTCTTATTGTGTTTTGTTGGTTGGTGGAGGCCACTATAATACTATGGCTGCATGTATTGTGTGCGCTAGTGAAATAATATACGCCAACCCTAGAAATTGATAGACCGAGAAAATTAAAATGTGGTTCATTGATTTCTTGTATCAATTTATCATAGTATATTTTTCATATCATCGTTATGATTTTACCTCTCGGGTGCAACTATCGTCATGGAAAGGGAATGATGGATGCGGGGTTCACTCACGTTCAAAAATGGATGAAGCTCATATGTCATAGACGATCGGAAAAAAAAAAAAAAGAAGCATGTAGGCCACGGACGGATGAAATATTAGAATTGGGTCATCCACCCTCTTAAAATGCCATATAAGAGGAGAAGGATACTCAATCTATACATAAAGTTCGGGACCTTACCCAAATTGATGCGACAAATGGATAACTTCGACACATTTACATGCATGTAACTAAGATCGATTAAAATTAACGATTTTTTTAACAATCAATCTAAAATAAAAAAATGTGATGAGTTGAAAGGGCACAAATTTTAATTTTTATATCACTTCTCGCTCTAACAAAGAAAAAGAGTGAGCGCACAACCGACCATAAATTCCAAATTAATTTGTAGTAGATCAAAAAATAAGAACATGAATGAGACCAAACTGTCCTAACAAACTCTGGTAAACATATAATCTTCAAATTCATTACAGTTAGAGAAGATGATCTCATATGGCCAGGCATAAAATTAAAAATAATTGAAAAAGAAAAATGAAAAAATAGCGGCATTGTTAAGGATAAAAACTAGCTCTCTTGAATATCTCATTCACAGCTTGACATGTGGTAACACGTGGCGTATATCCTAGTACTCGAACACTTGGAGATATTTAGAAAATCCACTTAAAGGGTTCTGAGCTCATGGACAGAACCCGTGTTTCGCCAGAACCTCCTCCCGTTCACCAAAGTCCCCTCCTAATTCTGATGTGGAACCAATGTTCCAAAGCGTCCAGAAGGCAGAACCTTTCCATGACTTCTGTATTCTGCCAGAAGCTATTGTAGGCCCAAAACTCTAAAGGTTTTGTATCAGGCAGAACCCAAAACCTCACTCTCTGACCCTGAATAAGATCTGATTGCACGTGGCCATCACACCCGGATCCTAACCTGGGTAGCTATGATACTCCTATAACTAACACATGGGACCACCTTACGTGTCTTACTCTCATTGGATAATACATTCACTTTAATTGTAGCACAGGGAAGGCACTGTAGCCATATGATCACCTTGTCCCTCGATAAAAGACGATGGTGCCCCTCAATACCATAAGAAAAAGGCAATCTTGCCCTCACCCACCTCATAGGTATAAATAGTTTATTTTCTTCATACACGAGGTAACAATTCATTCATTCTCTACCACTCCACTTGAGAGCTCCAAGGAATTTGTTAAGGAATCTCTTTCAGGCTCTCCACACACTCACTTCCCTACTGCATTTCTCTTCCTAGAGTCTTCTCACATCGGAGAAGTCTCGCAACCTCCATAAACGCTTACTGACTTGAGCATCGGAGTCACTTCCCCGGAAAACCTCCTCCGGGCCCTGTTTTGCTGATACTGATACTGGAGTTACCCTCAGGTCCTATTTTGCAGATACTGGAGTTGCAGCCACGGTGGAAGACTTCCCTGAAGCTGGATTGAGCGAAGGTCTCCATCCTTTTCTCTTATTCCTGAAATCCCTGTGTTGTTTTATAGATCCCTAACCCAGATCTAACAGGCACGAAAGCTTTTCTTTTTCTTTTCTTTTTTTTTTCTTTTTCTTTTTTCTTTTCCGATTTTTCGAGTACAATGTATTGTCTCCTCGTATGTTAGGCATACATATTTGTTTTAACTTTAATTAAAAGTTGTTTTCATGATTGTTGAGTTTTAGGAAATTAATGGAAACATAAATGCAACGCCGGCAGTCAAAATTGAGATGCATTTACTTTGACGGATATAACTAATCTCATGAGATGAGATAAAACATGAGAGGAGATAGGATTATTCTAAATCTATGTGTACGGGTGAGATTCATATTCTATGATTAGTATCAAATTAAGGGATAAAGTGCGAGCCAATAACGAACATTGAGATATGCTCTATTTTTAATCATTCAAAATAAACATGGAATTAAACTGGATAAAATAAATGTGTGCATTGTAACTTATATTTTAGCTTGTTTCGTAAATGTTGAGTTTAAGACTACATGAGCGAAAATAAATCAAAAGGTCATGCTAATTCATGACCTGAGCGGTGAACACAACCTAAGGGTCATACTACTTCTGTCCCAAATTTCTTGAGACGTTTCTTTTATTTTACACTCATATATATTAAAAAACGTGTCAAGAAATATGAGACGGAGGGAGTACTATTTTTTATATTTTCACTTTGACGCATGGCAAGTTTTTATTTGGCAGTGATAATTGTTATTTGTATTTTTTTTAGCTGTAATATAATGTTTCATACATTATTTCGTACCTTGGTTTATTTATTTTAATTCTTCTATTAAAATTCTAGTACTCCCACATCTCAATTTATTAACCCCGGAAGTAATAAACACAATAATTAAGGGTAATGGGTAATGGGAACAATAATCGAGGTATTTGTGTACAAATTTTTGGAACTCCAATCGAGCATCGACTTCTTAGACTTCATTTAGGTTTCAATCCTCTCAAGACTATCCTGCATAGACTTCAATCAGGAATCTTTCTGTGTTCTTTCTGTGTTCTGTGCTTCTGTTGGAACTCCAATCTTCCTTCAGTTTCGCACCTCTTTTATGCATCCCAGTTTTATACTCCTAATTAAAAAAAATATATGTATTAAATTATTAAACCATAGTGTTGTTTAGAAATTTCGAATCGAAATCGCACTATGTGGAAAAGCGTGTTTGTTGTTTAGAGGAAACAATTCGATGCAAGAGAGGTGCACAGAACTCCAATACACCAGCCTTGAAAAGCCGCCACGTGGGCAATCTTCTCAACCCCAAGGGTTTATCACCGCAGTTCGACTTCTTCAACTTTCTGCAAATTAAAACCCCCCAAAAACCCCCATTTCAGTTTTCCCCGATTGCTCCTTCCGCTATGAAGCTCCTCCGCGCGATCTCAGGTGCTCCTCTCGAATTTATCTACCATTCATGGAAAATGCGTGTCTCGTTATGTATATATGTGCGTGTGTGTACTGGTGAATCTAACATAGATTTGGAATTTTAATTTACTGTATAAGTAGTGGGTGATGAATTACTCATATATATGTAATAATGTAGGTATCTTGGATTGGGTTGGCAATGCATAGATTTTTTTTTATTTTTTTTATTTGGATATTTTTCTGATTGCTGTGTGTTCAGGAAATCATCGTGCTGTGGTTCGAGCGATAGGGCGTCGGAATTTCTGCGCACGGGCGGAGGAGTATGCAAAGCGAAATTATGCTAGCAATGAGCCTGGATACAATACTGTGATTAACTCGCTCACTGCTCAGCGAAGGTTTTGTCCATTTCTTTTCCGTACTACTCTTCTTTTTTCCTTCCAGTTTTTTCGATTAGATGGGCTGTGGTGTTCTATCGGATGTGGAAATCGGAAAAACATCGTAAGCTGAGTGCTATAACCTTTTATTGGTAGATATGACGTTTTTGTAGGGGAGATATGATGAATTTAGATTTTTTTTTTTTCTTTTTTTTTTTTTGTTTTTCAATTGTCTTGTGCTAGACATATGCAAAAGTTACATTTGGATTTTTCGTTTCTAGCTAAATCATGAAAGAAAGGTCTCATGTTTTGTTTTCATCTTTCTAATGCTGGTTATGATTTTCGAATATTAGGCCTTTTTTGCTGAGGGATGTCTATGATGATATGATGCTGGATGGTGTGAAGCCAGAGAGGGAGACATTTCACTCACTTATTATAGGGACGATGAAAGGGGCTCGATTACAAGATGCCTTCTTTTTCCGCGATGAAATGAAAGCTATGGGTTTGGTTCCTGATGTACGTTGTTCTCCATATTTTCGACACCACTTATGCTTTTAAATTGTAGTTGATCAGTAAAATTGGATTCACATTCCATTTTTGTCTTGGAGTGTTACACGCTTAGTATGATTATGAGTTAGTATGGAAAAGATGATATCAGAAGATCAGTGATCCAGATCTGATGCCTGTGGACATGGGACTAGTCCTATTTCTGTTTTTCAGATGATTGTTGCCAGTTTCTTATACACAATAATTGGAACTGCTTTTATCTCCATCAGGTGGCTATGTACAACTACTTGATATCTACCTGTGGGAAGTGCCATAACTCTGATCAGGCAATTGAGGTATTGGCACAGCTTAGATTGCATTGTTTCTATCTTTGTGCTATATTTGACGCAGTTAAAGAAAAATGAAATGTAATCTTAAATGCTGTTGTTCCTACTGAAGCTTCTAGAGGATATGAAGAGGGCAGAAGTGAAACCTACTGGACAAACCTACATATGTCTACTTCATACATGTGCAGCATCTGGCAGATTTGATCGCGTGTAAGATTATTGTTTTTATTAGTTTGATTTTGCATTTCCCTTTTAAACTCACTGTATTCTAGTGAACGGTAATACAACGTATTTGTTATTCCCGAACAGTCGACATATGTTTACTTGTGCCTGGGCATGTCCCTGCTCAATATACTGTAGTCTCTCTTATCACTTCTTGTTGCGTTATCTTTCTTCATTTTCTTTCGTAATATATATTTTTTTGTTTTTTGGTCTACTTGCACATTTCAGGTTTTGGTTTCTTAATTGATAATGTTATTTGTAAGCATCGTAATAGCACTTTATCTGTATACTACCTTACAGATATTCAATAGTTCGAGATATGACTGCTGCTGGTCTTGGTTTAAACAAATTTTGCTATGCTGGACTTATAATTGCACATATGTACAAGAAACCCCGCTTCGAAGATACAGCTTCTAGAGTAAATATCCAATCAAGCTTGTAATTTTTTTTGTGATGTGCGCATTACATTACGATGAATGATTTTACAGATAAAATTGTTTGATATATATCTTGCTCCTTTTTCTTTCTGGCAAGATTATTGAGCTAGTTGAGCAGTCTAAAGGATGGTCCTCAGTTGATCATACAACAGACATTGCTGAAAATGTCATGAAGGGAATCACTGAAGAAGAACTATACAATCTGCCCACGTCGGAATATGTTCATCGCCGTGGTGGATTCTTATTCAGACAGTTAACTGTTTACCATGTTGCATTTCAAGCTTGTGCTTCTCTTGGGGATGTTCAGGTAATAAGTGAATGGTATAGTGCAGTCTATAGTTGGGCTGCTCTTCTTCATCCTTTTCTAATTGCCTTTAGTTATCGCTCCAAACCTTCTTGGCTGGATAATGTGCAGACATGTGTTTATGCAACATGTGGCTTGTGCTTAGTACGACTTCTAACTCATATTTTGTCTGATTTTAACTTATATACGCACCTTTCATCTGAGTTTAATTGATATTAGAATGATACTGCTCTATCATATCTTTCTGGTCGAAGTATGCTCCCATTTGATTCTTTATAGACTTTGGGGTCAATAGTAGTGTTTTAATAGTTGCAAAGTATTTTTGGCGAGTGTTGCGCGTATTGCACTTTATTTTTGTTACATATCAGGATTCAACATTCCTAGTTTGTTGATACTTGAGTGTTTTTTAGGAATCAGCTAAGTAGGTGTATTATAAGAGATTAGTATTACGCTCAATATAAGAAGACATGATAGAATGTGGTTGGCCACTTTGCCTCTTTCCAATTATTTTTTATCATTTTAAAACTTTCTTCCTTACTAAGCAAAATTGTTTCAAGAAAAAACATGCTACTATTACGTATTTCCTTTATAGTCAAAACATAGCTAAGTGATTCAGGGCAGTAAAAGCACATGTACTATGGCATGTATGTAATTGTGCTCGCTTCAGGATATTGATAGCTCACAAGAAAGTGATCTTTTGAAAGTAACTCTTATCTTCACCTACATTTGGGTTGACTATTCATTCCTGGCAGGCTACTGAAAAACTTGTGGAGCTGCTAGAGAAGGATGGAAGAACTCCTGATGTCTTCATATTGCTGCAAATTATGAGGTATGTGATCATCCCCGGCTACCACTGTATCAAAAGAATCTTCTGTTGTTTCCTTACTATGCAACCTTCATGATAGTTGACCTTTTGTTGAAACCACCAATGCATTCAGAATGAACTATTTATATTTGACCAAGAATTTTAAACATGTCAGCCACCTTTTATTGACTTTTGTATTAAAAGATTCAATTTATCTGCAAAACCTAGGACTACCAGATCAGGATATTGTACTTCATGTAAATCTGAACTGAACTACTGGAGCATCCTGAAAAGCGGCCAATGACTTACTAATGTTGCATAAGCTACATTATAGCAGCTAGAACTCTCTTCAGGCTGAAATTTTTCATACTTGTAGATTGCGTTCTTCACCTTTTCAATCATATCACAAATAATGTCGAGTGCCAAACAAGTTGATAGAAATTAGGAGATCTGTTTTACTATATACTAATCAGAGAAATGATATGCTACTCACCTCCCGGTGGGCACCTTCGTGGGCACCTCGTCGTTTTATCACGTTTGCATTGCTTTTTTTTAATTTTTATTTTTATTCTATATTCTAGTATCTTAGAAATTAATTTACAAATCATAAAATCTAAAAAATCAATGTTCAATTTATTTTTTTTTTATTTTTAACTTCAAAAAATGAGTAGTAAAATAAATCGAGCTTCGATTTTTATGTATTTTTTAGATTTTATGATTTGTAAATTAATTTCTAAGATACTAGAATATAGAATAAAAATAAAAATTAAAAAAAAGCAATGCAAACGTGATAAAACGACGAGGTGCCCACGAAGGTGCCCACCGGGAGGTGAGTAGCATATCATTTCTCATACTAATCATACCCAATGCATGTACATGTAGGCTAGAACACGAGCCCCTAATGTACTACAGATTTTCTATTACCGGATCATGTGTCAAAAACTGCTCTTGCTTCCTAGCCATTTAACTAATACTGAGCTGTTCTATGCTTATTTCCCTAATGCAGGTGCTATGTTAGTAGTGGGGATTTGGACCGGGGGCTGAATATGTTTAAAGAATACCTTGATTCAAACAGACCCGCTATGGTAGAATTTTATGTGGTGAGTTCTTAAGCAGACCTTTATTCTACCAGAGAATGTATTTGTGTTACATTCACTACTTTGTCCCTTCTCTGGCACCATCCATATTAAAATAGAAAGATTAAATTATTTTGGTCTATTATGAAATACTATGGTAAATTACTTTTATTTACTTCTGTGTTCCTGTAGGAGTAGATTGTTTGATTCCTAAACTTCTCATACTTGATGGTTTACTGTTAGGAGTAGAAAAATAAATAAGAACAGAAAGAAAGAACACCACACGGCAAAGCCGTTCAGCCTAGGGCTCAATAATTCCAATACTTCAATAATAATCCTTCAAACCCTAATGAACAATATTTATAATACTCCTAACCCTAGTCCTACCATAATACGACAAATATATCCTTCCATAATTAAAATAATAAAATCAAATCCTAAACTAGAAGCAATAGAATAAATACTAGAATTAATAGAATAAATAACAATTCAGCCCAAAGGCTAAGCCCGCCCCCGCCTCTATCTTTTCCTCAACATTCTGCTTCCTAACAATCCTTCCCCCTTCGAATCAACCTTGTCCCCAAGGTTGAAATCAAGTAATTGCTGCTGAAACGGCTTTATCTCCACCCCAATCCTTCGTTTGGATCACCCGGATCGAACGGTCCCACAGTCTCTAGAAATTCTACCCGGCCGAAATCTAGTAGCTCATCCTCCTCCGCCAACAAAACTCTTAGTTGCTTCAACGGGCACTCATGCCCCGGCGTGTATGGTTTCTTGCAGCGGTAGCACAACCCTTTAGCCCGCAAATCTGCATATTCATTAGGTGAAAGACGAGTGAAACGTGTCTGATTTGCATTCTGCCCCGGTGCACCACGATTGCCCTGAGTCGTTCCTGACCCTGAATTGGTACTAAATGTTGGCCTCGGGTAAGAGTTAGCGCGAATAGGCGCACTAACTATTCCGTTATTTGCTCGACCTCCGGACTGCAATGCCAAATTATCTTCCACATCCCTTGCAAGTTCCATGGTTGTCTCCAAATCTCCAGGACGTAACACCCTCAGTCCACCGCGTACCGAATCAGCCAAACCTTTCATAAAGTATCCCAGATAGTGTTCGTCGCTGAGACCCGGAACCTGGCCGGCTAGTTGCACAAACAGATTGATATATTCATCAACCGAACCAGATTGTTTGACGTCGGCCAATCGCTCAAAGGGACCCCCTTTGAATCGCGTGTCAAACCTTGATACGAGCGCCTTTGAGAACTCCTCCCACGAGAGTTCTGGTTTGCGAGCACGCAGCCATGTTACCCAGTACAGAGCGGATTCCTCCATGGCAACCACCGCCAACGGCACCTTCTTTTCCGCACCTGTGTTGTGAATCTCGAACTGTTGGTTAGCCCGAGCCAACCACCCAATGGGGTCGCTGCCGTTGAAAGGAGGCAACTGCACCGCTGTCACTGCTGGCGAGGAATTCGGATCAGTTACCGCTGACCCTTCTGGAGTAGCTCCACCCACCGGACGCTGCTCGATCACTTTGGACATCACCGTCAAAGCTGCAGCCATCTCCTCCAGCGACTTCTTTATCTCCGAGTAATCTGCTTCCAACTTGTCCAAACGTTCAGTTGCAGATCGCGTCATCATGCACGTGGGGACGGGATCCGGCAGGTCGGACCAATTGTTAGGAGTAGAAAAATAAATAAGAACAGAAAGAAAGAACACCACACGGCAAAGCCGTTCAGCCTAGGGCTCAATAATTCCAATACTTCAATAATAATCCTTCAAACCCTAATGAACAATATTTATAATACTCCTAACCCTAGTCCTACCATAATACGACAAATATATCCTTCCATAATTAAAATAATAAAATCAAATCCTAAACTAGAAGCAATAGAATAAATACTAGAATTAATAGAATAAATAACAATTCAGCCCAAAGGCTAAGCCCGCCCCCGCCTCTATCTTTTCCTCAACATTCTGCTTCCTAACATTTACCTAGTCAAATTTTGTGCTGCGTTCTTCGTTGGCAATACTGCAGAAGTCTGATGAGTGGCTGAGGTCAAAAACATATGGCTTGCTATAAATTTTTCATGACATTTGACAAGTTGTGTCTAATGTATCTAATTATTTGTGTTCACCTTTTAATGGCTTTTTTAATAATCTTTGTCTAATTTCATATTTTTTTTACTTGGATACATTGTTCATCTTGCTCCAGTGGAGCCTGTTCAATTCATTAATGATGCAAATTTGCTGCCATGCAGGTGCTAGTAGAAGGAGCAATGATTGGATATATGCCAAGAGGCATGCAAGTTGCTCAAGACCTTCTTGTATGCTATAGCCGAACTACTAACTAGTCATTTTTAAGCATTTTGATTACGTAATTTGTAGATAGGTGCTGTCTGATATTACCACACATATGGCCACTTTTAGTTGATGTCATTTGTTAATGCTGGACAGTTTTTCCTAACCTATTTTTCATTCATCATCCAGGTTGACATGAATAATAGGGGAACGTTTTTGTCTTTTAAAATGGCAGATGATCTCCTTCATGCTGCATCTGGTGAAAAGGTGAGCAAATGAATGCAAGTAATCAGTCAATTCTTTGAGCAAAATTTACTGATATTTTCTTGTTCTGTTGACATTCCTACAACTGCGTGGTATCTCCGTCTCTTAGTTTTCCCGGTCCAGACTAACCTTTTCTTTTTGATATGTTAGACCGGTGGGTACACTGTGGCCAACTTATTGTGGGATATGATGCAAGCTCGTAATATGATGCCCACGCTCCCCACTGTTGAAATGTATCACAAAGGGTTAAAAGTGAGTTTTTATTTTTACACCGTAAAAATAATGTTTTTCAATAGCTTACAAGTTCGTTTCAAGGCTTATAATTTAACTGTTCATACAATCTGATGTATGAAATAGAGGAGATTGGTTAGAGGGAACATGAACCACAGGACACTGATTTTAGTTTATGATCCTCGAATAATGTTGGGATCCTCACAATCGTTTGGCTCGTGTTTTAGGAAAGAGAGATACCTGAGGATGATCCACGATTGGTGCTGGTTACGCAGACTCTTTCCACTCTTCGAGCTAGAGGTGGACCTGGAGGTATGAGACCGTGAACTTGAGGGTAAAATTATTGTCCGGTTAGGAATTTAGCGACATGAGCAGTTTATCTTCTTCTCGATTTTAAGGTTCTCTTGTAGGGAAATAATTCGTATTATGAAGGTGCTTTCTTGCTATTTTGCATGGATGGGTTGTTATGATTTATAGAGTTAGGCCTATATTGCAATTTGAAACGTGCATGATGTTAGATTCCATGTTGTATTTCATTGGTACATGATGAATGGTACTGTTACAAATCAGCTGTGGATGATTTGGTTAATGAAAATTTGGAATAACACAATTTTTTTTTCTTACTTTATGTTTAAGTGACTTTGGTACTTTCGGTTTGCTGTGAATCTGTGAATTAAGCGTTTGTACTTTTCATTTTGAATTGGTTTTGTTATCGACTTCTTTTTTTTTTTTCTTTTTTTTTTTAAATTTTTTTTTCTTTTTTTTTTTTAAATTTTTTTTTCTTTTTTTTTTAAATGTGGATGGAACGATGCCATTTTGGGTAAGAGGTAAAGAAAAATTAGATCCTACCTCAACGTGGACCCATACAAGAAACAACAATGTTTCACTTGTTCCTGAAGGGAAAGTTTAAGGAATTACACTCATTCATAAATCCCATCATCCCTCATCTCTACCATCTTTTTTATCTACATAACGAAATGACAACATAACATTTATTACATTCATTTGCCACCTCTTAAAATTCCACTTTCTTTTATTTTTATATAAAGTGTCAATACAACATTGTTACACTCACCCCAAATTCCCAAAATTTCTCGTCTTTGCAACAAATCTTTTTAATAGTTGTCCTGAGAAGCTTTTGCAGAGTACCATAGAAAATGTGACCCTAAAGTTAATTTAATGTATAAAATTGCCGTCAAAATTGATTTGAAATTGATTTCAAATTTCAAACTCCAATTTTAATACTTATACTCATTATGATTCACAATGCATGTTTGTTCCGGAAGGATTTTAAGAAATATTAGTTGAATGTGATGTTAGTGGGGGATGATATCCACTTCAAGCGTAGAAAGGGGTCTACTTTAATATAGTGATAAATGTGGACAAAAATGAAGTATGTTTTGTAAATAAATGGAGATAATGGTGTCAAATCATAAAAAAAATAATGGTAGGATAATGTGCAAAAATAGAAAATGCATAATTTGGAGAATCATCCAAAAAAAAAAAAGTGCACTGCCAAGAGAATTGGAGGGGAGTAGATGATAGATTGTGGGTGTATTTTTAGTCAATTAACCGGTGGTGTCACAAAAGTTCACAGTATTATTTTGATTAAATAAATTAATTAAAACCCTTTAGCAACTTGCCCTTATAGCTCAGTGGTAGAGCGTCAGTCTTGTAAACTGAAGGTCCGTAGTTCGATCCTGCGTGAGGGCATTTTTGTTTTTTATTTTTATTTTTATATATATATTTTTTATTATTTCCTCACTATAAACTCGCGTTTCTGAGAATTAAAGTCGCATTTACACAACATCTTCCAAATCCTCTCCA
This sequence comes from Mentha longifolia, assembly GCA_001642375.2. Lineage (NCBI taxonomy): Eukaryota > Viridiplantae > Streptophyta > Magnoliopsida > Lamiales > Lamiaceae > Mentha > Mentha longifolia. The sequence continues at coordinate 16,600,595 of CM038116.1, read as the reverse complement.
AAAACCCTAAAATCAATGAAATCCCCAATCTCTCAACTCAGATGAATTGAGTCCTGCAAATACACTGGCTCTCAAATGGCGTCTTCAACTCTGCAGAAGCTCCTCAGGAGCCGAACCCGACCCGCTTCTGCATTCTTCACCCATTTCCATAAACCCCTTTCTCCTTCGCCCCCTCTTGCTCTCACCCAAATCCCCAAACCAAACGATCAAACCGAAAGGGATCATTTCAATCCCAACCATTCTTTCTGCGGCCAATTTTACCCGAGTTTCTCATTCGAGTTTCTTCTCAACCCGACTGCACCACCACCGATGATTCGACCCGAATCCGATGGCGAAGCGGATGAGGGGAGCGTGATACGAGCTGATAGTGTGAAAAAGAAGAGAAAGAGGAAGATGAATAAGCACAAGATGAAGAAGATGAGGAAGCTGCTGAGGAGGAAGACATAGTTCTGATTATCTCTCCGTTTTGGTGAGATTTACTAGTTTGTTACTTTTCAGTTTTTGACCTTTCCAGATTCGTACTCGGGTTCTAGATTATCTTTTCGCAGAATCCACCATTGAAGGTGCTTTAGCATGTTAACGAAGGACATCAATAATCATTCAGTTTGTGGTGGGATATATTGTTTATTCTTATGGAAATGGGTGTTCACCAGTTCTTGTTTAAATGCAAATTTCTGTGTTCCTTTTCTTATTGATTACTCATGCATCACTATTTTTTACTTGGTTGGAGGCTGCATATAGTGGTTGTTTACATTCCGGCTATAATTTATGTGAATTTTTTACTGGTTTGTGGAACTGATGAGCCATATTTTTCTGGGCTTTGTATTTTATAACTGGGATCCTGCTGTCTAAATGGAGATTGGTGCAAGGTTTTAGATCGAACAGGAACTCGGGAAGATTATGTCATGTAGTTAGAAGAAGATATTTGACTTGTGAATGTCTCGTACAGCAATTTTAGAGAAAAGATCACTTAAACTCAAAAATTATTGCTGAAAATCTAAAGAACCAGAATTTGTAGGTGAATTAGACGAATGGGATACATATGCTCTAACTCGACCATGGGAAGCGTTCTAGTCTTAAATGTCTTTAGTGTCTTTAAACACATTGTAAATGATTTTGGAATCATGAGAGTGCATATTTCGATAGGATGGCTTGTTGTTCTTACTCATACATCAAACATTTTCTATATGTTGTGCCAAAAGGTCTAGCTTTTTCTGAGGATGAAACACCTTTGATGTATTTTCTATGGGTTTTATCTTGTAAAAAAAGTGGTTAATTGACATATAAAAGCTCTATAGTAGAGCTGAAGAGTAAGATCATAAGATCAACCATTCCTTCTTCAACGTGCATTAAAACTATTTGGATGGAACCTTATGAGGCCGTTTGAGACTTGTGAGATTATGAAGAGCATGGTTTTGGAAATGAAATATTGTTTGGGAATCATAAAGCAACTTTTATTAGGTTATGATATGTCATTTAAGGATATATGTCTCTCTAATTTGCTTTTACATATGTCATATGTGTAGTCGTGATGCTCAACTTACATGATTTATATTGTCGAAGAATACAATTGATGCTGCTAGCCTCTAGGATACAGTAGAATCGTTTGTTGTTGGTGGAGAGGATCATGTGGTAGGGGCGGCTGATAGCAAATAAACTCCATTCTTAAAGGTGTAGTTCAGATGAATGAAACAATATGGAAAATTTGGTTGGTTATGATTATGATCAGTTTCCTTTTGAATTGCTTATTTAGTGGCAGGATTATGTGATTGTTTGAAATTGAAGACTAGTTAGTTCTAATAGGGAAGCATTCAAAAACTTTTTGCTACAAGCTGGGTAAACCCTTGGTCTCACTGAATTCTCTGGCTCTTTAGACTTCAGATTCCAATTAATAAACTTTCCTTCCTCAAGCACAATTCATTTTTATATGTCTGTCCAATTACTGACCTTAAAGCATCAGGACTGTTTTACTATGAAAAACTGGTCATGTATTGAGCTTGTAACCCAAAATGATTTGTTATGACTTTGTTAGAATTGAGCACATTTATCCTCCTATCCTTGTTAATTCACCTTTCATCTCAGTTACTTGATGTTCTCATGATCACTGTCACATTAGATGTTTGAAAAAGAGATATCTAGATAACTAATCTTAGACCATAGATCATAGAGAGGTGATCTTCACTACTAAGTTGATGATTTTCCTTATGCTGCTGTTAAATATACATGCTTCATTGTTAAGGTTCTATGGCTGATATTTTAGGGTTGTTATCAGACGAAGAGGTTGACCTTTCTCCATTCTCTTATGCATATCTTTGTTGTTTCGACAACCTTTTACTTGTATTTTCTTACCATACACAAATAGGTAGTTACCATATCGAATAGAGTCACTGGTTTAACTATTTCATAGGGGATGTTGCATGCTAACCACTTATACAACTAGGTCAGAGTGGTCCAATATCTTTTAATTTCATGCATGTTACTCAATCATGTGCAGTTTTTGCACCTCTAGGGATTTAAGTCACTTCAGTCTAGTTCGTGCGTGTAAATTGTCTGATATGGTACTTCTGGCTTGAACTCAATTTTGGTCATTATTACAGTATTTTGTTACAGTTATAATTCAATATTTCTCCTTCCGGATTTCATCCCCTTTATCAGTGTGAGTGAAAGTTGAAGTGCTTACTATTTGGATTCAGAAGTTAATCCACATATCGCTCACTCTCAGAGCTTGTTGCGTTGTACCTTTAAACTCTCGTCTTCAGTTATGCTTCAAATCAGTTTGCATAAAACTCTCTTCTTTTCGCACTCTTGAATTTCCCATATGTTGTAGATATATTGTTGCATTCCTAACCATAATTATACTTAAACCATAATAGGGATATGTTCTATGGACCACAACATCACTATTACCACTCTGTCATCTTTATGGTTAGTTACTGCAACCGGAAAGCTCATAAACTTGTCACTTTTTTTCTTCTGATGTCTTTATCTTTTTTTGTTTTTGTTTTTGAGAGTGATATACTTTTACCTTCTTTTTTCCATAGATGAATCATGCATTCTTGGAATAAAGTAACCTTAGCATTTAGCCATGTTTTCATAAGGAAATTTGAGAACATTATGTAAACATTACTTTTTTTGAGAACATTACTGAGTCTTGTAGATGAGGAGCTGTTTGATAATAACATGAAATTATCACTTTATAGTAAATTTAGTAAGTACTATGTACTTTGAATATAGAGTAGATAAGATTTTGTAATAGTGAATTTTGAACTTTCTATTAGTATAATGGTGGCTAGCCTACGATCCAGAAAATTCTTGACCACTAATTTGAGCTAGCACGAGCCATCATTATACAATAATTTATATAATATTTATGTTTGTGTAAATAACATATATGTATGTGTGGCCTTGCCTTTTGACATATGTGGAGACTGTAGGTGATTGCACATGCTTTGTTTTACTAGTTTTGCACTTGGTTGAACTTTCATTTCATACTCTCCACCTCACCCCACCTTTTTCCAACTAATGATTTAAAGGTTTGTGGGCTTGAAAGAGAAAAGGTGAAAACACATCCCTTTTGCGCCTCCCAATTTGAATTTTTGTTGCATTTTTACAAGCTTTTCTTATAGTATCCCTCGGTCATGTGAGAGTAGAAAATTGGGTACTTGAGACTTTACTTATTTTTAAGGTTATACTTATACTGAGCTGAACTACTTGTAATCTATTCTGAGTTTGTTTGAATTGATATTAATTGAAATTTAAAGGCAGCGCCACGGAGGGACTCGAACTCGTGAGTCGTGACCTTTGCTCGGGCATTAATCCCTACCACTAGGTCAACAAATGCACACCTAATAATAGACTTTTTGTATCTATTTAGTGTTGTAAGTCAATAAATCATACTCCCTCTGTCCCTTTTAATCTGTCACTTTTTTAGCAATTTTTTCAAGCGTTTTTGAGTGTCTTGATGATGAGTTTTAAAATAACTTTTTAAAGATTTTTTTTTTCTTTTACGGGATACTACAACACTTCTAGTATCCCGTAAAAGAAATAAATTCTTTAAAAAATTATTTTAAAACTCATCATTAAGACGTTTGAAAACGCTTGAAAAAATTGTTGAAAAAAGTGACTCAATTTGAAAGGGACGGAGGGAGTAATAACTATATACTAGCATATATTCCTTCTGTCCACCAAGAGTGTGGTGTGTTATTTAAGTAGGGATTGTGCCCCACCTATAATGTACGGATTTTGTGAAAAATATAACATTGCAGTATCGGATACGCCGGGGATACGGGTGCGATTCGCGTGGGATACAAAAAAAAAAAATAGGATACGCGTATCCCGTGGGTAGGATACACGTATCTGGTAAGAATCCGGATATTTTTGGGTTTTTTTTAAAAATAATTTTATATTTTAGGTTTTTTTTATATGTATTGTCCTAAAATTTAAATTCACTACAAAATCAATATACTCCCTCCGTCCTATTAGAATATGTCAGTTTTTCTATTTGGGACGTCCCATTAGAATATGTCAGTTTCCTAATAGGGAAATAATTACCCACTATTAATCACCCCATCATCCACTCACTTCTCAGCACGTATCCCAATATAATTTAAATTCTAAAAGTTTAAACTATCATAACTTGCTCGTTTGTTCTCCGATTTTTATGATTTTTATATCAAATTAAAGGTCTTGATACGATCTTTTATTTAAGATCAGACATCAATATATTTTGATGCATTTATGATGATTTAATTTCAAAACAATTAAATTGACATTAAAATATTAAACACTATACTTTATCTTTACACACATTCTCCTAAAATCCTGTGCCAAAAAGAAATAGGTCTGTTTAAATGGGACGGAGGGAGTAGTATTTAATTTATGGAGTTTAATTGAAATCTTTATTTTAATTAAGTAGTATTTAATTTATGATTTTAATTTTTATAAAATGGGTGATATATATAATAAAATATAAATATATAGACGTATCATCGACGAATCACACCCTAAAATTTTTAAAAATCCGTATCTGAATCGTATCGCCCCCGCACCCGCACTCTCGCACCCATGCAACATAGTGCCCACTAGAGAAATAGTCAAGTCATATATATATTTTTTTTGTAATAATGAGAAATGGGTTATAAAGTACTATAGAGGAGTGTGTTGGGTCATTGACTAAAATAAAAACATCGCATTCTTTATGGAAGTACGAAAATAACAAAAATATTGCACTCTTCGTGGATGGAGGAGTATAAAATATCACACAAGATATATAATTTTAGACTACACAAATATATATCATCTATATACCAAAAAAATTATTATACAATATCAAATACATCTAATTAACTAGTAATGTGTCATCATATTATTTCAAATATTCATATATATTATACTATAGAGGCACTATAGTCTATAGATGTTAATTATGACCGTTTGTATCTAATTAAGTGTCATAAATCATAATTCCTACATATCATAGAAAATGCACCAACATATTTATATTAATATATAGTTTTTTTAATAGTTAATGTTATTTGAGTTTGAACCGGAATTCAAATTTGATTGTCAAATTCAAATACTTACTAAGCCGAGTTCTAAATGAGCCAGAGCCAAAGCTGAACTTAATTTTTTAACTAACCGAGTTTGAGCATGTCAATATTCGGTTCGGTTGAGCTCATGTACACTCCTAAGCCCTAATTTAACATTGAATTGTGACGTTTGTTTATTTCCATATGCCCAATTTATTTTTTTTCTCTTGTTTTCAAGTTTGACGAGCAATAAAAATTCTTAATATCCAACTCCTTTTTTCTTGGAATAGGACAAAAAGAATAATCAAATGGGTGAATCAATAAAGGATGGTGCGTAAATTAAACCGATTCGACTTGAGATTTATGGTTATGATCTCTATAGCTAGAGATTGAATTAATGATCATATATATCGAAAATAATAATAAAAATATATATTCTATATTTCATTCCTATCCGGACATTCCTATCCGGACATTGAAGCCATAAGGATAAAATAAATAATTATATAAATAAAATAAGATTGTGTATCATAAAATATCAAATTGTTTGGATTGACTTTCAATTATTATTGTTGTTGTTACGATTTGAATTGACTGATCTTACAATTCAATTTGATCCATTCCATACATTTATATAACTGTTAAAGATTTTATTCAAAAGTAAGTCCATTACGAGACAACAATTTCTGAATGAAGGCCAATCAAATTAAACCTGTTCGACTTGAGGTCAATGGTTATGATCATACATACATTACGGAAATATCAAAATTAGTTAAATTGGCTTTCAATCATTAATGTTTTGTTTTTTCAAAAAATAAATAAATGAATGAATTGAATTGATTGATCCATCCATTATTTATTCAATGTTGAAGATTTTATGCAAAATTAGTATCTTATCTTGCCATTACGAGACACCAATTTCTCACACAAACATAATTAGTTCTATCCACTGTATGTATATTTTTAATGTGCCAACAACTCAAAATAATTACTACACAAAAAAGGAAAAGAATAAATTAAACTTTACTAAAAAAACCAAAACTATAAGTGAAAAGATTATTCACGTGACGCTACCTAATCAGTCATGGTCACATTAAGTGTGCTCGATGGGTGGATAGCATTCTTGAACATAATTAATCAAGACATTTATGGACATTTTCAACTTAGACAAGTATTTTTGTCCAATTGCAGCACAAGAGAAGAAAGAAAAGAAAAGAAAAGGAAAAAAGAAAACAATTATTAAAAATCAATTTTTGATTATGATAGAGAAATATTATAATAATGGAGAGGAAGAGAAGAGAGTGGTAATGAGTATAATTAGGTAGGAAAAAAGAAAAGGAAAGGAAAACATGGCATGTGGTGGGGGCATCGGCCCCCTTCATCCAAACCAGAAAGAAGAAGGTGACAGAAACTATGGAAATATGGAGTTGGCAGAAAGAAATTCCCTACTACTACTACTCATCTCACTTTCCATTTCCAATTCATTATTTTTTTCACTCGGGCAATAATTCAAACACTTCCCATGCGCCCATCAACACTTCTAATCTATTCAACCATTTCTCTCTCTCTCTCTACTCCCTCTTTGCGCCTCCCTACTTTTGCTATTATGCTTCTTTTCCACACTTTCACTCATTTCCTTTAGCTTTTTTGCTCATCCAAGTTTTGTTCCAACGGTATGCCGATTTTGCTCTGTACTTTCTTTTAAGAAAAAAAAATAAAATTACAGATTGAAGCTTTAGATCGTTTTTTCTTCCAATAATATTACAGTTTCCGACCAAAAAAAAAAAAAAAAGAAGCTTTAGATCGTTTTTTGTAAATTGCGCGGCGGTGGGTTGAGTTTTTTTTTTTTTTTTTCCCCATTTGTGTGTGTGGATTACGCCTAGCAGGTGGTGGATATGGGTGGCGTGACGTCGTCGATGGCGGCGAAGTTCGCCTTCTTCCCGCCGAACCCGCCGTCGTACAAGCTGGTGCACGACGGCGTGACGGGGCTGCTGCTGCTGAGCCCGTTCCCCCACCGCGAGAACGTGGAGGTGATGCGGCTGCCGACGCGGCGGGGGACGGAGATCGTGGCGGCGTACGTCCGCCACCCCATGGCCACTTCCACCGTCCTTTACTCGCACGGCAACGCCGCCGATCTGGGCCAGATGTACGAGCTCTTCATCGAGCTCAGCATTCATCTCCGCGTCAATCTCCTCGGGTACGGATTTTGATTCCATATAGTTCTGCTTCTTCTTAGAATGGTGGATGCATGAACATGAATCACTTCTTCTCTGCAATCAGTACTTGCACTCAATTTTACTAATTCTTGAATTAAATTTGCTACTTTTATTTGGGATTCTATGTTTCATTACCATGGTAATTTGGAAACAAAGTTTCTGAAGATGGGATTTTTAGCATCTTTTCTTCTCTTTTTTATCCTCATGAGGAAGATGAAGAAGTCTCTAAAAGTTTCTCTGATTCTTCAAATCTAATATATATATATATATATATATATATATATATATATTAATATATAATGTATATATAATGAAAGAAATTTGTAAGTGAAAAATGGTTGATTTTGTGATATACTCGTTTGAATATGAACAGGTATGACTACTCTGGATATGGGCAGTCATCAGGGAAGGTGAGTGCTAAATCTTTTTGGGATATCTTTTCTTGGTGTTTGATGCCCAGTTTCTCATGGAAAGATCTTTGATCTTGTTTTATCTATAGCCGAGTGAGCATAACACGTATTCGGATATCGAAGCTGCATTCAAGTGTCTTGAGGAGAACTATGGCACCAAGCAAGAAGATGTAATCTTATACGGTCAATCTGTAGGAAGCGGCCCCACTCTGGAGCTCGCAGCTCGGTTGCCTCGTTTACGAGCTGTTGTTTTGCATAGTCCTATACTCTCTGGTGTAAGAGTCATGTATGCAGTAAAAAAAACATACTGGTTTGACATCTACAAGGTATAGTAGAGTTCTGCAGCCTTCCTCTAGTGTGAAAATCAAGATGTTTTTTTTGTGCCTTTTAGTTGTGAATTTGATGTTTTGCTGCCTTGTTCTTGTTGCAGAACATCGAAAAAATCCCGCTGGTCAATTGTCCCGTCCTCATCATTCATGTAAGTGTTACAATGTCTATTTTGACAACAAGAATTTGCAATAAGTTTGTAGATAGTATGGAAATTATTCCAACCTTTGAAAAAATATCACTTTGTTATTCAATTTGCATCATATCTATCACACCGTATTTCAAGAAAGTGAAAAATTGCGTGTAATGGAAATATTAGCATCAGATCGATGTGTCTTGCTCAATATCTAGCTTCGTAACTACATTGCACCGCATTTTTTTCGGGTGTAAGTCGAATAGTTGAGGTATCGAGTTTATTGTTTTTAAAGGTTTTGATGATTTTGATTTGCAAGTTTAAATTTGCTTCCAGGGAACTGCAGATGAAGTGGTTGATTTCTCACATGGTAAACAGCTATGGGAACTCTGTAAAGAGAAATACGAACCTTTATGGATCAAAGGAGGGAACCACTGCAATCTCGAGCTCTACCCCGACTACATCAGACATCTCAAGAAGTTCGTTGCAACGGTAGAGAGATCTCCTTCCCACAGAATCAGTACAAGGAAGAGCGTAGATCAGTTCGAGCCATCTAGGAAGAGTACAGACATGTTTGATGCTCCGAGGAAGAGCAGTGACAGGAGGGAGAAGCCAAGGCGGAGTATAGACAAGGCTGAAAGATCGAAGCATCAGTCACAAAACGTTGATAAGCTAAGGATGTCGTTCGATCAAGTGGAAAGATCAAGAAGAAGCGTAGATTGCATTGAGAAGTCTTGGAAGAACATCGATCATCAACTCGAACGAGGGAGGAAGAGCGTAGACAGGATGGATAGGATACGAACCGGGTAAATCTTTGTTACACATTGTAAAATTCATGCTTGGATATGGTGGTGAGAAGAGGTATAGAAAATAGTTGGAGTTGGGTTTTGAGTTCTCTCCATGGTTTAATATTGGATATGAATATCCCAAACTATTTGTCATTTATCCAAAATATTTGATAATATTGATACTAGAATGTCAATTTAGCTAAAAAATTAATGGGGTTGACCTGAATAGACCCTAGAAGAATAGAACTTTGGAGCCAAAAAGATTGTAGACGGCAAGTGATTCCGGGCTATTCAGGCTGTCGGGTCGGTCAGGTTGATCTGATTCGGCAAGTGATTCCGAGCTATTCGGGTTGTGTTGGGTCGGTCAGGTTGATCTGATTCGGCAAGTGATTCCATGTTATACGGGCTGTGTCATGTCGGTTAGGTTAATCTGATTCGGCTCTGGGATGGCCCGGTGGGTTTTCTTTTTTTCCTTACAGAAGAGGATCAATAATGATTCTTTATTTCTTCGCCGTAGTGATCGAGCCATCCGATTTTTTTGATTAGAAGAGAAACGTCTTACTAATTAAGTTGTCTGAGTTAGAGTTAGACCTATGAGTGTTCAGTTTTTGTGTCAAAACTTTCTCTACTAAGATCTATTTCATTAACGGTTAAAAGCATTGCAATTATCTATCAAGCAATATTTTACCCATTATTCAAACTTTATTAATATTAAAAAAATGAGTATTTAAAGGCGAAATCATAAACAGCCGAGTCACATAAGAATATTAATTTTTGGTGTATGTAGTTTCAACGGACTATATACAAAAGCCTTATCCCTGATGATCCCACGTTTTTGAGTCCAACAAAATCCTAACGAGTTTAGGATTATAGTTTGTTTGCTATTTAAATATTCCGTAGCAGTTTTTCTTTGTAATTTGTATCCGAAAATACTAGTGAAAATATCTGGTTTGGCAGTGCCCTTAGACGTAGTCACTTTGTAACGAACTGGATATATATTTGGAGGTTTTCTTGTTTTGCGTATCTATTTGTGTTGATTTTCGTAACAAAAAATAATACTCCCTCCGTCCCTAAATAAATGTCCCCACTCAGATGAATGTGGACTTAATTAAGTCCACATTCATCTGAGTGGGGATATTTATTTGGGGACAAATGGAGTATTGTTTTGGGTGTATATCCCTAAAATTACCCTCTTTAAATATACAAATAGAGAATCTACCCTTTTTATATAACTTATTTGTAAAAATGCCCTCTTTTTCTTATTTACACTCTACCAATCTAATGTACAGTGTCCCGGTCGGCACTATTCATGTGAACAGTGTCCCGGTTGGCACTATTTCTGACACTATTCATTTAATTAATTTTTTTTTTTTTTTTTTCAACCACCTTAGAGATGAAACACCCTTTTAAAAATAATCAGGCCCATCACACTTCCGTAAATACAATTAATGCATACCAACTTCATACCTTAAACGTAGCTGTCGATTTCCTTCACCAGAAGTTTTACGGACTGCGTCCAACCACCAGGAGCACCTTATGGTTTTCTGTTGAGTTTCTTCCTCAGCTAACTGCTATAGATCTTCGCAAGAAATTTTACGGACTTCGTCCAACCACCAGGAGCACCTTATGGTTTTCTTACGAATTTCTTAGCAGTGATCACGCCTCGCCTTCGTCGATTATCAATCCGAGCCGCGCTCCAGGACAATCGATAACTGCTCAGAACACTGAGCAAAGACTCACTGCGGGCTAAAATTTGTTGGTAAACAGAAATTTAAATACGAAGGTAATGAGCAAAAGCCCAAACTTTTATTGGGAAATTATAAACTATTTATTACATAATTTTATCCCTTTTTGGGAGGAGACAAACTTGTTTAGCTACCTATGGTAGCGGAATGGAAAACTCGCATACACTAGGAATTGAAAAACTATTACACTACTAATGTTGAAGAAAGCTAAGAAAATGATCGATGATCTTTGCTTTCTTCTCTCGTCCTTATTTATAGAGGTTGGCAACCTCTTTCTCTCGAATTATTGCATCGGATGCTTTCCACCGACGCCAGTTTGCATGGGACCTCCTTCCTCCATTATCACCGAAAAAGATGATAATTGAGATTCTTTTTGGAGACTGGGGTCCTCCATTATTGAATTCCACCGAACGAAATGGGTGAAATGTCATTTTCTTGGTTTTGGATCGCGAATTAGCGGTCCTCCCACCTTTGTCGTTTTTCTTTAGTGGGAATCTTGCTTTTCCTCACCCTTGTCGTCTTCTTTTTGGGTGAGGCTCTTCTTTCTTAGAGTCACATGACTCTATCTTCTTGTGTCGGCCACCTACTTTTTTGGCGGGGCCCTGGGCATCCTTCCTTTCGGTGGCTCCCTCGGTTCCCTCTGGTCCTGAGCCCGGGCTCGTCCTGCTCTTGGCATGAACTTCTTGCCGAACTCCAGCTCTTTCTGGCTTGGGCATGCTGGACAAATGTGGTTGATCCAGTTCCCATAGTGCGCCATGTTACAATACTTGCGATGAGTTTCCTTGCTCGTCACAAGCTTGTTTTCCCATAGCAGATTCCTCTTTCTTTCGAAAGCCTCTTCTGCAAATCTCGTCGTTTTTCCTGTCATTGTGTTTAACAGGAATGATCCGTTCACTGAGTTCTGGAAGAACTTGAACTGATACTTGACTTTGTCCATCTCGGTAAGACAAACCCATAAACCCCAAGCCCTGCGGGTTGAGATTTCATCCTCGGTTATCATGGATACAAGTGGTACATCTCCATGTGGAACCTTAATGTTGCAACGGCTCCTCTCGTCGGTTCGCCTAAGCCTTATGTAATGAAAGGCTTCGTGGTTCCCCTTTCCAACTGGTTCTGGTGCTGCACTTATGAAGTAGAGCTCCAAAACATCTCCTCGGCTGAGCTGGTCATTGTTAGACCAGGAATCGTAAACAGCTTCTTGAATCCACTTGGGTAGATTCTTGATTTCTGTGAACGATGGAGAGACCGTATAAACTGAGGCAAGTGCCCCGAATTCATACCATTCTTTGACTTCTTGTGGATGAACACCTGGCATCATCCACACTCGCGGGTACTTTCCTGAGACATCAACCAAGGTTTTATTTGGGTTGATCCCTCGTCTCGTCATCAACTTCTCCCAGCTTGCTTGATAAGCCTGCCAAAAAGGAGAAACTTGAATAATGTCAGTGTTAATCTTAGAAATGCCTTTCAATGGCCTAAGATTAACCTCTCCCTCTTTAACCCCGGAGGTGCCGGGTTGAAATGATACCTCAGGATTTGACTCCTGATTCTCATCTTTTCCTTGGGCCGATAGTATTGATACTACCAACTTAGGACTTGTGCAAGAGGTATTTGAATCCTCTGCTACCGTTATAGGGGCCGGCAACCGAAACTCTTCTTTTTCTGGGGTAACCGGAGTCACCCTAGAAGCCCGAAGGAGTGGCTCTTGTATTGCATTCCAGCACTTAGTCTGTGCCAGCCTGCAGTCTTGTATTCTGTTCGAGACTTTCGTCTTGTCAACAGATTGTATTTTTCCAGCTTGTTCAGCCTTCAAAACACACTCGTCCCATTCCCTCTGAAGCATCTCAAGGTCTTCCCTGAGATGTCTCATGGCATTGTTGATAGAGCTAACTTCAGTTGGCTCCATCTCTTGTTAGGAAATCTGCAAGAACATTTTCGTGAGATTTCACAATGACAATATCAAATATAAAATATTGACATTCAGCTTGCCATCTAAGTAATCTAGCCTTTTCAGGTTTTGATTCTATCTTGTTTTTTAAGAAAGCTTTAACTTGAGTGTTATCAACTTTCAAAACAAATTTCTTTGCAAGAAGAAAGAGAGGCCATTTTTTAAAAGCCTTTCGGACTGCAAAGAATTCCTTCTCGTTAATGTGCCATCTGATGGCCTCATTTTCTTGGAACAAACCACTACAGTATCTGCATGGTTCTTCTCCATTAGGAGTGATCTTTGTAAGCACCGCTGCCCACCAATGATCACTTGCATCTGTGTACAAGACAAGATCGTCCTCGTCTTGTGGTATCGAGAGTTTCGGGAGGTTCTCGCAAACTTCCTTTAAATCTCTCATTCCTTTTCGATGTTCATCTGTCCAAATGAACGGAACATCTCTCTTCAGTAAGGGACTGAAGACCTTTCTGTATTTTGCAAGATTCTTGATGAATGCTCCTGCAAAATTAACAACTCCTAGAAAGCTTTGAAGTTGTTTCTTCTCCTTTAGATCCTCAGAGAAATTCTTGACCTTTTGGACTATATGGTCCTGCAGAATTATCCCTGATTCATCTATCTCGATTCCCAGAAATTCCATTTTCCGGGTTGCAATGACTGCCTTCTTTTCCGAAAGCACTAGTCCTGCCTTATAACAAACATCTGCAAAAATCTCGAGATGTTTAACGTGTTCATTCATATCTTTTGATGTTATAAGAATATCATCAATATAAACAAACATAAAAGAGAAATAATCTTTAAATAGATTATCCATCTTTCTCTGAAAAATCTGAGGTGCGTTAGCTAACCCCATTGGCATTACGTTCCAAACATAATGTCCTTGCGGCGTAGAGAAGGCTGTAAACTTCTTACTACTCTTATCCATGCGAATCTGGTAAAACCCTGATTTGCAATCAAACTTGGAGAAAACCTTAGCATTTCTAATGCAGTTAATAAGGTGTTCTCTACTCGGAATGAAATAACCATCAAACTCTAAAACGTCATTAATTCCTTTATAATTAATAACTAGTCGAGGCTTATTTCTTTTAATCTCACCATGATTTCTTACCAAGAAGCCTGGGCTGCTATATGGCGAGTTACCTGGTTCAATTAACTTCATATCAAGGTGTTCCTTGATAATCTCCTTCATATCCTGTTGATCTCTGAGATTCATCAGGATTGGCCTGAATCTAACAAACTCATTTTCCTTGTCTGGCTTTGCCTTTAAGGTTGCTCTGAGTTGGTTTTTCTCCCACCATGCCAAAGGATTCTCATTGTAACATCTTACAATCTTCCTTTTGACATCTTCTACCTGCGTATCATTCTCAATATCTTTAGAAATTAAAGATACCTTTAGGAGTTGAATCTCAGCTTCGTCACTGTTTGTCAACTCTCCTCTGATCCGGTAGTTCAATAAAGCTTCATTGAACCTTCTCCGATCTTGCATTTTTGGGTTACGAAGTTGTCCTTCATCACCACGCTTGCTGCGAAAGACTAATGGTATTTGCCTGTTGAATGCCCCTTTTAGCCTTTGAACAATGATTTTGTGATCACATTGGGTCGTGAACACTAATCTTTGTCTCTCATTATCCTGCATATATTTTTTGAACATCTGCAAGAAATTGTTCCCCAACAGGATATCTGCTCCTGTATCATGAAAATAAATTGGTGGAGTTTTAACCTTATACCAGGGTGTCTGGCCTGCTCCTCCAATTAGAACTTCCACCGTCTTGACTCCCTTTGTTAGAATCAAGATTTTCTTGGAAAAATCTCTTCCTGCAATCCGAGGTAGATCTTCTTCGACCTCTGTAGGAAAGATTCCTCGTTTCGCCGTGCATATTCCTGCTCCGGAATCAATATAAGCAGCAAAGTATTCTGCCTTATATTTCTCGTATAACACTCCAATAGGAATGTAAATTGAGAAGGGGCTGGTCATTAGATCAATATTTTTCTTTCATTGATCGTGACTTCCATTCCTTCTTCCTTCTCTTCCATGGTTTGAACTTTTCAAGGAAATCCAAACCTAAGAGGAGGATATTCTCCTCTCTTCCTGCTCTCCCTTTGATTTCAACCGTATGTCCTCCAATCTCAATCATTCCCTTGTAATGATGGACTTCCGGTTGCTCGAGATAATACAAGACGTTGCAAGGGAAATTGGTTTCCCATCTTGTAGTATCAAATCTGGCAATTACTTCTCTCCATCCTTCCGGACATTTGATGGTAATAGCCGTCTTCTTGTAACTCAGAGTAGGTAAAGAACTCTGAGACTCTTGATTCTGCTGAATAAGATTTCTTCCCATTGGTTGAGAAGTAATCCTATCTCCTTGGAATGACAATCTCCCCGATTGTATCCTGAGACTCTGGTCATGAGTTATGACCACACGATCTTGAATTTGCATATCCACGTTTCTCAAACGTGGAAACTCCATTCTATCGGGACAAATCGCTGTTGTCACCTTCTTGAAGATATCTGGTATCTCTATGAACTGCTTTCCGAGGAATAACTCAGTGTGATGTGAGTTAGAAAACGCGTATGATACCTGATATGTGATGGAATAAGGTCTGTTTCCTTCTTCCACCAGCTCTTTCCTCTTGAAGTCCTGATAAAGCGTCAGGGCTCTGCTGAAGTTGGTGTCATTAAGATTGTATGCAATCTTAGGATATATAATCCCCACCACTTGTCCAGCACACAAATTTCCCGCAATGGTTCCCATTACGGAATCCTTGAGATTTCTGACTCGTTTGTCACAAATCGCGATGTCAATTGGAGAATCAACACCAGCGAAAAGGGCAGATTTGAGTACAAGTTGGATTGCTCCAATATGTATCCAACTCATCTTTTCTGCAATCTCCGGCTTCATCTTTTCCAGATCCTCCCGGATATCGCTTGCTGGGATCAATTGCATTTCCACCTGATTCCCAGTGAGCTCGATTGGAAGTGACATCTCTCTTCTCGTGATACCATAGACGATATGGTGTTTCCGAGTCTTGAGACTGAAATTCCTCAGGGCATAATCGATATTCCCTGCCGTAAAGCCTTGATACTTCTGTATGTTAAGGCTTTTCTTCATGATCTTATCGATCTGGCTTTGTGAAATCATCGTTCGGCTTGAGAAACCCGTTCGATTTCACTTTCTTGATGATGAACCTCTGGTTCAGTCTGAGTCTGAATCGGTTGATCCATCCTCTTCACTTGTCAGGATCTCATCCTGTTCATAAATACTCTCATCTGAGGCAATATCCTCAAATTGGTAAACTTGTACGAGATCTTGGAAATAGATCGCGTCTTCGATGTCTGGGGTTGACTCGAACCTCCTCATCGTCTTGTTTTTTGGGCAATTTGTAGAGATATGCCCAGCTGCACCGCACGTCCAGCAGTTGCAATCCTTGAAACTTTCATTAGCTCTAGTATGAGCTTTTCGGAAAGTTTTTCTTGTTGGGGTCCTCTCCTGAGGTCGGCTTGAGCTTGCACCTCTGGATTGAAACCGATTTCTTGATGGACCGCTCCGCCGTCCATACTTGTATGATCCAGCCTTCTGTCTGGACCACATCGTTCTTGGTTTCCAAGATCGTCTCTTTTTAGAATAGGGTTGATACCTATTCTTCCTGCTTTTCTTGTGACTAGCAGGATCCTCTCCAATGATCGTGGGTAGATCATTATTTTCACAATTAAGAGGAGCTTCCTTGTTGATCCTCCTTAATTTCTTGATGTTCTTTTGTGCTGTGGCTTGTTGACACCACTCCGTCAATTTGGTGTGCACAAAAGACATTCTCTTGCCTACTCCATCATATTCTCCGGGAACGTAATCTCGGATGAACATTTCTCTCCATGGGTTAGGAAATTTTAAGAAGAAAATCTCCTTCGCAAAGCTCTCATCAGTCTTGGATTGATGCTGATAGACTGTGAAGAGCTGTAGAAACTTGTTGAGAGATTTTGATCTAAGACAGCAAGTCTTAGATTAAGAAGAGCCATCTTGTACTTCTTCTTCTTCTCCTCGTCATAGGTTCCGAAATAACCAACTCCCAAGAAGTGATTCTTTAGGATATCCGCCATTTGGATCACCTTCTTCGTGTGGGACGGGATTTTAAAGCACTCATTTTTTACTTCTATGCTTATTTTATCCTCCCATGCGGACCTTGCAACTCCTGCAAGACTCATCTCGAGGAACCTAAGATATCCCTCGTCATTCATATTAAGAGTTGACCCTGCAACTCTCATTGCTGCTGCCCACTCATCAATTAGTCTCTCTCGATCTTTGAAATTAGCTTCATCGATGTCGAGAGTAACTCCATATGGATGGATGGGCTCTAGCGTTTCTTTTCTGAAGGATTATCCTGTTTCCATTTTGTCCTTCGCTTGAAGTTGATTTTGAATTGATCGTCTGCGATCCCTTCCGTTCTTCGATGATAGGAAGAACCAGCTTCAAAATCGTAATGCCCTTGGGGTGGTGGAGTAGCCCCGCCGGATGTTTCTTCTGGCGTGGCCATCTTGAGATCCACCACCGTCATGTTAGCAAAAGAATCTGCTAACTCCTGTAGATCTTCTAGTCCGATCCTATCGAGGTTATTCATCTTTTTTACCTCGGACCGATCCAGTAAATAGATCCAATAGAGGGTCGCGTTTCTCTCCCTCCTTGACTGGTAGCGGGTATCTTTTTGGTTCGTCCCAAAAGAAACCCTTCTTGGCTCGACTGGAACTTGGATATGTTTCCAGTTTCTCCACTCGTTTTTGAATATCCTTTAGGATGTCAAGGATGACATCCTGTTTGTGGGATATTTCGTCCACCTTTTGAGGTACTCCATATAGGCTGTTGCCGTAATTTTGCACCGTCTTCTGGATTTCTCGTAGATCCATAGAGATTTTGGCCGGATCTGGCGTGATCTCTATGAAATTGGGGCCAATTTTTGGGTCCATCAGGTATGATCTTGATGGGCCGTTCTCATCAGCCTTCTTAGCTTCCCCTCAAGATATGCGTTTATCATGAGGCGATCTAAGTAGAACTTGATCGTCCACTCGCAGGCACGTATCTCCCTTGGGTGTCGGTTCTCTCGTCTCGCTACTTCGAGGCGTTCTTGCCTTACTCTTAGTTGAGTAAGTTCACTTGTTTTGGTCGACTCCAACATTTGGAGATACGAACTGTAACACTCGCAACTCAGACAATAGTCTGGTTCCATTTTAACTTGAAGTCTCCTCTGTTAGGTAATAAACAATATATAATAAATAATATAATTCCCAAATAAACCTAGGGCTCTGATACCATTTTAGAAGCGTAGGGTCATCTCAAGGTTTTGTTGAAAAATGGATAGAAAATCAAATGAAATGGTGTTCTGTCAATAACAAATTTTTGGGGTGTAATTAGTAAAAGGGTATTTTTACCAATATCTTATATAAAGGGGTATATTCTCTATTTATGTATTTAAAAGGGGCAATTTTCTAGATATACTCTTGTTTTGGTTGCCGCCTGCCATGTCAGATTGGATTTGGGTGAAATCATAAATTCTTGAAAAATTGCACAAGGTCCATTGAGATTTTACATAGATAATTTAAGCACATGTGCATCAAAATTCGTGTATTTTACATACAATTAATATATTTAGATATGAATTGAATATGAATAATATCCAAGGACAAGACCAGACAATATTACACAAATTCTTTGTAGTATTTTGGAATTAGGCCAACTATTGGAGAGACGCATAAATCAAAAATAGAAAGTAGACCTCTAAATATAGGTCCAAACCCATAGCGTTTACGGATAAAATTTAACATGAACTTTGCATTGAAATCTTGTTGGAATTAACTTCAACCACTATTCGCCGCCACTTCCGCCGTGCCCGCCTATTTAGGACCCGCCTCTCCGCCCCTCATTCCACGCCATGAATAATTTCTTCACCAATATTTCTCCCTGAAATTTTTTAAACAGAAGTTGCTCAATTTCCAAGAATAAATTAAATTATTCAAGAAAAGGAATATAGAATAATAAAATGGAACGCCAAGTGGTTCTCTTCGCCCTTCTCTTTATCGCCGCCTTCGCGGCTGCGGTTTCCGCCCAAACATCGCCGAGCACCTCCCCCTCATCAGCTCCGGCCACTGCACCGTCAAATCCGCCACCCCTGCCGCCGCCGCAACTCCCTCCGCCACCCCCGCCGCTGCCACCCCTCCGCGACCCCAGCCGCTGCCACCCCATCAGCCACCTCCGGACCATCTTCCGACGACGGCGCCGCCCAGGTCCGGCTGGAGTCCCCGACGACGATGCCGATCCTCCGATCCCATCCGACGAGCCCTCGCCCTCCGGCTCTCCGGCTACGGACTCTACTCCTTCGGACGATGGATCATCCACCGCCTCGAGCGGTCAAACGCCCCCAGCTTCTAGCGGCGCAGCCTCACTGAAAATTTCTGCTGCCGTCGCTGCTGCCGGAGTTTTGTTGATGTAACATGCTCGTTACGTCGATGTTTTGCATGCTTTAGTTTTTATTTTTATTTGATGATTAGGGTTGTTAATTAGAAACTTTCTTGCTTATTGCTTAATTACTGGGAAGGGAGTACGGAGATAATTGTTTTTAATTATCATATTTCTTAATTGAAGACTTTTTCGACTACGAATTTTCATTTTGATTTATTTAATGTTCAAGTATTGTTTGAATATTTCCCTTGGCGTCGTAATTTATTGTTAAAGCTGAAATTTTCTATTATCCCTTAATGAAGTAAGTTTACTTTTGGGAAAATA